>CM034703.1:247310946-247326770 GCA_020142125.1 Phrynosoma platyrhinos | reverse complement strand
GGCCCTTGTGGTCTCTTCCAACTCTATGATTCTATGACTCTATTAAGGAGGTCACAGGTGTTAAGGGGTAGCAGGAATTAAGCAAAGCAGTGGAAAACAGAGGGTTTTGGAGGTGTCTCATCCATATGGTCGCCATAAGTCAAGATCGACTCAAGGGCAGTTAACAACAACAACAAAATGGCTCTACCTTATTTTATCCTATGATTATTCCTGGGCCTTTCCTTCCATCTCCCACAGAATTTAATTCAATTAAATTGGGGAAGACAGCTCAATCCAGAGAGGATAAGAAAAAGTAAACAGCTAGGAACTCATTGATCATGCTGACTGGGGAATCCTGGGAACTGTAGTCCAAAAGATAGCTCTTCCAAGTTCTGAAGAAAGTTGTAATGACCCTTACACATATCTAAAGTATATTCCCCCTGGATGTTTCCCACAGTCTTGGTCACTGAAGATATCAACTAGGCAAAGAACCTTTTTGGTGGTGGTGGTGATGATGTTGATGGTGATTCACATACACATATAACCTACCTTTCTCTCACTACATGGACTCAAGGTGGTGAACAGCAAATTAAAAACAGTAAAATTTAAAAACAATGCAAAAGCATTGAAATGTATAATTTTAAATTAAAGAAACAATTAAACAATTTTAAAAGTTAAAACAGCTATGCTTTAAAATGTAAAATATATTAAGACAATGTGACTGTTAGGTGGATTAGTAATTAGTTGACTGGTTGACTCGTCGAACCCAAAGGGTCTCAGCAATGGCTCCTCCTCTTCATCCTGGAGAGAAGTGCCCAGTGGGGTGCCACAGGGTTCTGTCCTGGCCCCAGTGCTATTCAAAATCTTTATCAATGACTTGGATGAAGGAATAGAAGGCATGCTTCTCAGATTTGCAGATGACACCAAATTAGGAGGAATAGCTAATACCCCAGAGGACAGGATGAAAATTCAAAATTAATACATTAGAAAGCTGGGTCAAAGCTAACAAAATGAATTTCAACACAGAGAAATGTAAGGTACTGCACTTAGGGTGGAAAAATGAAATGCATAGATATAGGATGGGGGACACTTGGCTTAATGTGACTATATGTGAAAGAGATCTAAGAGTCCTAGTAGACCACAAGTTGAACATGAGTCAACAGTGTGATGCCACAGCTAAAAAGACCAATGAGAGTTTAGGCTATAACAATAGAAGTATAGTGTCTAGATCAAGGGAAGTAATAGTGCCACTGTATTCTGCTTTGGTCAGGCCCCACCTGGAATACTGTGTCCAGTTCTGGGCACCACAATTCAAAAAGGATGTCAACAAACTAGGGCATATCCAAAGGAGGACAACCAAAGTGGTGAAGGGTCTGGAAATCATGCATTATGGGGGAAGACTTAGGGAGCTGGGTATGTTTAACCTGGAGAAGAGACAATTAAGAAGTGATATGATAGCCCTGTTTAAATATTTGAAGGGATGTCATATTGAGGAGGGAGCTAGCTTGTTTTCTGCTAGAAAAGAAAAGGACCTGGAGCAATGGATGCAAGCTACAGGAAAAGACTCAACATTAGGAGGTACTTCCTGACAGTGAGAGCTGTTCAACAGAGGAACACTCTCCCTTTGAGTGTCGTGGAGTCTCCTTCCTTGGTGGTCTTTAAACAGGGACTGGATGGCCATATGTCAGGGATGCTTTGATTTTGAGTTCCTGCATGGCAGGGAGTTGGACTGAATGGCCCTTGTGGTCTCTTCCAACTCTATGATTCTATGATTCTATGATTCAATGATTAATTCTAAAGCACTCTTGACTTGGCTTAAAAAGCTTCTGCCAAACACATTCTTCACAGTCTTTCTGAAACACATCCTATCTCCTTCTAGGTTTTTCATTTTGGTAGTGTAATCCATGGTCAGAAACCTCATGCAACCCTTTCCCAGTTACAGCCTCTGTCTAGAATCAGAGTGTTGCAAAAGACCTCTAGGGCCATCCAGCCCAACCCCCTGCCATGCAGGAATACAAAATCAAAGTATTTCCCACAGATGGCCATCCAGACTCTGTTTAAAATCCTCCAGAGAATGAGACTTCACCACCCTTTGTGGCAGTGTGTTCCACTGTTGAACAGCTCCCACTATTGGGAAGTTCTTCCTAATGTTGAGATGGAATCTCTTTTCCTGTAATTTGAATCCATTGTTTTGGGTCTTTTTCTCTGGGGCCTCAGAGAACAAGCTTGCTTAGGGTTTTGTCTCTACCACAAAACTGAGGGGGGGGGATGTAGGGGAAATGTAGGACAAAATGTAGGATATTAAAGAAAAATTAAGGACACAACCAACTAAAATCCAAAACCATTATTTTTTTTTAAAAAAAACATTAATATAAATACATGCTTCAATCTTAGTCATGCTTAAGCCCCCTAGCGAGGCCTTACTGGGCCCTGGTGGCAGTGGATGCACCAGGGCCAGGGTCCAGAAGAGGCCTTGCCACAGTGCTGGAGAACATGGGGCTTGGCTGAGGCCCCAACCTGCATGGCTGCACCCCCCTCCCTCCCTGAGCTTCCCCTTCTTGTACCTACAAGCGGGCCTCCTCCTTGTGGCTTGGGTCTGGATCAACATGGATCATGGGAGTGGAATGGTCAGGGCCAGCAGCCGCCATCTTGGCTGCCAGCCTGCGCTGAGGAGAAGTGACTCAGGAGGGAAGGAGGCAGAGCCAAGGCTGAGCTCAGCCAACTATTCCTGTCTTGTTCCAGGCACATTTTGTTAATCTCCAGTCCAACTGGAGATTGACAAAATGTGGCCTGGAATAAGGCAGGAATATGAAATTGGATGGTCTAAAATGCCCAGCCAGGATGGGACATTTTTTAGACCCTCCAATCCAGGATTGTCCTGGGAAAAACTGGGAAATGGCAACCCTAAGCTTGCTTCATCTTCAGCATGACATCCCTTCAAATATTTAAGCATGAAAGGAAGTCACGCTGAAGATGTATAGTGTAGTTGTCTGTTTACTTCCAATATCCAGCTTTCTAAACCAGGGCTCTGATTTTCAAATAGAAGAAACTATAAAAACACTACCTAAATCCCAGAGTTTCACAGTACTTCCACATATTCAGTTTCTTATTTGAGTACTAAGAACTTTGGAGCTTAATTCAACATTTATCTTGGCTGCACTGTTCATTTTCACCTACATCCGAACAAGTAGATAAGTACTGTTTTAACTGTACTGTTTAAAAGAACTTTTATCTTTTTCAACTGCATTGTCATCTTTTAATGTGTCATGTTTAATAGTTTAATTCTATTTTAATGCTCACTTTTTATGCTTTTAATTGTATTGTTGTTTTGAATTGTGAGCTGCTCTGAGTCATGGTTTGGGGAAAAATGGGATATAAATAAATATAGTAGTAATAGAAGCAGCAGCAGCAGTTGTTGTTTTTGTCATTAGTGGCTTTGATCAGTCTTAGCAACCTCTGCATTACATTTTGTATGAAAGCTCCCAAAAAACCACCTCCCATGTCAAATTTATTCACAGTTATTTCCACCCTTCTCATAGGCAGCTACCACCCCACATCATCTTCTCTGTCGATTATATAGTAGTGTTTGTCCTTCAGATGACCCATGACAACATCCTGGTGCTAATTGCATTGTTTCAATGACACAGAATGCCTCCTGGGTCTTCTGATCCTGGATATCACATTCTTCTCTGTGTTTGCCTCCTCCTCCTGCCTAGAAACCATCTCTTTCTGATATTCTTTCAGCAGTTCATCTTGCCTGTCATCTAAAAGGATTTTATCCTTCTGGACAAGTTGGGAGTACATGAGTTAACTGTTTGTATTATTTGCATAGAAACAGTGTGTTTTGGGAACACAAAACAAAAAACAAGATGACTGAGATCCTACATTAAGCAGGCAGAACATAATGCTCTGCCCATAAAGTACAATGCCCCCTTCAACATACATCTTTTTAAGATTAAGTGCATGGGGTTATTCTCTAGTACTTTGTGCCCTTTCTAAACCCTCCCTAATAAACATGTCAAACCCCAGGAGAGGCTACTACTGCTGCTGATTACCAATGCAGAGGGGAGGAAATGTGGTATCAAATAAGATGATAAAGAATTGGCTTGGAGGAAGAAATGGGAGTGCTCACAGATGGAGTGCATCCTCTTGTCCCTTCCCCACAGAGTTACAATATCTGAACTGGTCAATTATCTGACAGGTAAAATTCCTTCCTAGCTTCATAAGTGGAGCCATGCAAGGTTTTGGATGGTCTCTGGATTAGTATGTTGTGTTTTTGTGGGTAATCCAGTAGACTTGTTCTCATTTTGCTATTGATCATATGACATGAAATATTTTCATGGCCATTGAATTATTTGTTTGATTAACTGTAAACTTTTTAATCAGATTGCTTTCTCACTGGTGCTTACATAAAAAGCTTTTGTAAAAGGCAAAAAGGCAATCACATTTGTAATAGCTTGCTTTTTTAAAATATATACTCTCATTCTTACAAGTACCAATGCAACAATATCCCCTCAACAGAGTTACCCCTGTGTTCTTATGGACTTCATGTCTGCAGTTTTATATATTCACAGAGGGGCAACCTCCATTTAAAACAATAGGGTGCATTCTCTAGGGTGCATGCATGCATGTGCCCATGGGGCCGTGGCCCATTCAAGCCTATAGGCTTGAATATTTACAAATCTCTGTTTCTGTTGTGCAGTTTGAGTGTGCAGATAAATCTTTTGGAAGCCTGTTTTTCTCTGCTGTGAAATCTCTGGCTTTGAGTTGTTTCACTGCTCTGGAATGTAACCCTCTAGCCTCCCAGAAAAATAGATCGGAGACAGATTTCTCCAAAGAGGCACTTTAATTTTTCAGTTGCAATATGTACAGGAAAATATATATATATATACAAGCACAAGAACAGAAACAAAGATAAAGGAAAAGACAAAGACCAAAGACTAAAAAGCAAAGAGACTACAGATTATTTATAGGCACTTGCCATGTGGCCTCAAAACCCAGCCTCTTCCTGTGACTCCTTCCTATGTCACATGGATAGTAGTTCCCACCAAACATGGTGACCTAATGTGTTTACCACTTGTCTACGTGTTCCCAGTCACATCCTGACCTTGAACATCTCCTGTGTTGTTTTGTGTCCCAGCTACAAAAAACTTTCCCAGCTAACAAGTTGCAGAAGTGACCTGCAATACCCTATGTCATTTTCCCACATCTATACATTTACACACAAGTTACATTTTCCAACAGTCTGGAATGGATCCCCCATGAAAACAGAGGGCCAACTGTATGTGAAACTTTGAAAAAGAAAAAAAAAAAAGATTTGTTTTTAAATAATCAGTTGAGTTTACTAGGCTGCAATTGCTCACAACCCCTGTCAGATCCATAAAAGATCTGAAATATCATTTGTATTAATCATAATTGGGGGTTAACATATTGTTGTATTGGGTGTGGTGAGCCAGTGTCGGGTAGTAGTTTAAGTGTTGGATTAGGATTCTGGGGGGATCAGTGTTTGAATCCATGCTCAGCCATTAAAAATCATTGGAAGACCTTGGAGGAAGTCATTTTCCCTCAGCATCAGAGGAAGGCAATGGCAGACCCATTCTAAATAAATCTTGCCAAGAAAACCACATGGTAGTTCTCTTTGGGGTCATCATAATCTGGAAATGATTTGAAAGTAATAACAACATATGTATTTTACTTTTAAGCATATGCAACTTATACATGTACTTAGTTGAAATATTAAAAAAAGAGCTTGTTGATCCCCCCCCATCAATTACCAAGGCAATGCAGTGATGAGAAGAGGACAATGTTGTGTGGTAGGCATTGCCAAAGGTATTATTATAAAACTTTATTGTAGTTTAAAAAACTGTGTGTTATAAAGTTGCTAATCATGACTGTGGCACTATTCCCATGATCATTAGCCCCTCCTCTTTACTTTAATTTTAGTTTACTTTATTGGACACCAGTTGCATTGGTGGAAGGAAATCCATTCTCCCCATGATCAGAGTGTGGGTGAATGGTGCTTCCATCAAGTTAGGGGGACTGAGCTGGGAGAGGTACTTATTTAACTTAGCAGGAGTTAACTCAGTTAATTGGAGAAGTTACTTAGGGCCTGTACAGACTGGCCACAAGGGCCAGCCTAGGGGGGGAGTTGGGGCAGGGCAACCACACGTCGGCCGCCCCAACTCTACCCCAATGCCGCCGTCACACTGCATGCCCCACCATATAGCACATGGTGTCAGGGTGCTCCCTTGGCACAGCATGTAGACATGCTGCTCCAAAGGGATGCAGAAGAGCCGTGGCAGTAAGGGCAACTTTTTGCCACTCCAAAAAGGAGTGGCATTTGCCAGCTCTTTTTGGAGTGGTAAAGAGCCAGATTGGGACTGCAGCATGTGGTTGTCATGGCCCTGATCCAGTGCTCCCAGGGGCGGCATAGTGCTGTCCCTTAGGGGCCGTCTATACGGCCCCCTAGTATCTTTAATTATATAGCTGATACAGAACATTGGCCAACATTTTTCCAGGCTAGTGCTGTTCTATGTACAGAAAAAGATGCTTTCTGTGCAAATCAACCACATGCAAAGTCCTCAGGTGAAAATGGGTTTACCTTTGCTAAAAGTATGTAATTTAGGCAGAAACTTCACTGTAGGTTCTGACTGAATGGGAATAATATTGAAATGACTAGATGATCTCCAGGGTACCTTCAATTTCTGTGTTTTTCTGCACTGCCTTTCACAACTATGTTCACATAATTATAGCACTATGATTCCATTTTAATTGTTGTATTTCCATCCTGTGGAATCCTGGGATTTGAAGTGTAGGGAGGAATATTTAGAATTCTCTGTATTTAAATTCTTTGTTTTGCCAAACTACAAATCTCAGGATACCATCAGATGTAGCCATGGCAATTAAAGTAGAATCACAGTGTTATGATTGTTTATTATGAAAGAGTCTGAAAGAGTCTGAGGATTCCATACGATACATCCACAACAATTAAAGTGGAATCACAGTGCCAGAATTGTAAAACATCAAATGGCCACAAGTCAGTTCAATGCATTGGATGCAGGGATATTTCATACTATATAATTATCCAACTATAATTCTATTTTAAATACAATGGCAACATCCTATTGAATCCTGGGAAGAACATTCAGAGTACTCTCAGTGAGAGAGCTCTAGTGTTTCCCAAAACTACAAATCCCAAAATGGCATAGGCTGGAGCCAAGGCAGTTTAAATGGAAGCATAATGTTAAAACTGTGTGGTGTGAAAGCATTCAAACTATAAAATCAGTATCAGACAGATTTTGTAATGACAAATCATTGGTGCAGACTGTAGACTGGAGATTATCTACTAGATCTCTCAGGTGAAAGATGCCCTCAGCCATGATTTATGGATAGTATTACTAAGTGTCTTTTAATTTGTGCTTTTCTAACTGAAAAACAGGGGAGGCATTCCTTTCCCTGTGCCATTGTGCCACTGTGCAGTTTGAAAGAATGTTCAGAATTTTCTGTGAAATGATGAGCACTTGTCCAATCATCTGAAGGTATATGAGTTTCTCCTTGTTAACAGCAAGAGGAAGATTTCTCATATCATATCTACATATGTCTATCTTTTTATCATGAAATACTTTGAATTTTTTTAAAAGGAAAGTGTTATAAACATATTAATAAATAATCAGATACACAAATACATTTGTGAAGATCTATTGTGTGTGTTTGTTTCACCAGCTCATTTTTATTGTTAGTTTTTTTTTCTTTTTTTCACTCCTGCTTTTTGGTTTTTATGAACAGTAGACTGAAATCTGCCTGAAATCCAGGCAGTCTTGGATGATACAAATTATCTTGACCCATTTAAGACTGCTATGGTCACCTTGCTTAGTAGAAGATATTCACTTGAGCTTTGATAGGAGGAATATGTCCCTGCTAGTGTTTTTGGATCTTTCAGCAGCATTTGATACCACTGACTAGGCATGCTTCTCAAACACTTGAGGGGTTGGGGGGATTGAAGGCACTGTGTCACAGCAGTTCTGGTCCTACATCTCAGGAAGTTTCCAGCTGCTCCTCAAAAAAGGGAGCTGTTATATGGCATACCACAAGGGCCATTCTATCCCCAGTGCTATTCAACATCTCCATTGAACAGCTGGCAAGTTCGGAAACTTCAGTTAGTTCAAAACATGGCAGCCAGATTGATTACTAGGACATCCAGGAGTGATTATACCACACCATTATTAAAACCACTCCACTGGATGCCAGTTAGTTTCCAGAAAAGGTACAAAGTGTTGATTATTACCTTTAAACCCCTACATGGTTTGGGTCCAGATTAACTATAGAATCCCCTCTTCGTATATAATCACCCCATACACTCAGGTCCTCTGGTGCACATTTCTTCCAGTCAGCCAGAATACTTTTTCTTCATTTGCCCCTAGACTGTGCTGGAAGAGATTTGACAGCTGAATACACTATCTGAATTTAAAAGTGCATTAAAACCAGTCTCTTCCAGCAGGCTTATCCAGATGATTTTTGAATTGTGAATTTTAAATCATGAATTTTAGGTGTGGATTGTTTTGATATGTGTACATCTTTTTGTCCTTTTAACTGTATTTTAACTGATGTGTTTTAAATGACATTGTTAGTTGTTGTCCTTTGCCTCAATCCATGGGGAGAGGTGAGTAAGAAACAAAATGAATAAAGTGAAATGAATTGATTTCACAACAGTATTTTATACTGAAACTGCCGTGAAAAAGGTTTCTGGTATTAAAGAATTTGACCTCGGACAAATCACACTCTCTTAGCCTCAGAGAAAGACAAAGGCAAAGCCCATCTGAAGAAATCTTGCCTATAAAACTGAATGAAAGATTCATCTTAGAGTTGACATACATCAACATCTTGAAAGCTGCTGTTGCTGTTGCTATTGTTGTGTGCCTTCAAGTTGTTTCCAACTTATGGTGACTCTAGGATGAACCTCTCATGGGATTTTCTGTCCCTGAGCATGTGACTTACCCAAAATCACCATTGAATTTCCATGACTGAACCCTAATCTCCTTAGTAGCAGTCCAACACTCAAACCACTACATCGCACACACCACACACACAATAACAAACTTCAAAAGTTTGCAAAACACATAATGCAGAGCAGATGTCCACAAAGAGGTAGCTTGGTGAAATAAGTTTGGAAAATCAAGTGGGGGAGCAAAAATAAATTATAAGATTAAAGTGGAAAGTTATACTTTAAATATCAGATAATATCAATTCAAAATACATGAATAAAAGACTCATAAAATGTAAGGAACATCTGTTGTTGCTGTTGCTGTATACATTCAAGTCATTTCTGACTTATGGTGACCCCAAAGCAAACCTATCACAGGGTGGTTTTTTTTTTTTTTTTTTGCAAGATTTGTTCAGATTTGTTCTCTGTGGCTGAGAGTGAGACTTGCCCAAGATCACCCAGTGGGGTTACATGGCAGAGCTGGGATTTGAACCCTGGTCTCCAGGGTCATAGTCTAGTGCTCAAACCACTACACCCACTGGCTCATGCACATCTACCAGACAAAAATAACTACAGAAAATAAGTCAGCTAAGTCAGCTTTCCAGACTAGATAATCAGCCTCAAGTGATTCTGTACCATATATTCATCTTCTGGTACCGGGTTCCCCCGCTGCGGAAATTGAAATATCTAAGGGGGTTATTGGAACAGTAATTAATTGAATTTTATTGTTGTTGTTATTGATTTTAAATTGAACTTGTTTAATACTGTTTTAAGGGTGGGAGGGATATATTTTGTATTGTTTTATGCTGTTAACCGCCTGGATTGGGAAACCATTGGGTGGTATACAAATAAATTTTATTATTATTATTATTATTATTATTATTATTATTATTATTATTATTATAAAAGTCTAAGCATGCTGACATAATAATTAGGGGGGGAATCCCCACAGAATGTCATCAAAGATGGTATTTGCTTGGCATCTCTTGAGGTGAGTTGATTGATTGATTAATTGATTGATTGATTAATTGTTGTGTGCCTTCAAATTGTTTCCTACTTATGGTGACCCTAGGGTGAACCTATCATGGGATTTTCTGTGCCTGAGTGTGTGATACTATATATCCCATGTTTTCCCAAAGATGAGACTTGGGGCAGCTCACATAATGTTTAATAATAATAATAATAATAATAATAATAATAATAATAATAATTTCTATCCCGCCCCTCTGTCGAACAGTCAGGGCAGCTTACAACAATTAAAATTCCATACAGAAATACTGAGTAAAAATACCTCCCAAAAAAAGTATTAAACCACACATCCAATAAAAGATCATAGAATAAAACATCACAAGATAAAATCTATAACTGAACAAACCCCAAATCAACAAAAGCAGTAACGAGAGCCAGATTTGGAGGAGGTAGAGATGGGCAAACTCCTGAGGCTGGGAATCTAGTCAGGAAAGGCCTGTTGAAAGAGATCCATCTTCACAGCCTTTTTAAAGCTGCTTAAGGTCATAATATGATGGATCTCGTCTGGTAGGCCATTCCAGAGTCTGGAGGTGATTACTGAGAATGCCCTCTGGGAGGTTGTAGACAGCCTTCTTTTCCTTGGCTGCAGCAAATTTCTCCCAGAGGACCGGAATGTGTGAGGAGGATTGTATGGGAGGAGGTGGTCCCAAAGATAGGTTGGACCCAAGCCATTTAGGGCTTTAAAGGTAATAAGCAACATCTTATACTGGTTCTGGGAACTAATAGGCAGCCAGTGAAGGGACTTTAATACCAGTGTTATATGATCTCTCCTTGCTGTTCCTGAGATCAGTCTGGCTGCACTAACTGAAGTTTCCAGACCAAGCACAAGGGTAGCCCCATGTAGAGCACATTACAGAAATCCAGACAACAGGATACTAGTGTGTGCACCACAGTCTCAAGGTCCCTTACTTCCTAGAAAGGGCACAGCTGGCATATCAGCCGAAGCTGATAACAGGCACTCCTGACCATAACATTTACCAGATTAATCATCCAGAGCGATGAGTCCGGGAGCACCCCTAGATTGCAAACACAGTCCTTCACAGGCAGTGTGACCCTGTCCAGGACTAGAGGTTGCAACTCAATACCTGGTTTCAGGGCTGCTACTGTGAGCACCTCTGTTTTGTCTGGATTCAATCTCAATCTGTTTTTCCTCATCCAGCCCATTATTGCCTTAACACAGTCATTGAGAGGAGAGATACCATCGGGAGTCAAGGCCAATGCTCAAGACATGGAGAAATAGATCTGGGTGTCATCAGCGTACTGATAACACCCAGCCCCATGTCTCCAGATGATCTTACCCAGTGGCTTCATATAGGTGTTAAACAGCATCAGGAACAGAATAGCGCCTTCAGGAATGCCACATGTCAAGTCTTTTTTTAAAAAAAAAAATAAAGCAATGAAAACGGAAAGCAAGATCAACAATCAGATTTAACTTAAAAGTCCAATCTGAAACAGTTCAGACAACATTCGGAAGAAAATATATCTTCTGATTGGTAAAAAACTTCATCCTCAGCAGTCACTCAATTGCCAAACATGTGATGAAAAAAAAAATCTTTACCTGCTAGTGGAAAGATGCCAGGCAGGGGATCAATTTAGTGTCTCTTGTTAGGGAATATTGCTAGAGATTGATCTTGGTGCTGTCTAATCCTTGACCATTGGTGACAGCTCTCCTACAAGAAATATGTGTAGTGTCTCATGTTGCATCTGCATTACAAAAAATAATGCAGTTTGTCACCAGATTTACTGCCATGACTCAATGCAATGGAATCCTGGGGTTTTGTGAGATATTTAGCCTTCTCTGTCAGAGAGCTCTGGTACCACAACAATTACAAATCTCAGAATTCCATAGCATTGAGCCATGGCAGTTAAAGTGGTGTCAAACTGTATTATTTCTGCAGCGCAGATGAAGCCTCGGTTTCCTATCCATCTACCAATGAAGAAATTGATTATTTTCCTAAACTTGGTCATGCATAAGAACTTGCCCCCTTTTGATAAATACCAGTTTATAAAGTACTAGAAAGACAGGAGAAGATACTGTTTTATAATGATATATCCACTCAGTATGATCTACAGTATGAATCACTGGGAAGCAATATTCTACACTGCAAGGAAATGTAGGGTTACAGATCAAGGATGAATCCTCCTTGTTTTCTGTCATTCAAACTTTCTATGCATTCTATGCATTTTGTCATTTATATAGTCTTGTTAATGAAAAGAATAATGAAAGGTTCAGAATAGAACAGAACAGTGTGGATGCCAAAGTCAATTAAATGACTTTTTTTTACATATAATGTTAAATATAAGATTTAAAATAGAACTCAAGGTACAACAGATACTGTGTATTTTGGTATATATCCATTGAAACTGTGTGACCTCACATTTATTCATCAGTTCAATACAGAATGATTTCCAGGTAACTTGGAGACTACCCTACAATGCTTCCATCATCCAAATCATCTCCACAAAGTTAGGTCTCCTGCTCACATGCATTTTTCTTTATTAAAATTTTAAGTGAGCAACATTATCTCATTGTACTTCCTGTAAAGTTTAAATATCAAGAACAATTGCCCTCAATGTCGTAAAATAAAATTAACTTACCCAAGAAATATATTTTCTACCTTCAAACATACCTGTTTCAGTTTCTTTCAATACATACACCAGCCATTCCCTTTCTTAGATGATAGATGTTCTACACAATGGCTGGTATCCTGCTATTGGCATACGCATGTTAAGTTTTCCTGACACCTGTATGTCCTATGTGCACTGTGGAGGTTGGTATTCCCTTCCTTCTTCCATAGGGCCCAAAACACCCCCCATACCTTAAATGTACAACCTCTGAACCTTCCCCCCATGGCCATTCCATGCCTTGTGGGGAATGAGCAGGATCAGAGAACTGTCTGGATATGTCCCTGTAGGCAGGCTCAAAATGATTAAAACCGTGCTGAGACTTTGGTAGGACCCTGCTGGAACTTAATGGATAATGTAATCATTTTACATCAGGCAATGAGGATACAACCAGATGATTCTTCTTTTTTATTAATTTTATTAGATTAAAAAAACCCAAACATACAAACACATCTTCCAAACATACCAGTATCCAAACATAAGCAACACTCATTCCTAGTTACATCTCTTTGTTACTAAATCATGATATTAGTACTTATTCTATTATTCTTATTCTATTACAAATCATTCAATTCGTGATTCTATCTCTGCCTATATATATCATATAATAACAATGATTACTGTTCCTTGTAGCTTCATTCTTCCCAGTTTGAGCAAACTTTACTTCTATTAACAGTTATCTTTCTTATCTCTCTTCCATGTTGAATAACCTGCAATTTGCTATATCTAATTGACTTGTTTTCTTATTCTTCTACCTCACACTATTCCATTAATCAATCACTGTGTATCTTTCTTTTCCTGATTATATTTCTATAACCATTGTCTTTTGCTATTTAAGTTTTAACCACATTATCAATTAGTTTCTTATTGTTTATTACTGATCTTGTTCTATGTTTCATTCCTTTTCTAATTTAATCCTCCACGTGTTCTTTTTAGATCTCTGTGTTCTCAAATTTTGCTCAGGTCTTTTATCTATTTGCATTAGTTTTATTCATTTGCATTAGTTCATTTTGTTGGGGTGTAGAAAAATGTGTTGTGTCCACCACAACCACCTGTAGAGTTGTTCCATATCAACAGGATGCCAAGGAGAAGGTTTCTGGAGAGACTTTTGCAAAAGACTTCAGGCTGAGAAGGAAAAATTCCTTTACCCCAGCACACTGCCTTGAGCTCTGGCTTGCCAAATGAAGACAGCAACAAGGCCAGCCTTCACTCAACTTGAGGGCTTTAATCTTTGTTTTGCAGTTAGGAATGTTTATGTCTAATTTTTCAGATATCGTTTTTCTTATTTTTCTCCAATATTTTCTTGCTCTTGGGCATATCCACCACATATGGTAGAATGTCCCTTTTTTCCCCTCACATTTCCAGCATTCTCTTTTTCCAGTCTTATAAATTTTCTTTAATTTATCTGGTGAGAGATACCATCTGTGCATCATTTTTATAAAATGCTTTTGGAAGCAAAAAACATATCGATTCTTGATCAAGATTTATGTGTTTCAGAGTTAAATGTAAAACCCTTGGATTTCCCATACTTATTTCTCCAGACATCTATTAGCGAGAGATCATCTATAATTAAAAAAATGAGGAAGGCAACTTCCCCTGGTTTTCTCTTATTTTCTTTTTCCTTATTAATTCTCTATCTAGCTTGGGTTCTACCACTGCACTGAAGTCACCAAACATAATTATACTGTTGTAGTCTTCTGTTTTAACTCTCTTTTTAATTCCTTCAAAATATTTCTTTCTTCCTTTAAGTGGCGCATAAATTCCTATTAATAATGGTGTATGTTCTTTTAATTTGGCTTCAGTTATAATGCATTCTTCCTTTTTATCCTTAAATATCTCCTTAGATATGAATCTTTTATTGATATACATTGCTATTCCCTTTTTTTCTCTTATCTGTTGCTGAGACATAACATTGTCCTAATTTGGGGTTTCTCAGAGATTTAGGGCCTTGGCAGACAGCTTATTAAGCCATCCTCAAGGCAGGGAAGAGGAGGGGCAGCCGCATGCTCGGCGCCCCTTCCTCCTCCCGAGGTTGCCCTGACACGCTGCGGCAGATAAGTAAGTGAAAGTGCGCCGCAAGCTTTTGTGGTGC
Organism: Phrynosoma platyrhinos; assembly: GCA_020142125.1. Taxonomy (NCBI): domain Eukaryota; kingdom Metazoa; phylum Chordata; class Lepidosauria; order Squamata; family Phrynosomatidae; genus Phrynosoma; species Phrynosoma platyrhinos. Next base: position 247,312,065 of record CM034703.1, on the reverse strand, counting down.
ACTTTCACTGACTTGTGAAAGGAGCGCCGCAGGATCAAGGCATGGGGATGCCTCAATCCTGCGGCGCACCTTCTCAGGGCGGCCCCGTGCCGCCAGTCTGCTTCCCCCCTTAGTGTCCTTATCCTTTATTTTAGTTTGTTGAAGACATATAATGTCACTCTTGGTTTTTTCTATGCAATGAAATATATTTCTTTTATATTTTGAGTTTACCCTTTTCACATTCCAGGAAAATAATTTTATTGTCATTTTTTCTAGTATTCTCAGTACTTTTATTCTTTTATTCTGTTGTTGTTTTTGTTGCTTAACCAGATGATTCTTCAGCCCTGCCCATTCACCATGAGGCATGAAATCTCTCTCTCTCTCTCTTTCTTTCTCTCTCTCTCTCTTTCTCTCAGTATGCACTCACATTTCAGAGTGTAGTAAATGCAGTGGTAGCAGTAAATGGCTTACTCTAGTGTAGGTCCATGGGCAAAACTATTACACTATTCTAAGCCATATGGGATTGCATCCTATATGTCTTGTGTCCCCTGAACTAGTCTGCTGCCTTCAGGCATGGTTGAGGATGCAATTCAATTGCCACTGTTTAAATAAGTATCAACTACCAATCCAGTCAACTTCTATGTGTGGAACAGAGAGAAGCATCAGATTGCATTTTCTCTCAGACAACACATTGTCTTGGATAGGCCTTGATCCTAACTAAGGTGTGGTGCAGACAGATGGCTCTGGACCATCCCAGGAAGCAGCAGATCAGGGCCATGGCTACCCCATGCCACAACCCTGATCCTCCCTTTTGCCACCCTGAAAAGAGCAGCAAAATGCAAAAGGCTGCCCTAAGACCCAGCATGCAGCTCTTCTTCGCTCTTTCCAGCACAGCACGTCAGAATGATGCATCAGGATGGCATCAGGGTGGGGTTGGGATGGTTGGTATGTAGCTGCCCCACCCCATCTTTGTCTCCAGTCTGGCCCTTTGGGTCAGTCTGCAGAGGCCCTAAGGGGCAAAGCAGACCATCCTGAAGGAGCAGCTCTGTACTGTCCCTTTAATTGCTGAGGAATGTGGCAACCACATGCTGCGTCCCCAATCCAGCATTTTTCCAGCCTCAAAAGAAGGTGTAAAATGCC
>CM034703.1:247293341-247310936 GCA_020142125.1 Phrynosoma platyrhinos | reverse complement strand
AAAAAAGCCACCCTTGCCTCAGCGGTTGTGGCCCTTCTGCATTTCTTCGGTGCAGCATGTATAAATGCCCCCACTCCACACCCCCACTCCACCCCAACGCTGGTGTTTCTTGACGATCAGTATAGATAGATCATAAAATGGCTCTTTTTTTATCTGACTGACCCCAATTGCTCCTTCCCCAAAGCCTCCCACCTACAGTCAACCAACTTTACACTGTGTTTCTTACATGAGTGTCCCATCTATTAAACATTCTTCACACTGTGAAGTCGAAGGCTTTCACACTGGCATCCATAGATTTTTTGTGGGTTTTTCAGGCCATGAGGCTGTGTTTTAGAAGAGTTTATTCCTGATGTTTCACCAACAGCTTTGACTGGCATCTTCAGAGAATACCACAGTTCATTGCTGCTTATTAGCTGCAGTTGAAGGTAGTTTTTTTTAGCAGCAATGAACTGTGGCATTCTCTGAAGATGCCAGCCACAGATGCTGGTGAAACTTCAGAAAGAAACTCTTCTAGAACATGGCCACTCAGCCCGAAAAACCCACAAAAAAACTATGGATTCTGGCCATGAAAACCTACAACTTCACATTGGTTTGTAGATTGTTTGGAGGTTGTATTTCCTCACCACTTTCCCTATTCTGTTTGTGACTCCTTAGATGCATGGTAAAGATACCTTACCCTTGAGTGCATGTTTGTCTTCACTGCTATGGGTTTTTCTGGGTCTGGCAGCCTTTCTGATGTCTGAGCTGGAGTAACCATTAGCCTGCAGAGCCCAGTCTTGGTACTTCAATTCATCTCACAGGACATGGGGTTCACAGATCCTTTTTGCCCAGTCTACCAGTGTTTTTATTATGCTTCTGTTTTGTCTGGGTGATAGTTGGAATTCTTGTGTAGGTATCTGTCTATGTGTGTAGCAAAGCAAGCAAAGCAGCTTCATTTATATACTGCTTCATATCACACTATGGGATGTCTAAGCGGTTTACAACTGTAAGCTCATTGCCTCCCAACAGTTGGGTACTCATTTTAGCGACCTTGGAAGGATGCAGGCCTCAGTTTAGCCTGAGACCTGGCTAGTACTGAACTCACAACCTTGTGGTCTATGAGTGAGTGGCTGCAGTACAGGCATTTAACCACTGCCCCACCAGGGTAGGTTTTCTGTGTACTGTGTGGCCCAGCCATTGGATCAGTTTGTGGATGACCAGGACATCCAAGAATAGCAATGTTCCCTCCTTTTCTTTTTCCATGGTGAATTGGATGTTTGGATGGATGTTGCTCAGATGGTTCAAAAACACAGTCAGATCGTCTCTGTGGTTCCAAATGATGAAAGTGCTTCAAGGACTCAGCTCATTTCATAGAAAAAAAAATCAACAACCTCGAACTCAAACCCAGAGACATAATAATCAGCTTTGAAGTGATCTCCTTGTTCACCAAAGTCCCATAAGGGACACCATGGCATTTATCCAACAATTTTTTCCGGATGAAGAAGACATTGCAGCCATGTTTGAACATTGCTTCACCACCAATTAGTGGGACAATGGATTCTATGAACAGTGGGGTAGCCATGGGAAGCCCTCTGAGCCCTGTGATAGCAAACTTTTACATGGAACACATTGAAAAGCAAGCCCTGGAAACATCACTAAAAAAAACCCCCACAACATGATTCCAATATGTGGATTACACTTTCACCATCTGGAGCCATGAAGAAAAAGATCTGCTAATGGATTATTTCTGAAGTGCAAATGCAGCCAAGATTTCCTGCTTCTGATTGCCACAGCCTCATTCAAGGGAGCTGGAAATGTTATACTGGTGCCACCAGGACAGAACTCCATGTGGTTGCTGGTTGTTAAGGTAGGCTTGGGGGATTGAGCCAGGAGATGTTACAATGGAGATTATGGCATTTGATTTAAAGTGACTTATCCCTGATGAGATACAGTCACGTTTGATTTTAAAAATGGGTGTTATCACACTCAACCACTGCAGCCCAGATCCCAGCCGTTCTTATCCAGTGGCTTTTCAAAAACAGTTAGCTTTTCAAAAATGGCTGTGTGTGATAACACCCACTTTTAAAATTAAATGCAACTGTATCCTGTTGGGGATAAGTCGCTTTAAATAGAATGTGATAATCTCCTTAGTTGCACATTCTTAACTAAGTAGATGATATAATAATAATGGTGACACTGCTTGGAACTTGCAACACAATCCTACAACACCTCAGTGACTTCTAGATTCTTGGATTGAATCTGAATCATGGATAGCTGAAAACTCTAGTCACAATTAGGCTGTGAATCCAGTTATCATTGTCATCATCATCATCATCATCATCATCTTTAGCAGCAGCAGCACTACTAAGCATATGCAGTATACTAAGCCATATAGTATTGCACCCTATATGTCTATTGGCCTCAGGTATGGTTACAGTTAGGGCCCCTGCAGACAGCACAAAGCGCTGTCTTAGAGGCAGGGAAAGGGAGGTGCAGCCATACGTCAGGTGCCCCATCCCCTTCCCAAGGATGTCATCACAGTGCGCACTGCTACGCATGGCTCACACTGTCAGGACATCCTCCCGTCGAGCATTTTTACATGCTGCACCAAAAGAGGGTGCCCTTTTCGCTGCCTGCAAAAGGAGCAGTATTTTGCCGCTCCTTTCCCAGGTGGTGAAAGGGAGGATCGGGGTCAACACATTTGGCAGCCTCGGCCTCGATCCTCCGCTTTCTGGGGTGGCCGAGGGCCACCCATCTGCATCCCCCCTTTGACTATGATTCCAATTAGCAGCAGCAGCAGCAGCAGCAGCAGTAACAGCATCTTTTTCAAAAAAGTCTCAAGGAAAAAAAATTAAAGGAAAAGAAAATCCCAAGTTCTTAGTTGCTTCCCTGATACTTTTGTGAAAGCCAAAACTAGCCAAAGCCCTTTTCTCCACTGAGACCACCTTGCCATTCTGAGATTATGGCTGCATCTGATTCCACCCATTGAAATTTAGGGCAGCAGACATTTATAGCAGCATGACAAGCAGCAGAGGTTATTTTATGCAGCGGATGGTCATGCTGGCACTAAAGTGCCTTGACAAATCTACTTAATAACATCAAAAATGCTATTTTAAAACATTGCAAAATGTATTAAACTGTGCTACTGAAAAAGAAAAATAAAGTTTTCACATGCTGACTGAGAACCAGAGCTGGTAAGAGTTGGGTCATGTTGACTGGGGGATTCTGGGAATTAAAAAAACTGTCCAAAACATGCTAAATTTCTTCATTTTCTTCCTCTCCTATTTATATCCCACCCTTTCCCCAAAACTGGGCCTCAGGGTGGCTTACAATATTAAAAAAGTAGTTAAAAGCATACAAAAATTATACATTAAAATAGAATTAAATTATTAGAATATTAAAACAACCACTAATGTTGTTCATGTAGAGAAAAGTCCACTCTGATAACCACATGTGTTATCTACACTGAAGCAACCTGGGATTGAGCATTTGATCCCAAGTGTGTTACAATGAATGTTTGCTGTTCATGCTGTGTTGACTCAATAACCATCTCTTACTGCCAGTGTGTGGATTGGTTACGGCACTGTGAAGATGAATGACATATAGCTTCATCATAGTCAAGAGTGTACTTAATTAGATGCATCTTTGGCTATGAAAGATTACACCACAATGAATGTGTTAAGGGGCTACCTTGTTCCTTTTTCAGTGTTTGTGTGTTATTTTGTTTTGCTTTGGTCTTTTGCTGCAAGAGACAAATGTAATCTTCTGTTCTGGATGATGTTGAGAGCTATTATAAGTCCAGAAATATCCAGTAAATATACATCCTACAATCTTTCCATTCTGTTTCTGAAACACACTGTTCTTCTCTTTCTTTTGTGCTCTGCCAAGCTAGTTTGTCTTTTACCTTAGGATTTCACAGTATGATTGATTTTCAAGAGCAGAGTGAACTCTACATTTGCATATTATCTCCTAATGTTTATTCCTGCTCTATGCAATATGTATACATGGGAGAATTATCCAGTGACATCCTGTATAGCCACCCAGCCAATGTGCAAGAACAGTTTAAGCAATGGCTAGCAATGAATTCAGTGAATGCATTGTGTGATCTTCTGGGCAAGTGATGAACTGCTAGTATAATTTCAGCAGCATCTAGCAGTGGTAGAGTCCAGTGGAACCAGGAAGGCGTGACCTCCCTTCCCCGTTACAGCCCTATGTGTGCCACATAACCAGCTTTGAAGAGCTGAGAAAAAACAACAGCCCTGATCCTGTTTTCAGATGGTTATGGAGGGCTGAAAGGTGAAGAGGAGAAGATAGGACTCTCATAGCCACCAGCAAAATGGTGGATTTAGCTTTTCAACCAACAAAATCTCCCAGAGTGAGTTAAATAATAAGACTTGTAAAAAGAAGTCACTGGCATAACTTTTAAATCTTTGTTTTGGCAGGCACAACCCTGCTTAATCTTCTGCTGCCCCACTTTCTCAGCTGTCTTTACTGGCTTCTCCCTCCTTTGCACATATTTCTCCTTTGAATTTTGTTGTTGTTGTTAACTGCTCTCGAGTCGATCTTGACTCATGGCAAGCCTATGAATGAGACATCTCCAAGATCCTGTTCTCCACTGCTCTGTTTAATTACTGCAATCCCATACCCATGACCTCCTTAAAAGAATCCATCCATCTGGCATGTGGCCTTCCTCTATTCTTATTTCCCTCCACCTTCCCCAGCATTATTGTCTTTTCTAATGTGTCTTCTCTTCTCATGATGTGTTCGAAGTATGACAGCCTCAGTTTGGTCATCTTGGCTTCCAGGGAGGTTTCTGGTTTGATCTGCTCTAAGACCCATTTGTTTGTCTTTTTGGCTGTCCACAGGATCCTCAGCACCCTTCTCCAGCACCATATCTCAAAGGAGTTGATTTTTTTCCCTATCCTCTTTCTTAACTGTCGAGCTCTCACATCCATACATGGTAATAGGGAATACAATGGCTTGTATGATTTTAACTTTTGTGCTGAGCCATATATCTTTGCATTTTAGAATCTTTTCTAGTTCTTTTATAGCCACCCTCCCCATTTTTAATCTTTTTCTGATTTCCTGACTGCAGTCCCCATTTCTATCAATGTTTGATCCCAAGTATGAGAATTCTTTTACTATTTCTATTTCTTCATTATCTAGGATGAACTTATGAAGGTCCTCGGTGGTCATTATTTTTGTTTTCTTTATGTTCAGCATTAAGCCTGCCTTTGCACTTTCTTCTTTGATCTTCCTTAATAGGTGTTCCAGGTTTGTGAGGTTTTCTGCTTGTATTATGGTATCATCTGCATATCTTAGATTATTGATATTCCTTCCTTCTATTTTCACTCTTTCTTCTGTGTCTAAGCCTGCTTTTCTTATAATATGGTCTGCATACAAGTTGAACAGATAGGGTGAAAGTATGCAACCTTGTCTGACTCCTTTGCCAATTGGGATCCATTTTGTTTCTCCATGCTCTGTTCTGACAGTAGCCTCTTGTCCACATAGAACTGTCAGATGTGTTGGCACTCCATGTCTTTAAGGGCATTCCATAGCCTTTCATGATCTATGCAGTCAAAGGCTTTGCTATAATTTATAAAGCCCATGCTGATTTTCTTTTGGAATTCCCTGGTGCACTCCATTAGCCATCATGTGTTTGCAATGTGGTCCCTAGTCTCTCTTTCTTTCCTAAACCCCACTTGGACCTCTGGGACTTCTCTTTCCATGTATGGTTGGAGTCTACGTGGCCGAATTTTGAGCATGATTTTGCTTGCATAGGAGATCAGTGCAATGGTTCTATAGTTGCTGCAGTCCCTTGTGTCTCCCTTTTTGTGGATAGGGATGTATATTGATTGCTTCCAATCTGTGGCCATCATTTTGTTTTCCATACCTATTGATTTATGTTGGTTAGCACTAGAGTTGACTCTGTCAATGTGGATTGCAGCAGTCCAATTGATATACCATCTATTCCTGTTGATTTGTTTATCACTATTTCAATTATTGCACTTTCCACTTCACTTTTTAGAATTTGGGGTTCATCTTCATATAGCTTTTCCTTTCATGTTTCCTTCATTTTTTCATCTCTTTTGTATAATTTTTCTCTGTATTGCATCCAACATCTTTTTATTCCTTCTTGGTCTTGAATTATGTTATTTTTATTGTCATAAATCATCCCAGTCTTTGGTTTGAATTTTCCTTTGATTTCCCAGATCTTGTGAAATAGATCTCTTGTTCTTACCTTTTTGTTGTTGTCTTCTATTTCTCTGCATTGGTTTTTGTAGTAATTTTCTATATCTTTCCTTACAAGCCATTCTACTGTTGCATTCATAATTCTTAGTTTGTTCCTACCTCCCTTTTCTTTTTCTTTACTTTTATTTATTGCTTGTAGTGTTTTTTCTATCATCCATGTTTTTCTCTCTTTCTTTTTGTTTATTGAAGGTGTCTATCTGCATTCTTCTTTTATTATGTCTCTGGCTTCAGACCATAGTTCCTCTAGTTCTTAGTCTATTATGCTTAGTAATGCAAATCTATTTCTTATGCTGTCAGTAAATTCTGTTGAGATATTATTTCAATCATATTTTGGTGTAATCACTGGTTTTGTTTTCTTCTTGAATCTTACTCTTATTTTTGATATGAGTAGTTCATGATCTGTGCCACAAGTCAGTTCCTGGTCTAGTCTTGGCCATCAGTATAGAGTTCTGCCATCTTTTGCTTCCAATTATCTAGTCTATTTGATTTTTGTGTTGACTATCTGGTGATGTCCATGTGTATAGCCTTCTTACTGGTTGTATGAAGAATGTGTTTGCAATGAATAGGTTATTGGCTTCACAAAAATCTATCATACACTCTCCTGTTTCATTTCTTTTGCCTAATCCAAATCTGCCTACTGTTTTTGATTCTTCTTTGCTTCCAACATTTGTGTTCTAATCTCCAATGATCAGCTTGACATCTTGTGTTGGTGTACTGTCAATTTCTTCCTGTACTCCTTCATAGCATCTATCAATTTCTTCCTGTTCTGCCTCTGTGGGTGGTGCATATACTTGAATTATGGTGATATTCATAGGTTTACCATGGAGACTTACTGAAATGATTCAGTCTGATTTTGCATTGTACCCTCTAACTGTGTTTGCCACGTCTTTCCTTAGTATGAATGCCACCCCATTTCTTCTTGTCTTTTCATTCCCTCAGTAGAGCACTGTGTAGTTGTCTGATTCAAAGAGGTCCATTCCTGTCCATTTTAACTCACTCACTCCCAGTATTGCTATGTTCATGTGTTGTATTTCCATTTTTACTATGTCTAGTTTCCCTTGGCTCATGCTCCTCATATCCCACATTCCTATCTTATGTGAAACGCTGCTTTGGATGCTGTTTGCCTTTCTAAGGGTGTCTGCTATTTTTCTTGTCATCTTTCTTATGCCCTTGGCTAATCTTGCAAATGTTATATCTTTTTATCTCTTCCTCCTTCCCTTTCTATTAATGCTCTGATCCTGCCTGTGTCTCCCTTGGGGTGTCTCATTATAGGGTTTACTAGTTGATGGAGTTACACAAGGAGTTCCACCTACACCTCCTTGTGTGCATTGCCAACCAGTGTTAGCTATGGAGTCACAATTCACTCCTGTCAGTGGCACCCACTACTATTGCTGCTGCCCAGTAGCTGTTTGTTTCCCTATATTATTTCTCCTGTTCTTGTTTGCTTGCTTTCCTACCATCCCCTTATGCCTCCCTGGGTTTCCCTTCTTTCCTTTCCCTTCCATCTTCCCTCCTTTAGTCCATCCCCATTCCCTCCCTCCTTTAGTTCCTTCACTTCTTTCTCTATGGTTGGGGGAGGGCAGAGATGGCTGGTCGCCTTCTTCCTTCCTCCACTTGCCTACCTCGTCCTCCAGTGTTATCCAGCTAAGCTGAGGGGATGGAGTCTGGGTTCGGATGGTGCTTTTCCCAGTCCCATTGCCCCTCTGATGGTCCTCTTTTATCCTCCTGCTCAGCTGAGGGGACAGAGTCTGGGTTCAGATGGTGCCTTTGCATTTACCTTACTTTAGTTACTATAAACTGAATACAAAGAACAAAGTAGTTTGCAGTCAATTAACTCAGCAGAAGGAAGAGCAGAAGAGGAGCAGAGTCTTGCCCTTCTCAAACTCAGTAGATGCATTCCAGGATTCCTCTGCTTAAAATAGTAGTTTTGTGTGGGCTTTTTCATTAACAACTATTGCTTCTTGTTGCCTGGTCACACCTTTTTGATGATACACTGATATGGTTTGGCTAAAGTGTCCCACTTTTCATCTGTGAAACATTGGAAAGCATTTCCTATCTGAATGATTCCCACCTAAATTGATATGACATAAGAGGGGAAAAGGAAAACAGGCAAGCTCAGCTTGTTAACTTTACATGTGAGAACCAGTGTGTGTTTGAATCCTAGCTTGGCCATGGAAATCCACTGAGTGATTTTGGGCAAGTCATACTTTCTCTGTTGCAAAGGAATGGCAATGGCAAATCCCCTCTGAAGAAGCTTGCCAAGAAAAACCTCTGATAGGTTTGCCTTAGGGTCGCCATAAATTGGGAACAATTTGAAGGTACACAACAACAATAAATGTTGTATCCACAGTTCAGAAATAAAGCAGTTTGCCATCACTTTAACTGCTATGATCCATCAATTGACATCGTTAGACAGCTCCAACTGACTGTCAAGATGGATCTCTTCCAGCAGGCCTTTCCAGACTAATTATCCCAGCCTCAGGTACTCCCACCCCAATGTTCTTCTCATGGCCCCACCTACTGATGGAATGAAGAATATTGCTATGGGCCAATGTTATCTGTTTGTATCATGTTTTTAAATTTTTAGATTGTGATTTTAATTTTTATTGATTTAATACTGTTTTAAAGGGGGAAGAGAAATGTTTTTGGTTTTATGTATGATTTTACTGTTGTGAGCCGCCTGGATTGGATTTCCCAAAGGGTGGGATATAAATAAATTTTATTATTATTATTATTATTATTATTATTATTATTATTATTATTCTGTCCTACAGAATCTTGGGACTAGTAGTTTGGTGAGGCACCAGAGCTCTCTGAAGACAAGGATGATTACCTCAAGAAACCACAAATCCCAGGATTCCACAGGATGGAGCCATGGCAGTTAAAGCAGTGTCAAACTGCTTTATTTCTGCATTTGGATACATCCTAGTTGTTCTTAAAATGGCCCACAGGAATGGAAAGAGTTAAAGGAAAAGCTGATCTCTCAGCAAAGCCAATGGACTACTAGGCCCTACTTCCCACTTCTCCCTTACTAGAGTCTGAAAGAATGGCTGTCGCCAGGTGACAGTGGATGAATGGAGAGCCTGTTTTTAAGAGGAATGCATTAAGGGGTTTCTTTCTCTCCATTCTGTTGCAGCCTGGCACAATTATTGCATCATATTTCCAGATTTTCCCTTTGTAAATAATGTGGCCACACAGACCATATTTTATACCACATAAGGCTTCCAACTCACTTTTCAAAGTGTTTGAGTAGTTTAGAGTATTTCAAGATCTGGGTTTATATTGAAGAAACCTTTGCCAGACAAGAAACACTTAAACCTATATCATTGAACCAGGACATAACCAACAAAATTGGCCTTATTATCTTTTCACTGGTATTGTGACATCTTCTGCAATTCTTGCCACAATAATCTAGTTACAAAGGATTGTAGCTAAAGGAGGGGCAAAATGAGGGTATTGCCCCCAAAATATGAATTTTGTCCTTCAGTGAATTTTTCCTCCAGTCCCAAATTTCTAGCATTGCAGAGAATGAAACACTGAAAACACTTCACACCTAGATCCATATTTGCTGCATTCTCATTCTCTTGGTAACTTCACCTGATCCTTTTCTTCAGATGCCTAAGCTCTAAATGCTCAGCTGTTGTTTTAAGTTATTGTAATGCTAGAAATTTGGGGGTTAAATGAAAATTTAGGGACAGAGTTCATATTTGAAGGTAAATGCCCTTACTTTGCTCTTCCTCTCAGCTGTACCTCATAGGTCCATAGCCCTTTACAAAGAATGAAACTGTAGGTCTGAAACCCAGATTGCATCAAAAATCTAGAAAAATTCACAAAGAAGACACCAGAAGAAGGGAAGGTGATAAATACAAAGAGGGCAAGCATATGTATTTATTATAATGGTGTTCCCTGTGGGAATGATTCCAGGAGAAAGAACAGGCAGATGAAGAAGTCTGTTTCAGCTTGCTTTGCTCCATAGGTTCTGAAAAAAATTCAGAACTTTCCCACTGATTTTCCCCCAAAAATCTTTTTATTCCCAGAAAAAAATGGATTATGGCATATATTATTTTAGAATGGTGAATAAAATGGTTAAGTCAAGGAGTTCACATATTTACTGCCTCCAATTCATTACTGCAAATTATGTAAGTGGAAGTGTTGTATGTAAAGTTCAAAACACACTGCAGAAGTAATGCAGGTGTTATACAGACCGGCATGAAGAGCCGGCCTGAGGGCAGAGTGGAGGCATGGTGACCGCATGCCGGCCGCCCCTACTCTGTCCCCACACTGGCTTCATGCCGCATGCTCCACCACATCATGGTGGGAGACATCACGGCGCTACCTTAGTGCAGTGTCTACACATGCTGTGCCAAAGGAGTGCAGAAAAGCTGCCGTAGTGGCGGCAAGGGTGCCCTTTCTGCAGTGCAAAAAGGAGCTGCTTTTTGTGGCTTTTTTTTTGCATGGCAGAACTGCTGGGTTGGGGGCATGGTGTGCAGTTGCTGCATCCCAACCCAATGTTTCCAGGGGCGGGGCAGAGCCACCTATTAGGGACAGTGTATTGAGCCCCCCAGTTTGAGACTACTTTAACTGCCCTGGCTCAGTGCTAGGGAATTTGGGGAACTGCAGTTTTATGGGACATTTAGCCTCCTCTGTCAGAGAGTTCTGGTTCCACAAAGCCTAAACTACAATTTCCAGGCTTCCCTAGCACTGATTGAGGGCAGTTAAAGCAGTTGCAAACTGGATTATATCTGCAGTGTGTTTTGTGCCTAAGAACTTGTATAATATCCTCAAATCATTGAAAATCCTGGTCTTACTTTCCTTTTCTCAGGGCCTCGGCAGACGACTAATTGAGTCGTCTTCGAGGCAAGGAAGAGGAGGGGCAGCCACACGTGCAGCACCCCTTCCTCTTCCTGAGGTCGTCCTCGGAGCCGCCAGCCCTCCGCACAGCTGGCGCTCCGGGGACAACCTCGCACCGCAGCGACCGCACGCGCTGCGGCACATAAGTCAGGGAAAGTGCACCCTACGCTTTTAGGGCGCACTTTCCCTGTCTTGTGGAAGGAGTGCTGATTTAGTGCTCCTTCCAGGGACGCCGCCGGAGCGCAGCGGTGCGGAGGCTGCGCTCCGGCGGCGCTCTGTCCGGCGGCGTCTCCAGCACCTCCGTCTGCTTCCCCCCTCAGTTATTTCTAAGAAGATTAGTGTGTGATGTCTTATTGACATTATGCAAATACTTTTCTTCCCTTTACTAATGTTGATGATTATTTCTATATTTAATGAATTTTTTAACCTTGCTCCTCAAACTGGCAAAATCAAAATGGTTCCTTATAGTTCAGTTCTAAGTTGTTGTATTATGGTTATACAGTTTAGGAGCTTAAAGCTCCATTTGTAACAAAAAAATAACACATTTTAAAGGGAAGTTCTATGTGTAATTACATTCTGAATAAACTGTAATTTTAATACATCTAACACAATATTTTTTTATGTTGAACTGAACTATACACATTTTATGTTCCTAATGGAAAAATATGATTTTCATTCTGTAAAGGGAACTAATATTGCAACCTTCATTCAATAATAGTAATAATAATAATTTTTTCCAGATTTTTTTTTCCATGGCTTCAGAATTTCAGGAACTTTTATATCTCTACTCATATCCCTCCCCAAGCCATTTTCCACCACTGCCTGAGAATGAGAGAGAGGGAGTGAAGGAAATAAGGAAAGTTCCTGTTCTTCCTCCCAGACAAGGTCATCTGCTGCTACTTGTCCTGAATGAAGAATCACAATTTGAAATAATTGTAGAGTTGAAAGGGGCCTCAAGTTTGTCTAGTCCCAACCACCTGCTGATTCAGAAAGTCCATAGCTGAATAATCTCTGACAGGTCGCTCTCCCCCTTCTGCTTATAAATAAAAGGGCATGAAGGTGGGTCTATAGTCTTCTGAGGCAGACCATTCTATTGTTGAACTATTATTGTTTGGAAAGTCTTCCTGATGTTAAGTCAAAATCTCCTATCTTGTAATATGAACTCAATGCTTGGAGGAAACTTTTGGAGCAAACATGAATAAATTTGCCCCATTTTCAAGGTACTTCAAATACTTTAAAATGGCTACCAGATTACTTCTTAGGCATCTCTTCAACAGGCTAAACAAGTCCAATGCATCTAGACATGTGTACATTGCATCTGAGGAAGCAGACCAAGTCTATGAAAGTTTATGCTATAACTTAGGGGGGTTGCAGACTGCCAGAAATAGTGCAAATTGAGTCTACTTTTAGGGTTAGGGAATCATAGGAACTGTATTTTATTGTGGCACCAGATCTCTCTGACAGAGAAGGCTCAATGTCTCAGGGAAAAAAAAAACAATTCTCATGATTCCCTAACACTAACACTAACCCTAAAAGTGGACTCAATTTGCACCATTTCTGGCAGTCTGCAACCCCCCTTACTTTCATTGCAGACTGCCAGAAATAGTGCACATTAAATTGAGGCACTGCCCTGGCTCAGTGCTAGGGAGTCATGAGAATTGTATTTTTTTCTGAGACATTGAGCCTTCTCTGTCAGAGAGCTCTGGTGCCACAATAAAATACAGTTCCCATGATTCCCTAGCACTGAGCCAGGGCAGTGCCTCAATTTAATGTGCATTATTTCTGACAGTCTGCAAAGGCCCTTCGTTTTCACAGTTATTTTTAAAAGATGCTACAAGATCCCTTTGCATACTTATGCCCAACATATGATGGACATGAATAAATGAGTAAATACTCAAGACAAATCTCCAATCCTGCCTCACAAATAGTGTTCAAAAAACCACCCTGTACATTACTATAAAAATAAAGAGAATCTTGTCCATTTGGCTCTAACTTTTCCTCTTAGAACTTGCTTTCCAGATGCTTCACTGACCTTCCCATCCTCTTGTCATTGTTACAAGTTAATACTGTTTTTGCTCTTTAAAAAAAAGAAAGAGAAGAAAATATGCTATTTGATAGCTGCATAGGGAGAATCTCTATCCTGAAAGACAGCATATGCCAGTGAAAGAAATAAGTAAATGCTCAAGACAGATCTCCAATCCTGCCTCACTGGTAGCCTTTGAGAAACTGCCTGTGTGTTACTATAAAAAGAAGAGAATCTTGTTGATTTAGGTCTAGCTAATATCTTTGCAAAAACATCAAGGCTATCAGTCTGTACAGAAATGGAAAAACAGGGATTTAAAGCTGAAAGACAATGTTATAGACCAGGGGTAGGCAACCTTTTTGAGCTGGGGACCAGGTTGCTGTCCCTCAGACAATTGGTGGGGGGGGGGGGGGCAAAGCACCAAAAATAAATAAATAAATAAATAAATATTTTAAAATAAATAAATAAATAAATATGCATGCACACTCTCTCAGCCCCAAAAAAGCCATGGCAAAATCCCTGTGGAGATTTTGCCAAGAAAACCCCAAGAACAAGTACTAACAACAATAATAAATATCATCATGGCAGGTGGCGGCAGCAGCGTGGGGCAGTGGCAGCAGGACCAGCCTGGGGCTGGTCCAAAGGCCTTGGGGGGGCACATCTGGCCCCCGGGCCTTAGGTTGCCTACCCCTGTTATAGACTAAAGGGAAATAATTAAAATGAGTGGCAATGGGAATTTCCCAAAAGATAGTTGGGAAAGCATGTACTATAGCAGAAATGTACTGAACATACAGAAAAATCTCTGTTGGGTTTTTTTTGCGGGTTTTTCAGGTTATATGGCTGTGTTCTAGAGAATTTTATTCCTGACATTTTACCACCATCTGTGGCTGGTATCTTCAGAGAATGCTGACATGGAAGTGAGTGGTTTGACCCTTCGTTGAGAGAAGGTGATTTACATGTTAGTCTCTGTGTTGCTTTGTTGTTGAATGGCAAGGCCTCAGGGTAGAAGGATATTTAATTAGTGATCCTTTGTCTGCTGTGAAAACCCCTGACCTTTGGTGGTTTTCATTTGTACATACTGGGTCTTGATTTTGGTGTTCTTAAGGGTTGGCAACCAAACTTTGGGCCAATGCAGACTGGCCTAAAGGGCCGGCCTGGGGGTGGAGTTGGGGTGGGGTGACCACACGCCAGCTGCTCCAACTCTGCCCCAATGCTGCACACCCGACTGCATGGTGCATGGTGTCAGGGCACCCTGTTGGCGCAGCGTGTGCACACGCTGCACCAAAGGAGCACAAAAGAACTGTGGCAGCAGCTCTAAAGGCAGCTTTTTGCCACCCCCAAAAGGAGCGGCAATTGCCAGCTCTTTTGGGAGTGGCAAAAAGCCAGATTGGGGGTGCAGCATGTGGTTGCCACGGCCCTGATCTGGTGCTCCCAGGGGTGTTATTAGGGGCTGTCTGCATCTTTAAGGGTTTTACTTTAAAGGCTTCTTCTTTTCTTCTTTCCTTTTGAAATTGTCTAGGTGTTTGTGAATTTCAGTTGCTTCCCTGTGCATTCTGACCTGATAGTTGTTGGCATGGTTCAAAATTTCAGTGTTTTCAAATAACATTTTTTACCCAGGGTGGTTTATAAGGTGTTCTGCTACTGCTGATTTTTCTGGCTGACCCAGTCTGCAGTGTCTCTCATGTTCCTTGATTTGTGTTTGAACATTTTCCTTTAGTGGTCCCTATGTAGACTTGTCCACAATGGCATGGTATGCAGTAAACTCCTGTATCTGTGAGAGGGAAGATATTAGCCACAGATGCTGGTGAAACAGTAGGAATAAAATCCTCTAGAACATGGCCACATAGCCTGAAAAACCCACAAAAAAAAACATGGATGCTGGCTGTGAAAGCCTTTGAATTCACAGAAAAATCTCTTTTTGACACCTTCCCTCTTCCACCTTTCTCACAATTTTATTTGCTTGGGATCTTTAGAATAGTGAACATCATGACATTGCTGTTGGTTGTGTCTGTGTGTCTGTGTTTATCCATGTGTGCTTGTAACATCCTTAAATGTTTTTACTTACATTAGACATCTATAATGCCTAGATATTCTTGAGAAATTCAGCTAAGCTCATTCACAGCTTCTCACATCTGAACCTTTCCTATTAAGTAGACAGACATCAGCCTAGACAGTTTATCTTCTGTTTCTGCTGAAAGTGTCATGAGACCATGAACTTCTACCTGCCCAGTCAAGTGGGATGAGGTCAAAGGAGTTTGATGTGCCATCTTATCTGAAGGATGTCGCCTCTAATAGTGTCTAGCATCCTCTCAAAAGCGTATTGTGTCATTCTTGATTCTAGCCCAAGCCATGATGTTAGACTCAGTTCCTAACCTCTTGGCCTAGAGGCAAATGTGCCACCAGCTGTGATAACTCCTCTGTCAGAAGGATGATTATTTTACACAGAACAGCTTTAGCTAAGAAAGAAAGAAACACTTCACAGAGGTTATCTTTCAATTATGAACCCATGACTCCAGTCCTAAGCACTGTGTTTTAGTTAGGTTTAGGCTGCAATGAATTCATTGAATCAATTTTCTAAATTAAGTATGAGAATTCTTATAAAAGTACTATTCATTGAGTGCAACACCTTCAGAATCCTCAATTGGTAACTGCTACATAAGACCAGTGAAATACATTAGGACACAGTAAGTGCTTAGCTGGATTAGATTTATCTTGGGGGGAAGCAGACGAGGGCGTCCAGGACGCCCTGGGCCGGCGCGCCGTGGGGCCGCAGCCTCCGCACCTCGGCGCACCGGCGGCGACCCTGGAAGGAGCGCTAAATCAGCGCTCCTTCCTCAAGACAGCGAAAGTGCGCACTAAAAGCGGCGGGCGCACTTTCGCTGTCTTTTCCGCCGCGGCGCATGTGGTCACCGCGGCGTGAGGTCATCCCCGGAGCGCCGGCCGTGAGGAGGGCCGGCGACTCCGAGGGCGACCTCAGGGAGAGGAAGGGGCGCCGAACGTGCGGCTGCCCCTCCTCTTCCGGGCCCGGAAGATGACTCAATTAGTCGTCTGCCGAGGCCCCTTGTTCCACATCCTTTTATCCATACCAGTCAGCCAGATGCCTATGGAAAAGCCTTGACTTGGAATCTTCTTGTAAGAGAGTTGTTCCTATCACCTGTTCATTTTCCTTCAACTCTGCTGACACATCCTAAAATAGACAGCCTACCAGTATGAAGTATGACAGGACACTATAGAAGACTAGACAACAGACAAATAATTCATGAAAAAAGACTAAAAAAGCTTTAGTCTGGAGATCAAATCAGATTTTCTCCCCATTTCCATATTATTTCTTGCTCTGCTTCATCACCTTTATCCATTTATTCCAAGATCCATCTCTTCAGCCAGGTTGCATCATGATAGGCAACTTTTGGAGGTGGGTAGTGAATGTCAAGAATGTTTTCCAGGAAGAGAATTTCATGATAAGAATGACTAATGAAACATATACTGTTGCCATGATGAACTCCCATCTAACCTCCAAACTTATTTTCAAAGTTGATATGTTTTACTAAACTGAATGATATTTCTGTAAAAGACAGAAGGAGTGGAAGAAATATCTTGATATGTTTCTGTTCAATAGTGTCCTTCACTGGGACACTGCTACATGAAACTCAGGGGCTGTACAGATAGGCAGGAAAAGATGACATGAAGCTGCCTTTTCCCTAAGCCACAGCAACTGCACTGGAGGGCAGTCAATGCAGCTTTTCTGAGGCCATACTGAAGCCCCACCAACTGCACTGCTGGCCCTAAGGACACCATGAAGGGAGATGGAGCAACCACACAGGCTGGCAGTGGCTGCTTTATTTTATTTTTTAGTTCTCTCGGATGCATGCACACATGCACAGAAAAACATCCCTGCACACCTGCGCAGAACATATTATAGGCTGGTATACAGTCTGTCACTCTCTGTGTACAAGGGTGACTGAAATTTGGCATTCCTGCATTCCTACACAGAACATGTCATAGGGTGGCATACAGTCTGTCATTTTGTCTGTACAAAGGTGACTGATATTCAGCATCCCTGTATACCCACATATCATGCAAAAATTAACTGACTTTAGCTTCCCCCAAGTAGTGGGTGCCTTAGACAGGTGCCACTGTCTGATTATGCCACTCTTGGGGTGGAGGAATGAGTTTATCAACTGAAAAGACACCTATTCCATTGTCCTCCACAAAACATTTCCCACACAGATCAGGGTGGAGGGGTGAGGTACATGCAAGGGAGGTTAGTGTGGACAGACTGGATACATGCAGCTGGTGGTCATGCAAGGGACATGGTCAACAGGACACATAGACAAACGTTACTCCAGGAGCCCCTCCCCTCAAGCATGCCAAGAAGTGGTGTGCAGATCTTATGCATGTGATGAACAGAAAGACAGCAGGGAGCTGTAAAGACCAGAAGACACCTGACCAATCCTGAGACAGCTGGAATCAGCCAATGAGAGAGCAGCTGG
>CM034703.1:247253517-247268697 GCA_020142125.1 Phrynosoma platyrhinos | reverse complement strand
AAATAGTTCTCTTGTTCTTCCCTTTTTGTTGTTGTCTTCTATTTCTCTACATTGCTTGTTGTAGTAATTTTCTTTATCTTTCTGCACAAGCCATTGTATTGCTGCATTCATAATTCTTAGTTTGTTCCTATCTTCCTTTCCCCCCTTCTCTTCTTTATTGCTTGTAGTGTTTTTTCTGCCATCCATGTTTTTTCCTCTTTCTTTTTGTTTATTGAAAGTGTCTGTCTGCATTCTTCTTTTATTATGTTCCTGGCTTCAGACTATAGTTCCTCCTTTCATCTCCTTCATTCTGCTATAGTAGGTGCTCTGTGTCTTACTGTTCAGAAACTGTCATGCCTTCTTGGCCCTCTATGTTACTAGTGTGGCACTCTGTCTCACTCTTTTGCCCCTTTGCCTCACTATCTGTCTGAGTCCTGGGGGTGTAGCACAATAAAGCCAATGGCAAACTCCCTCTGAACAAATCTTGCAATGAAAACCCCTGATAGATTCTCCTTTTGGTCTTCATAAGTCAGAAATAACTTAAAGGCACACAACAACAACAACTAAACTCCACTGAAATGTATGGGAATTAGGGGTGAGGTGCTTGCTGCTGTCTCTTTGAGTTCCAGATTGGGGTCATGGCAACCACATGGCATGCCCCCAATCTGGCTGTTTCCCAGCTGAAAAAGAATTGGCAGAAAGCTGCTCCTTTTTGAGACAAGAAAATGGCATATTTTTGCTACTGCAGCAGTATTTCTTTTTAGCTCTGGCGCTGTGCGGCATGTAAATGCCATGCTGCCAAAGCACCACAATGCTGCCCATCATGTGGTCAGATGGGCAGTGTGATGCCAGTTTGTGGGTGGCATTGGGGCATGTGTGTCCAAACACCACATCACCACACCACCCCCAAGTTAGCATGTTGTGCTAATCTGTTCAGCTCCCTAATTCCAAGAAAATGGGGACAGGACTATAGACAGAAGTGCCAATGCTTCAAAATAATTTATTTATCCATATGTATCACTTTAATGGATATTGTTTGGGTCAATTTTTACTTGCCTCAGGCAGAGAAATGAGATATTCATCTCTTACAGAAGAGCAATATGTTGCTGTATGTTATTATTTCAGAAGAAAGCAATGGCAAACCACTTCTTTGAAATTCTGTGGTCATCATAAATTAGTAGGCAATTTGAAGGGACATACACCTGCCAATCATCATGAGTCTTCATCAAAACAGACTCTGGCATTTAACAGAATTAGGTAGCTGTTCCAGGCAGAAGATTTGGGCTGCCATGAAATGGCAGTCAATGGGCTAGTTACTGTATACCGTATTTTCCAGCATATAAGATGACCTTTTAACCAGGAAAATCTGGGGTTAAAGTTGGCGGTTGTCTTATATGCCGGGTATAAGGAGGAGGGGGAGGGGGAAGATAGAGGTGCAAGGTGGGAAGGAGCTGGGGAGAGAAGGAAGAAGACAAGAAGGAAGAGGAGGTCCTCCTTCTTCTCTCCACGCCTTTTCCCCCCTCCTCCCACATTTCCTCCTGTCCTCGCGGGCTTCTTTCTTCTCCCCATTGCTTCCCCCCCTCTTCCCACCTTTCTTCATGGGCTTCCTTCTTCTCCCTATTGCTAGGGGAATTTGACCTAGAGGAAGTTATTTTACTGCACAGTGATCACGGAAGAGGGGAAAAAATCATAATAGTGTGATTGAATCGTTACAAGACATCACACATGTGGTAATAGTGGTCTATTAGTGCTATCAGCAGGGTATTAATGGGATTTAGCATTAATACAAAATTACCCTTCAATGACACTTGAATGATGGGATAGATATGGGACAAGTGTGATGTCATGTGATAATATTTCATGTAATTGCACAGTTATACTGGTAACATGATGGGCAATTGACACATTTTACCCCATGTGATAATCTCCCTAGGGAGGGAGGGAGGAAGAGAGCAACAGCAAAACAACTGTAAACATGATGGGTAGGAATTATATAAGGTGAGGGTCAGTTCTTGTCATCATTTATTGAGGGAGACTGAAAAGGAAAATTGACATAGTTGTGCTTTCAGTGGAAGGGAGCAGCCTTCATGTGGTCTGGGAGGAAAATGTACATGGCCTGCATGCAGCTTGATGTAAGGGATGGGCTTCCATACTGCAGGATCTCAAGGTGCAGGGCAGTGCACTGCTGTGGGGCACACTGTACACACATACATATCCTATAGATTTCTTATCAGTGAGGGATGAACAGCCTTGTTTCAAGTCTTGAAAATAGATTGTGTTGTCAGTGTTTCCAATGGTTCATTCCACTCCTTGTTTCATTTTTGCACTAGAGCTAAAAACTATTGTGAAGGCTGGCAGTTTCTCAGCAGCCTGTTTCAATGTGTCAAGAAAGCTTCTCACATCAAGAAAAAGAATTTGTGTGAATATTCTTCAGACTTCTAAATTATTTATCCTAATGATGGCTTGTGGACCTTGGTGGCTCAGTCCTAAACAGTGGGAGGATATGCCTCTCCCATCATCTGGCTTGTCAGCCATCCATGAGTTAGAATGTATTGTGGTTTTTATTGATTATGCTGTCCTTTAAATAACAACAAAAGAATATTAGCTATTAAGGCTGGAATCCTGTATACACACATGGAGTATAGCAGAATTGAACAAACTGAAACAGTTTATAAGACCTGCCTAGGATTGCAATAAAAAATAAACTCTGTTATGTTCAGTTGTTACTCGTACAGAGATTGCTGCTGTTCTGATTTTCTTCTTTCCCATTTCTCTATTTCAGCAGGATTCAGAGAATCAATTTTGGTTTCAGTCAATTAGGCTAAATATCTGGAGGACATTTTTTGTGCTGAATAATTGTCATGGCTTTAATTGAGACCCCCAGAGTTGAATTTTTTTCCAGCCACCTTTGAATGAGCATCTCTCTTGGCCAATGACAGCTGCTGATCTCCATGAAGTCTGGGTTCTTTAAAAGAGATATCCAAAGTGCCGAAACCTATCATCCCAATAAGACCAGAACCTTGGACAGTTCCTTTAATATGTGAACTAAAACCCAGAACAGATTCAATATTCCACTGATATGGAGCAAGAACTAAGATATCAGTTTTAACTGTAGCAAAGGAATGGGTACTTAAGACAACTCATAAGTGGCTGGTTCATCCCACCAAAGTGTGGGGTTTCTGTGTTCACATTCACATAGCAGTACTGAATTCCAGAAGGGGGTTACAAGTGATTGCAGCTGCCTAATTTCCTCCCAAAACTGGATGCTGTGAAAATGTGCACACAGCAGCTGACTTCAGGAAGGTATTGGCAGGCATGACCACTGCTTCCTCCCCCCCCCCCCCAAAGCACAGGGCTGCTGTGTACCCATTCACACAGCAGTCCTACATGATTGCAACTGCCTCTTGAAGTCAGCTGCTGTGTGAATGTGGACACAGCAGCGGGCTTTGGGAAGCTATTGGTGACCCCCAACTGCTGACGGGGGAAAGAGAAGAGGAGCAGAATCACAGCCACACACACCACACAGCTGCCTGAGAAGTGGAACTGCAGCATAAGGGCCATTGCACAAAGACAGTAATGGAACAGCAGTGAGCCTATTGACAGATTTTGCCCATCAATGAAAAGGTGGCAGTACAGTATTGAATGGAATGCAAGGCATCAGTAGGAAGGACATGTTGTTATGTGATAAGTACTGGCCAAAGACACTTTTTATCCAGTTAAAATTCTGCTTTTCGATCTTTTTTTATATATATATCTCCTCTACATCCTGTCAACACATGGACCACAGGCAAACTAGCTAGAGTTTTGCAAAATATCTTTTGATCACAAAGGAGACCCATGAGTAGTGTTTAACCTGATGTAAATATGCTAGGTAGAAGATGTTTGTGGTAGATGATTGTATTAATTTGATAAATAGGGAAGCATTAGTAAATGTATATAAAATCCAAAATTAAATAATTAAAAATGAACTAATGGGTACAGTGATATGAAGTTTTATAATTAGTGTTGAGTTCTTCTAAATGGCTTTGATTCCCCAATTATGACAATTGTTGCACTACAAGATCATGTCCTAGCCATAATCCCCACTTCTAATCCCAGATGAAAATAGTTTTGTCAATGTACTCCCAAGCACATGAAAACCACAATGCATTAAGAGATCCATACACACTGTTAAACATGGTTTTTGACCTTCTCATGTGACATAAACCTTGCAGACAGTTCTGCTGAAGCAAACAAGA
Source organism: Phrynosoma platyrhinos (assembly GCA_020142125.1). NCBI lineage: Eukaryota > Metazoa > Chordata > Lepidosauria > Squamata > Phrynosomatidae > Phrynosoma > Phrynosoma platyrhinos. The sequence continues at coordinate 247,264,480 of CM034703.1, read as the reverse complement.
TTACATGAAAACTATCACCACAGTGAGTAATGCACAGTTTAATAAGGCTGGGGAAATGTGACAATTGTTGCAATATAGGATAATAAATGGTTTTATTTAGGCAGGCTTTTAATGTGTAAACATGGAATCATGGGTTGGCCTTTATATGGGGTATTTGTTATATGGGGTGGGTATTGTGGTTTTATTGTGGTTTTAATGTTTGCAATTTTATATCATTTTTAGCTGATGTTTTTAATTGTTTTATTGTAATATGATTGTTAGAATTTTTATTTGTGAGCTGTCTTGGCTCCCTTTCTGGGAGGCAGAATGGGGTGGTGGTGAGTAAATAAATAAATAAATAAATAAATAAATAAATACCAGAACTGGCTCTGCAGTTTTTGTGCAACTTTGCTGGCCTCAGCATCTGAGCTGGAAGTTCCTCACTTTCTGAAAAAAAGAAGAAAAGGAATACAATGGGGAAGTGCTATTGTGCAGGCTATTTATATCCATTCATTTGGAAGTGGTGACAGGCATAATTACAGAGTTGAAATTATTACAGGGCTCATTTAATGGGACATTTCTGCTTCTGTTCCAAAGAAGATAAAAGACTGAAAGTGTTCCTGACATACCACCCAACTGAAGACATTTCAGAACACTAGTTGGTGGATTAAAAGCTGCTTCCTTGAATCCTTGGTAAGGATGATTTCAGCAAAGACTTGCATTTCATTTCAGCACCAATAGAAAACGATACTAAATTCTATAAAGTAAAACATTATAAACTGACTTAACAAATAACAAAAATGAAAACTGAGTAGCACTTAACAAATTTCTCTCACCCCAATTAAATGTTTAGATGACTTTGGAGATTTATATTTGGGCAAAATATCTAAGGACTTTGAGGGGAAGTGACAGAAAAGTTATTGATAGCAAAATTTCTTGACTGCATGCCAAAATTTTGAGCTGACCCCTGCTATTATAGTATTTATTCTCTATATTTCTATAAGAGTGGCTGATAACATTTTTTTTATCTGTCAAACTGTTGGTAATCTCAAGTAGAGTCAACCCAGTGACTTGGTAGTTGAATGGTGAGACAACACATATGTAAATCTCACTAATTTAATGGGTTTAATCTAATCAGGATTAATAGGATTTAGGCCTCTTGGAGGCTCACAAAAAGGATATGATAAAATACAATTAAAAAGCAAGATAAAAAACAAAACAGTGTAATAAAACAGCAATACCACAAAACAATTTGAAGTATAAAAAAGTATTGCAGATGGCTGATATCCTTTCCAAAGAATAAGGAATGAAGGAATCAAAATTACAGAAGACCACATATAAATCTATCTGAAGAGGACATTCCACAAGTGGGATGCCACTATCAAAAGTCCCTATCCCTGATAGTCACCCTCTTTGGTTCATTTAATGAGGGTAATGGTTTGACCATTGAACTACAACTCTAGAGTCAAGGGCTCAAATCACTGCTCAGTCATGGAAACCCACTGGGTGACCTTGGGCAAGTCATATTCTCTCAGCCTTAAAGGAAAACCCTCTTTGAACAAATCTTCCAAGAAAACCCTATAATATATTTGATGTAGGCTTGCCATAAGTTGGATCTGGTGTGGCCCTTGCTAGTAATAAAATATGAAAATTTCATACTTTTATGAACTACCCCCTTTTACATTATTTTGCAGTGCCTCTAACAAAAAATCACACTCTTTGATATTGCAGTTAAGTGACCATTCACAGCAATAGTATTGCATGATAACAATAATATTAAGTGATAAACTGTCATTATTGCACTGACTGGCCAATCACTGGCAACAACGGAACAAAATGTAGATCCAAAATTTGCTGCTTAGATCACAAAGTGTTATTTAAATATATTTTGCTTTGAGGAAAATATCCCAGTGGAATTTCTGATAAGCCTTCTAAGGCCTTCAGCTACTTTTGAAATGAAGAGATTTAAAAGCCTCATACAATTTGTAGGAAATGCTTGATTATGTTATTAGGTACAAAAGATGGTTAAGTATGCTTGCTGTGTTTACCCTTGTTCGATGCTATAAGTCATTTAAATGAAGCTTAGCAAGTAGAATACTGTGGCAGCAGAGTAAACTGACCATATGTGCCTAATCAACTTCTAGATCTAAATAATTTTCAGATGATTTAAGTCTACAAAAGCTCATGCTGCCAACTTCTTTCTTTCAGTTAGTCTCAAAGGTGCTACAAGATCTCTCTACACACTGCTTCCACACACTAACATGGCTATATCATTGAATAATTTTAAAATGTAAGGCCAGATGTGACTTGAATTGTCTTCCAAGTGACATGTCCATAGCACTGAGTCCAAACATAGGAGTTTAGATTTGAAATGGTATGTTTTTTTAATTTAATAAATCTTTAGAATCCAATTGCTTTTATTTTAGCATCAAGGTCAAAAGGAAAGGAAATAGATGGCACAATAGTGTACAGCTACACTGCAGAAATCTCACTTATCCTTCATTGACTGGTGTGTTTGAAAGAATGCTGGCTTGTTCCCTAGCAACACTGAGTGCATTGCTGAGCTCACTACTACCTAATTCTCATTTGTCATAATTTGTGTAATCAGAATTGATCATAAATAAAACCTGCATACAATCAACTGACTTGTGTTTGCAATTAGAATCAATCTGAATCAGAAGGAGGAAGCTAACAGCTCAGTCTCTGATATTGGCAGACTTATTGCTCTACCAATACTTTCATTTATTTATTTGCCATATTATATCTAGTCAAGACAATTTGCATTTCTTTTTCAAGATCATTCAATTAGCAGTCTGTTTTCTCTCTTCAAATTTCATTTCATCATCACATTTCCATTAAGACCCTATCTGTTTGAAAAAGCTATTAGCAAGCCAGCATTCTCTGGGCACACAATTGAGATCTTCTAATAAATATTTGGTGAGCAATCAGCCAGATTCTACAAGCCATGGTGCCAGCAAAACAACAAGCATGCATTGTATTGTAATTGTTACCTGACCTCAGGATGTTGTGCCAATGCAAGAAGACCAATGGATTTTACAGTGCCAAAAGTAACTACACCATTCCCAGAAAAAAACCAGCTGCCATGTAGTAAAAGCTGACTTTTTATGAAATAATAATAGAAAAGTGGTGTGGCAGTGCAGATTTGGCTGTGACTCATATGCACGATCAACCATCATGGGGCCAGTTGTATAAATGTAACATCATGCTGTGCCTAATAATGATGGTATGGGGGAGAGAGCTATAGTCCATGCATCTTATGGAGAAGAAAATGTGTTACTGAAATAAAGCAACATATATTAAATCTAAGAAAGGTTAGAAATTTGGGGGCTTTTTTTTCTTGCCTAGGCTTTCACTCATGGAGACTTTAATTAGACTCCCACTTGTCATGAACCTCATCCATCAAAATCCTAGATTGGTTCAAAATAAAACACTACAATCCATGGCTTTGTTGGCAATGAAGAAGTCAGGTCTGGTGTGCCCTGTGGAGACATGGCTGGATGAAGCAGTTGGACCAATTTGGGCCTAGTTGTTTCCAGCTGGGTATTCTGTGCAGAAGTGATATAGCACTGGTTGAACAGGGAGTTAGGCTCCCTGGAATTCATAAGAGATACACCACTCTGCCAAATGTGTATATCTGGTCATTGACAATAGCAACAACACTGCAGCCAACAACCCTGCTGTTTAACAGTCTCCACGACTGGGGTGACATTTCTGAATGTGACATTGATCTCCGGGCTTTTGGGAGGTTCAATTAGAGAGGCAAATACTTGACTATTTCATCCTCACATGTGAGAGAAAAAATTGAGGCAGTTTTCTCCCCCACAACAACAGAAGAGAAATATTCCTCTTCAGTACTTTCTTCATATTCAACTGTTCTTCAAGATTTTTTCTGAAGAGAAAAATGTGGGGGTGGGTTTTTTTGCAATGGGTTTTCTGTGCAAGGAACAATGTTTTCTGTGAAGGGTTTTTTTTTTTTTGGTTTTTTGTGAATATGGGCTTGCAGTTTCTTGCACAAAAAACCTGTTTCCTACAGAGGAAATGGTTTCACAGTGTAAGGAATAATGTTTTCTGTACAGAAAACACAAACTCCCCTATATGTTTCTCTGCATAATAATTCTGTGCAACACTTCAGGGAGTTGAATACCAAGAGAAAATTATGCAAAATTCTTACCGGTCTCTTATTCTCCTCAACGGGTTTCCTCTGCTGTTGGAAAACTTGTTTTTCAACATGGTAATAATTAATTACAAATATTCAACATTTCAACATAAGCACTACATCCACCCTCGTACCCAGTAATAGCTCCATCTCAGGATTTCATGGCAACCATTGGTCTGGACTTACATATGTGCCTGCTGCATTTGCTGTAGCATTCTGAGCAACATAGAAATTGAGTGATGGGATGGATGATGAAAGCTTATTGACTACTTTGCTAGGGATGGGTTATGGTATAATTAAGCAGTGGTAGACATCATTGTATTGTCCATTGCCAAATACTTTTCCATGTGATCAGTAATATTAGTAGATGTGGAAAGAATATTAAGTATGGAAATTAGTTATTAACAAACAACGAAATGCATGTACTACTCACAGTATAATAGTCTTGTCATGTATTAGATGTGCAGATTCCAGAATGATTACTCTGACTAGACAAAAGCATAATCTATACAGTAAGCCAATTCCTGTTGAAGACATTTAAATTGTTAAATGATGCATTTTATAGAAGGAATATGTGTGACCATAGCCATAATGTTTCTGCATCAGTAAATGCCACTGAATTCATTGAGAATTACATCTGAGCAGAGATTGTAGTTTAGTGGTTTACATTTTAGTTTAAGCTAAACTAATTTCTACTCCTTGGACTAATGTTTGTACTCTTGGACACATCTGTTGCTTTAACATTGCTCTGAATTTTGTAATACAGTTTTCCATTTGGAAAATGCATGCAAAATATATACATTAGCAAAAACTACAAACAAAAATGAGTACACAGATGAAAATAGAATACAAAAGGGCATATATCAGAGGAAATTGCTTGCAAAAATGTGATTACTGGGAGAAAATGCAAATGAATTTTCATGCAAATGAAAATGTGCATGTTTGTGCTGACTTCAGACCTTTGCAAGTGAGTAGAAGGAGTTTTGTGTTTGAAGAATATGAATTTTATAGAAAATGAAACAGACAGATTTGTCCATCCCTACTTCTGAGACAAAGATAACAGCTGCACAGAAGGATCAGAGTATTCACTTCACTTACCACTACCATTTAGGCTGAAGAGTAACTATTTTATTCCTAAGAATAATTCGCCCTTCAATATCTAATGGTGTGTTATTAGAAGTATCTTTCCATTAACCCTGACATGTTGGTGAATGAAACTATTAGATGATCAGAGGGACAATAGTCATTCCTAAATTGAGTAGCAATGCAGTATGATTCCTGTTGTAATCAATAAGGCTATGGCCCTTAGTTTACCCATGTCACCACCTCCAATCATTTTACACAGCCTATGGGCAACTCTTTGTATGTTCAGGAAGAAATGTCCTCAGAATCAGAGTATTTCAGCTGTCTTGCTTTATGTGGATATATTGCTACTTACATAAAGACAACCACAGCAGCAGTGTCAGCAGCAACAACAATGACAACTGATTGTATTAGAGTCAATTGCTGTCATCCTGCAGCAATTAAGAAATATGCATGCAGTTTCTCAACAGACAGAATAGCCTCACCATTCCCAATAGACAATGAAATGTGCACTCCAAGGAGTGTGAGAAGACCAAATAACAGCCTCCCCTCCCCTCTGGAAGACCATCTACTGCCAAGGAAGCCAAGCTGCAAACCAAGAGCTGTGCCTCTTCATTTCCCCTCAACACTGGGACTCTGAGGACAGTTTATGGCAAGGTACTTGGGCAAAGGGAGTGTAGCTTAGGCAGCAGACTTAAGGAGCAGCTTCCCCTCCCCTCTGAAAGACCATCTACCACCAAAGAAGCCAAACTGCAAACCAGGAGCTGTGCCTCTTCATTCCCCCTCACCATTGGGACTCTGAGGACAGTTTATGGCAAAGCAGCTGGGAGATGCCAAAGTCCATTCGGGCCAGCTGTACATTGTGGGAGGAGTCTAGAGGTGAGCCGACAAGTGGCTGCTTGAGAATGCACGTCTTTCCTCCAGGCATCTGAGTCCTACGCTGTGGCCTGCTGATCATATTAGTAGTCTTAAGGGTGATTTATGGAGGGAAATGGTGGGGGGGCATTGTATGATGCCATGGGCAATGTAAATGAGGCAGTCAATAACAACTATTGAATGGCTATTAGAGTTGAGCAGGGAAACGGGATGTACAGTGTTAACAGAGTGAGATTCTGTCATAGAGGAAGGTGAGATAGATGCTTTAAATCCATCTTACCTTCCTGTCACCCTGTTAACCTTATAGTACTGGAGAGCATGCCAACCCAACCACAGAACTGTTCTCTGCTCCTCTGCAATGCCAGGTCAATTAAGAATAAATCCCATATATTATATGATCTACTTTTACAGGAAGATCCAAACCAGGCTTGCATTACAAAAACCTGGCTGGGGGATGACAGCACTGTAACTTGAGCCCAGTCTCTCCCTGCCGGATATGCCATTAGTGAACAGGTAAGGGGAAGTGGGTGAGGGGAGGAGTGGCTATAGTCCATAAGAACAACCTTACCCTGACCAGGATACCTCTTTGACAATTGGATCACATTGAGGGTATTTACCTTCGCCTGAAGGCTAGTGACAGTCTGGGGATTCTGTTGGTTTACTGACCACCCAATTGCCTAACAAACTCCCTGGACGAGCTCACATAACTTGTCTCGGAGCTGGTGCTGGAGACTCCCAAGCTCCTTGTTCTGGGAGACTTCAACATCTCCCTTGAGACCACCTCTTCAAATCTCACAAGAGCAGCTTGGGAGTTCATGTCTGCCATGACTAACATGGGCCTGTCTTAGATAGTCTCTGGGCCTATGCATTGTGCAGGACATACCCTTGCTGCAGTCTTTTGTATGGAACATGAACTTCCATGGGTGGAAGTGTCTTCCACTTCTGCCTTGTCATGGATGGACCACTTCCTGGTCAAGGTTAGACTGAAGGCCACTACTCATAACCCCCTCAGGGGTGGTAGACTTATCAGAATGCTCCATGCTCAAAGGCTGATGGAACCTAAAAGTTTCCAAGAAGTCCTAGAGGGTTCTATGGGTGGCAATGACGGTGACTCTGTCGAAGCCTTGGTGACTGACTACCTGGAACAATGATCTCACCAGGGTTATTGACACAATCACTCCCAAGCATCCTTTCCAGCCCACCCCAAATTGTAACCATTGGTACATTGAAGATCTTAGAAGGATGAAGCGGACTGGACAATGATTAGAGTGCCACTGGTGAAAAACTCGATGTTTATCTGAAAAGAAACATCATAGGACTTTTTTTAAAGCCTATCAAGTGGCAACAGCTGCAGCAAAGAAATATTTTTACTCTGCATCTATTATGTTTGTGAAGTCTCATCCAGCAGAGCTCTTCAGGGTGGTTAGGAAGTTAACCCAAACTCCTTCTACCCTGAATCCTCTTTTACAACCTATGAGAGCTTACTGTGATGCTTTTAATAACTACTTTGAAGATAAAATCTTTCAGATAAAGGCCGACTGAGGGCCTCTGCAGACAGGCCCTTTGCAGCGAGTTGGAGGCAGGGAAGAGGAGAGGCAACTGCATACCGGCTGCCCCAACCCCTCCCCGAAGACATCCTGATGTAGCGTCCTCACGCACTACACCAGAAAAGGTGCAAAAGAGCCCCACGGTGGCTCTTGGGGCTGCCTTTTGATGCCTCTAATAGGAGCAGCATTTTGCTGCTCTTTTAAGAGGTGGCAAACGGGAGAATCAGGGCTGCTGTGTGTGCTAACAACGGCCCCGATCCTCTGCTTCCCGGGGCAGCTCAGGGCCACTCATCTGCTTCCCCCCTTAGATGCCAGCATTAGTACAGAAATGATAAGAGAGATGTCCACTGGCTCCGTTAATGAGATTATTTTGGATCTATTTCAGTCTATGAGTACCAATGAGGTAGACAAGTTACTTGGCAAGTTAAAAAGACTACTTGCCCTCTTGATCCTTGCCCATCCTTGCTAGCCATCTAGAGAAATGAGGCAACCATGAATCTATTAAAATCTATAATTAATGTCTCCTTCAGGGAAGGCCATTTTCCAACTAGTTTAAAACTAGCAGTAGTAACAACTGTATTAAAGAAGCCTTCCCTTGACCCCCTGGATAAAAATAACTATCAGCAAGTATCTCTTCTTCCTTTTTTGGGGCAAGGTGATCAAGAGGGCAGTTGCAAACCAATTCCAAGCAGTTTTGGATGAAACCAATTATCTTGATCCATTTGAAACTGGCTTGAAGTCAGGATACAGAGTGGAGACTGCTCTGGTCACTCTCAGTGGCCTTTGATACCATAGACCATGGTATCCTTCTAGAATGCCTGAGAGAGTTACAAATTGGGGGCTCCGTTCCTACCTCTCGGCCAGATTCCAGATGCTCATGCTGGGGGACAGCTGCTCTTCTAAAAGAGAGCTGACATCTGGCACCCCTCAGGGCACCATTCTGTCCCCCATGCTGTTTAATATTTACATGAAGCCACTAGGTGAGATCATCTGGAGACATGGGGCAGGGTGCTATCAGTATGCTGATGACACCCAAATTTGCTTCTCTATGTCTCGTACTGTTTCAGTGACCAAGGAGGGCATCTCCACTCTGAATGACTGTCTGAGGTCAGTAATGGATTGGATGAGGGAAAATAGACTTAAGCTGAATCCAAACAAAAAGGAGGTACTTGTGATAGGTAACCCTAACTCGGGCATTGAGATAAGTTCAACAGTCCTGGATGGGGTCACACTTCCCCTAAAGCACTGCGTTTGCAGTCTGGGGGTGCTCTTGGACTCATCGCTTCAGCTGTCACTTCAGATTGATGCGATGGCTAAGAATGACTGTTATCAGCTTCGGCTGATATGCGAAACCTAGAAATGGTTGTACATGCACTGGTAACCTCTCATCTCAATTTCTGTAACTTGCTCTACATGGGGCAACCCTTGTGCCATGTTTGGAAGCTTCAACTGGTACAAAACATGGCAGCCAGACTGGTCGCAGGAAAATCTAGTTTCAACTGGATAATACCTATTTTGAAATCCTTACGCTGGCAGCCTGTTAGCTTCCAGGCACAGTACAAGATGTTGGTTATTACCTATAAAGCCCTACATGGCTTGGGTCCAGCTTACTTGAAGGAACACCTCCTCCTATATAATCCTTCCCACACACTCAGGTCTTTTGGGAAGAACTTACTACAGTCAGTGAAAACTAGACTGGGGGTGACTTCCCAGAGGACCTTTTCAGTTGCCGCTCCTAAAATTTGGAATGACCTATTACCGAAGGAGACTCACCAGATTACATCCCTTGGCATTTTTAAAAAAGCAATAAAAATGATTCTCTTCCAGCAGACCTTCCCAGACTGACCCCTATCCTGATCTGAACTAACTGCCCATTTGATCTAGCTCCTCATGACATTGCCACTGTTATTAACTGTTTTTAATTGTTTTTTTTTTTTAATTATTTAGAAGGATTTTATTGTTGTAATTTTATATTGAAGGGAGGGTGGGTCAAAAGGGTGGGGGTTTGGGGATTATTTTCTTGTTTTATTTCTGAAATTGTTTTAATCTTTGCTGTTACCCACCTCTATCCTCAACAGGGAGAGGTAGGATACAAATAAATAAATAAATAAATATTATTAAGACATTTTGCTACCTACTCATCTGCTCCACTACTATCACCACCACTAGAAACAACATCTTTAAATGTCTTATTATATTCAGATACCAGTTGCTGCTTTCATGGAACACTATTTCTTCCAAATCTCTGTTTGAAGTAGTTATCTGAATGTGCTCTTACATGGTCTGTCTGGGACCATGTACCCATCAGATACGTCTTATTACATCCCTTACCACCGGCAGGCCTTCCCAGAATAACTCCTTGCAGGGATATGCACAATCAAGCCACTTTATCTTTGATCTCTCTACCGAGAGTGGCATCTTGTCATTGCTTTTATTATTTATTTTTAGTGATATGTTCAATTTTAATTTCATTATGTTTAATACTGTTTTAAGGGGGGGGTAGTGGGCGAAGGGCAAGAACTTGGATTTTAACTGTTGTATTTTACCTTGATGTACGCCGCCCCGATTGCTGAGCAGAGGGGCGGGTTACAAATAAAATTTATTATTATTATTATTATTATTATTATTATTATTATTATTATTATTATTATTATTATTATTTGGGTTATAGACCATTTCTTCCGCTAGTGTTTCGCCCCAAAGTTTCACAATCAATAGGGAAGAGATGATAGCTAGACAACAGGACTTTGTCACCCAGACTGGAAACTATGTATTTCTGTGCTGCATTTCATTATCTTGCCTTTTCCCAACTGGTGTACCAACCTTGGGCTTAATTTCTTTTTGGCACACCAATCACTCCCCCTCTGCTTACACCCATCCATCAAGAAGCATGAACTATTCTAGAATATAGGAACTCACTGTCTGGCACCTATTCTTCCTAGATTTTTTTCCCCACACCCCTCTTTCTCTGAGACATTGTCTGAAATCCTGGTTTGGAAAACATATCACATATGCATAACTATAATATGGCAACTATCCAATGTTCCCATCTCACCTTTTCTCGGTTGAATCCCCTTTCCAAACACAGCCATTTCGGGGATGGTAGAGAGTGGAATGAATAGCAGAGAAGCATCCAGTCATTTTTGAATGCCTGGACACACAGCACATTTTGGTTGGCCCAATAAGGTATTACTGTTTTCTGGATTTTGGATGTTATTGTGCATTGCTGTATGGCCGCCTCAGTTTTTGGGAAACCAGCCACTTTCCCACCTCTCAGCACTGCCTTTGCTTTGCAGTGTGA
>CM034703.1:247220982-247237380 GCA_020142125.1 Phrynosoma platyrhinos | reverse complement strand
CTTGCTCAAAAAAGGTAGCAAGGAAACTGGTCGATAATTATTTCTATCTAGGGAGGGTTTCTTCAGGAGAGGCTTAAGTGCCACCTCCTTAAGACAAGATGGAACACAACCCTCCCTGAAGGATGCGTTGATCGTATCCCGAAGGAATACTTTCAGCGCATCCCCCCCCGGGCGACCAGCCATGATGGACACGGATCGAGAGGGCAAGTCGTCTTCCTCATCCTTCCAAGCAGCTTGTCCACGCCATCGGTACTCACAGATTGAAATTGAAATTAGTAGTAGTATTAATATAAATATTAGAAAATTATTATTTTAATTATGAGTAGTATTAATATTAGAAGCAACTGCTGCTTGAGAAAAAAATGGTGTGCAGATTATACTGCCCAAGTTTGATTGTTTACCAGAAAATGTTTTATTAAAGATGCATATTTATCAAAATACATTCATATATATAACAGAGTTTGGTGTGTGTGTGTTAAATTATGTACAACTCTGCAATATATGTCTCTGAGAAAAAGAATCTGTTAGCTTACTCATATTTCTGAAAACAAACAGCCACACTCTTATAGATATTCCTGCCAGGTTTGGAATAAACTAAACTGCAGAAATGAATTTTAACTGCTGCTACTTCATAGACATAGTTTACATCAATGCCTTCTTGTGAAATCCCCTGCATATAAAACAACCTCAATCCCTTGCCTCTTTGTGTTTTGCTGTTCCATCACTGGAACTGATGGTGTCTCATTTCCTTAAGCTAGGCACTTTTATTCATAAAGATACATTTTAATCCAATCAATGTATATTAACTAGAGTTAATATAAATGTCACTTTTGGTGTATGAGAAACTATTTTTTTTATTTACTAAAATGGATTTAGTTTCTTTCCTTTCTTTTTCTTTATGAATCTCATAAATATTTGATGGAAGTATCTTTGCCATTGAGCTACAGAGGGCTGAGCATAGGAATACAACATTGATTCGATACCCCAAAGCCATCTTAAAGAAAACAACTTCAGTAAATGTTCATTTCTGTTAGCACCTTTCTGCAAAAGGAAAAAGTCAGACTGCAATACATTAGAGCAGGATGGGATGGAGGGCATGCATTTGGATGTGCATCTGAATAATGACTCATTTAAAATAATTCATACTTGAAGGTATATCTCAATGCAGATGCCATCTACCATCATTGCTTTTCCCCTCAATTATATCTACCTTTGTATGAACTTCCAAATGCACATACCCATCCAAGCATGCCTTAAATAGGAATTTGCCTGAGTCAGATTTCTTGTCCCTATAATCCAGTCCTGTTGCTGTTGACTAGTAGCAGTTCTCTAGGGCTTCAGGAAGAAATTGTTCAAGCCCTGTCTGGAACTGAACTTGGGACCTTCTCCATGCAAAATGTGTGCTACCACTGAGCTGTGGCCTTGCCCAGCAAATAATTACTTAATGAAAAGTATGAATACTGATCCTACATTACCTACTTAGTTATCAGTGTGTGACTGAGGCTGCATCCACAGTGCAGAAATAATCAAGGCTGATACTACTTTAACTGCCATGGCTCCATGCTATGGAATTCTGGGAATTCTAGTTTTGTGAGGCATTTAATCTTCTGTTAGTGAGTTCTGGTCCCACAACATACTATAAATCCCAGAATTGCATAACATTGAGTGATGGCAGTCAAAGTGGTGTCAAAATGGATTTTTTTTTTTTTTTGCAGTGTAGATGCAGCCTAAGTAATGTTTCCTGACATGACCACCCATCCCACCTCCAAGCTACCTTAACAGGCAGCATCCACCTTGCCTGTGATCTGGGCACAGCAAGATGGTATTTCAGCCCCCTGCCACCAGTTCACAATGCTACAACTCTAATTGTGACAACAGTTCTGCCTCTGATTGTTTCAGCCTCATTGATTGGCAGGAGGAAGCTGGAAATATCATCCTGCTGTTTTTCAATCATGACATCATAGAACCTCCATTGCCTGGTGCTGCTGCTGGCTGCCAAGGTAGATTTGAAGAGGCATTTACAATTAGAGCAATAGGGGTACTGTTTTATATGTGTAAAAGGTAAAGGTAAAGGTAGTCCCTTGACATGAATTCTAGTTGTAACCAACTGTTGGGGGTGGCACTTATCTCTAAGCCGAAGAGCCAGTATTGTCCAAAGACTACTCTGGTGGTCATAAGGCCAGCATGACTGTACCAAATGCTGTTCACTTCCCACCAAAGTGGCACCTATTTATTTACTTGAATTTGCATGCTTTCAATCTACTAGGTTGGCAGAAGCTGGGATTAGTGACAAGAGCTCACCCATGCAGCACTCAGAGCCTCAAACTGCCAACCTTCTGATCTTCCGATCATCAGAACTGGCATCTTAACTACTAAACCATCCCATCCCATTATTTTTAGCATGTAGCATTGCTGAATATGGAACAATTACAGATCCATAACTTTAAGTTATGAATATGTAACTGTAATGCAGGATGCTAGTCATCATTGCTTCTATTTTATAGATAGGAAACTACTACCAGCTACAGGAAAAGAATTCTGTAAAACATTAATACGCAGTCCAAGTGCTGAGAGAGCTATACATCCTGACTTATGTCCTATACTTCCTCAGGTGCTAACAACTTCTACTGCAGTGAAGGGGTTTCCACTAACAGAGGACGGCAAATGATTCCACAAAAAGAACCCCCCCCAGACTCGTCGGGAAGGGTTACCTGTTGCAACGGCCATTTTAGGTCAAGTGATCACTGGTTGACTGGGCACGCAGGAAGTAACGCCTTGCTTCCTGCGCGCCTAGCCAATCAGCTTTACTAATGTAAGAAAGCACATTGGGAAATCTCGTGGTGCAGCAAGCATCACGAGATTTCCTGCGGGATCTTTGGGCTATATAGCCCTGTGCTGCCATGTGGCGGCAGCCATTTTATAGAAGCAGCTAAGCGAGTAACATCACTCTGCTGCTTTCTTCTGTGGTCTTTGTGAGGCTTTGGGCCCAACTTTTCTACTGATTCTTTCTGGATTACTTATTGGAGGACCGCAAGGAAGAGATTTTTGGTGGCTGGTATCTGTCGGCAAGGCCTGGCGGGGGCCTTCAAGCCAGTCACCCCGGACCTGTCTCAGAGGCCTGTGGCATCTTGATACACCTGGCTCAAGTGGTCACCGAGCTGAGCGGGTGCCGCAGTACATGGTTGTCCACCAGGCTGGTGGTCTGTGTCAGCTGTTTGTAGGCCTAGCAGTGCCCCTGGTGACTCCTGGACTGGTAAGGTAGACTACACTCATCCAGGGAGGGGGTTGGACACATCCCGCCTTCACGGGCCTAGCGTATTCCCCTGATAAGTCTGTTTGTTAGACAGGGTGACTTTGTGGACCCATGGGACACCTTCCCTGTGTTTGCCAGTGAAGTTTCCTGGCTAATGGCATCTCAATTGAGACTTGGGAAGGGTGGCTTCATAGCCCGCTGTGAGGCTTTTGGCCCAGTGTAGTCATCCTAAGTGGGTGGTGTGTTTGGTGGACCCATGCGTTTGTTTGCTGGGCGTGTATTTATACTCCATAATGCCCTGCAGGAAAGGCCCAGTTCAAAAGGCGAGCAGCTCCTGCTGTGTCAGGCACTGTACACTTGGCTTCAAAGAGGCCCTCTCATGCAGCAAGCAGGGATGATGAAATAGTCACATAGCTTACACAACTGATCAAGACAGTGCAGGTTTGTGTGGCAGTTTGTAACCAACTTGCACAGAAGGGGCTTCAGGCTACAGCCAACACCCCCTCTACCAGCACTTCTGCTCTTCAACACACTGCCCCTTCAACCCTCACCTGAAGGTCAGGTAGTGGACATAGCACGTGGTCCTGTGGTGGATACAGCTATGGAGGTTGGGCAACCTACCGTAGCTGATGTGTGGGAAATCCTGCAAAGGGTTCCAGGTGTGGGGCAGCAGGGTGCCGCTGCCCCTGTGTCTGTTCAGCCTACTTTGGCGGATTTATACAATCTGCATGGAGCGGTTTTTGCTGGTTGAGGAGTGATGGAGCAAACCACCGATGCAGGGAGAGCAGATCAGGCTGGTGTCACTGCGTCCCAACATGACACCCAAGCTGTTGCAGGGCCACACTTTGTGGGCTTTATACAGTTGGCTGGTGATGCTTCCCAGCATGTTTCTGCACCAGGTGTTTCTCCTTCTTCTCCTGCACAGGTGTCATGGCCCACCTCAGTATGGGCTCCAGGTGGTCAGGTTGGGCAGAGTGTGGGGGTTGAATGCCCCAACTCTGCATTGTTGGGAGCACCCTCGATGACACCTGGATTTTTCCCAGGTGGGTAACTTGAGGGTGCAGGTGGCGCAGCCAGTGGTTAACATGACTGGTGATACTTCAAGAGCGCCTTCTATTGGTTTAGTCAGTTCAACAGTGGACAGAGTAGGGGAATGTACCCCCTTTGCTGGGATGTCTACTCCCCTGGGCTCCCATCTTCCCCTTGCTATTAAAGAAAGGATTTGGAAAGGGGAATACATAGACCTATTTTCTCTTACTTTTAGAGATCTTAAACCAAGGATTATGGTTAAGGATGGGATAGTATTTAGCTTGCCTAAGGAGTTTCAGATGTTTAAACACCCTAAGTTTGAACGTAATTTTGTCAACTGGATAATGGGCTTCACTATTTACAGGGGAGTTGTGGAGGAAAAAGAACCACTTAGGTCACCTGATTTTTCCAAATATCAGGAAATTATTATTAAAGCTTATACAAACTGCCATCACAATTCACATGGCGCAGCTTGGCTACAATATGGTGAACAGTTCAGAATGAGGGCTGCTGAAGATCTCTTACATGTGCAATCTGAACTGTGGGCAGATGTGATGGTGGGAGCCTCCCCTTCAAGCCATTGTGACAATGGGTTTGTGCACATGGTTACGCAGCTGAGAGGGCAAAATGCAAGGCCTGGCACAGCTGAAAGAAAGCAATTTGGTATTTGCTGGAACTACAATGCAGGTAAGTGTTCGAGGCAACCCTGCAGGTTTGAGCACAAATGCAACACCTGCAGGGGGAATCACCTTGGCACTTCCTGTGTTAGAAGCAAGAGATCAGGAGTCATGGGATCAACCCAGCCATTGTCACCAGGAGGAAAAGGCACCGTCACCAATTAATTTGGAGACAATGGTGCCATGGCTCCATATATACCCTAATAAGGATGCAGCTTCTTATATATTCAATGGTTTTTCCCTGGGTTTTCGTATCCCTTACTCAGGGACCAGGGAACATCATTATGCACCCAATGCACGTTCTGTGAAGGATTTGCCAGATATAGTAAGGGACAAGCTGGCAAAAGAGGTAGCAGTGGACAGGATTTCAGGGTCTCATGAATACCTACCAATTTCCACCCTTCACTTATCTGCTCTGGGTGTAGTACCCAAAAAAGCCCCAGGGGAATTTAGATTAATTCATAATCTTTCTTATCCCAAGGGTGATTCTGTTAATGATGCCATAGACCGAAGGCTTACTTCAGTTAAGTACGCTTTCTTTGATTCGGCAGTTAAGATGGTTAGGGCCTTAGGCAAGGGAGCACGCTTAGCTAAATGTGATATAAAATCAGCCTTCAGGTTGCTCCCTGTTCACCCAGATGACTTTGATCTCTTGGGTTTTCAATTTGAGGGAAAGTATTATTTCAACAAAGCTATGCCAATGGGGTGTTCTATTTCCTGTCCAGCTTTTGAAACATTTAGCACATTCCTCATTGGTGTGTAGTCAAAAGGTCAGGCAATAATGCAATCACCCATTATTTGGATGATTTCTTAATAGCTGGAGCCTCCAATTCTACAAGATGTAGTGACACTTTAGTTGCCTTTCAGGGTTTAATGGCAGAGTTGGGAGTTCCTCTAGCTGAGGAAAAGATTGAGTGCCCTGACACACAACTTACCTTTTTGGGGATTGACATAGACACCACGGCTGGGATATCTCATTTACCAGATGACAAGCTAGTGGCGATGAGGGAGCAAGCTAGGTTATTGATGGGAAAACATAAAGCTACACTCCATGACTTTCAGTCCCTTACAGGCTTGTTAAAGTTTGCTTGTAAGGTAATAGTTCTAGGACGAGCATTTTGTGCCAGATTGGACAGAGCCACTAAAGGGAGTTCTGTTTCACGTGATCATATAAGAATCACTAAGGGAATTCATGAGGACTTGAAGGTCTGGGAGTCCTTTTTGGAACAATTTAATGGAATTTTGTTTTGGAGGTCTGAAATGCTGCTGAGGGCAGATTTTCAGGTACACTCCGATGCTGCTGGTGCCCACGGATTTGGAGTTTATTGAAATGTTCAGTGGGCTGGTCAGAATGTGGTCTTACCAGACACCTGACGTTTTGGAGCTGTTTCCCGTAGTGGTGGTTGTACACTTATGGGCAAATCAATTTTCTAATAAGACCGTCTGGTTTTGGTGTGACAACCAGGCAGTGGTTCAGGTAGTAAATTCCTAGTCCTCTAAGTCCTCAAGGGTGGTGAGTTTGGTTAGGGCTATGGTGACGCAGTGTTTGAAATTCAATGTTTTGTTCCAATCTCACCATGTCCCTGGTTTGCTTAACCCTTTGGCGGATGCCCTCTCTTGTTTTCAGTTCTCCAGATTCTGGCAGCTGGTGCCCGAGGCTTCAATGCACCCACTGGAGGTACCAGCACTTCTGTGGAGCCTTGGAGACTAGAAATCGGCAGGGTGAACGTACAATCTATTGCCCCATCTACATGCAAGTCCTATCAGACAGCTTTGAATGTATTTGGACAATTTTTGTCAGAAACAGGGGAGGTTGAGTTCTGGCCCATTAGGGTGGACCTCATCCTTCAATTTATAGTAAGCCTTAGGCAAACGGGTTTGTCACCTGTTACCATCAGGGGCAGGCTGGCTGCACTGGCCTTTTCCTCCAAGGCCAGGGGTCTTCATGATCCTACTGCAGATTTCAGAGTTAGGAGAGCTTTAGAAGGTTGGACCAGAGAATCCCCAGTAGTTAAGGACACCCGTTTGCTAATAACTGGCCCAGTCTTAGTGAATTTGTGGCAACACTTAGCTGATACTTGTTATTCAATGGAGGAATTGGCTTTGTTTAAAGCCGTATTTGCTATAGCCTTCTTTGCAGTTTTGAGGATCAGTGAGATTGTCCCAGGCTCTTGCAATGATAAATCAGGTAGGGCACTCCTGGTCTCAGATGTTATATTATCGAAGCAGGGGATTAAGATTTTAGTCAGGTGTTCAAAGACCGACTAGTTAGCAAAAGGTCAGTCCATTTCTTTGGCCAAGGCACCTGAGGGTCAGATCTGCCCTGTCTTGGCACTGGCAGATTATCTAAAGGTTAGACCAAATGTTTCAGGATATTTGTTTGTCCATACTTCAGGTATGCCACTTACTCAATTTCAGTTTAGGGTGGTCTTAAAGGAGACCTTGAGGTGAGCTAATTTATGTTTAGCTCAATTTTCTTCTCATTCTTTCCACATAGGAGCGGCAACTGCCATGGCTGTTCACGGTTTAGGTGAAGCCAAGATTCGCCAGATTGGCTGGTGGCGATTGAAGGCATTCAAATGTTATGTCTGTACCTGACGGATGTACACTATTGGTGATGAATCTAATTGCCCTTATTTGTCATTTATCGCTGAATTTTCTCGTGGGAAGATCTGGATAGTGGGCCACAGTCTCGTGTTCTGGGCAGAACGCCATATAGTTGAACAGCAACAGGACCCCTTCTTGGGACTGGAGTACATTGGCAACCTGCAATAGTTTGGTTGAAGGGGTATGCAATGGGGAGCTTTACTTCCCATGATTATCAAGCTGTCAAGGGCCCGTCCACACCCCCGAGTTTTAGTCATACACTTGGTCAGGGGTAGGCATCCTGTCCCCTTTAAGGGCCGAGGGACTTCAGCTGTCAGAAGCCTCTGCCATGTTGGCCAATAGTCCCAACAGCTCCTGGAATTCTGGGAGCTGAAGTCCCTTGGCCCTTAAAGGGGACAGGTTCCCTACCCCTGCACTTGGGGAGAATGACCTGGTCAAGATTCCCTGCCTTCAGCTGATGAAGCAAATGATGAAGGACTTGCTGGAAATAAGGAAGCACATTCCTGGTGTTGTTCTCCTATGGACTAAGTTGCTACCAAGGCGTAGCTGGCCTGGGGCCCATAAAGACGCTGCTGTAAATGGTGCTTGATGTTGACTCAACTGTTATGTAACTAAGCAATCGTCCAGATTTGGCATTTATGTAATTTACCATGTTGGTATTCAGATAACCATGCCTCAGCTGTACAGGGGGATGGGATACACCTCTCTTTGGAGGGCTCAGAAGTGTACGTTCAGTCACTTTCTGAGCACATCAGAAAGATGGTCTATGGGGGGGGAGAGGGGATGCCAAGCTAGGCTGGCCCCCTCTTGTGGCAGGTAACGACCCCCTACCCACAGAAAATAATTGGCTAATTAAAAGATTGATTGGGATTAATCAGGCTAAATTAAATTGGCAGAAGTGACGTCAGTACTTAAGTTCATGATGTCATTAACTTAATGATGTCGTATAGTTCAATATGATGTCATTTCCAGTTGGGAAGGGCAAAATTGTTTATTGTTGTTATTTACATGCTTTGTCACATGTAACCACTTGGGTTAGTCACACTTTCACATACACACGTGACAAAGCATTTGAGTATTTAATTGTAAATTGTTTGTAAATAGACCCTGTACCACTAAATAAAGTTGTGGCCTGTTTTTACCCACAAGAAGGCGTCACTTGTGCTTTGTGCCAGTGCAATGTAGAGTTGCGCTCTTTCTGATCTTCACAACTCTGATTCTGAGCTTTATTTCCACAAATCCTAGCTAATAGTCCACACCTTAATGGTTGTAGTAACACAGCATACTGTTTGTAGAAGCTCACTCAGAATGTGGTAGAGTCTCCTTTTTTGGAGGTTTTTAAACAGAGGCTGGATGGTCAGGGGTGCTTTGATTGTGTATTCCTGCATGTCAGAGTGTTAGACTGGATGGCCTTTGAGGTCTCTTCTGGCTCTATGGTTCTATGATTTGACACAATACTAAGCCCAGCAATGAATACTTCTATAATGACTGACATGGTTCTTCAGGGTTTTAGACAGCAATCTTTGCAGCCCTGTTAAATAATAAACCAAGGAATTTATGCATACATAACATACTTTCCACGATGGATCTATGGTTCTTTTTCAAACTAGTTGACTGGACAGGACTGGACCAGACCCAGCTACAGCAGCAAGAAATGACAATTCCCCTCTTCTTCCTGACACCCATCTTCTTGTGAACAGTGTGTACCTTTTAGGAAAAGATCAGAACTATTTGGGAACACTAGAGCAAAAAGCATTCATCAAATGATTGAAAAATGATTGCTCCTCTTTGAGCTCTTTTTTTTTTTATCTGTGGCCATTGAATTAAAATCAACAGATTGGACAGGATATCATGGTCCAACCCTGTCATATATTTCCTGTGTTTTCCACAGATCCATTAGATCCAGTCTTTTTTATCTTCTTTGAATGCTCCCACTGCAGTACATAAGGGTGGAAATGGGGTGTCTGACTACACCCATGTAATTAGTCACCCCTTCCAGTTGTTGCAGGGCCCTTGAGAGAGGATGCAATGGCAGCAACAGGTAAGGGGTGTATAGGACCATCTGGTCTGCCAGCTGGAAACAGCTGGTTTTTAATGAAGGGTCTTTTAGGCCAGGATTGGTCTGGATCCACTGGATCTGCATCTAGTCTGCCCAATCCTAACCCAAGAATAATGTATTGACAGGATGATTCTAGGCTGGGGGAAACACAAGCCTTATGGCCAGTGCATATGGGGCCTTAGTCTCCACTAGTTGTTCAGCTCGTTATGTAAGTTCAATTGATTAGGGATGGAAAGAATATTTGAAAATGGCTGAAATATGGGTTTCTCAATTATTAGGAAACTCTCACAGGGGAGAATAGTAGATGGATAAGCATCTTTGTCATTCATGACTTATACTGCACAAAAATTGTATTTTTTGAAGGAGAAGGCATAGAAAATGGTTTCTGCACAAATAAAAATCTTCCTCCTCTGCAGAAAACAGAATGTTCTGTACAGGAAATAACATTTCTGTGCAAAGAATAGGTTTCCTGCATAGACAACTGCATTTGTGTGTGTGTGTGTGTGCATACTGAAAACCCCATTTCTAAGCAGAAAATAGTATGCATTTTTAAATTTCTTTCTTTCTTTCTTTCTTTTTTTTTGCACAGAGTATGTTCTGAACTGTGAATTTTCTTTGACAATTACACAGTTTCCAGTTACTTTCTTTACATGGGGAAAATGTACAATTATTATACATTATTGCAATTATTATTTACATGTTACAGTTTTCAATACATTTTCTGTAGCTGGGATTAGATGGATTTAACCCAGTGTATTCTGGTATTTTATTTTGCAGCAGATTCTGCCTGCCAGTCATCAAACAAAATAAAAGCAAGTATCTTTGTGAACTTCGCAAAAGGTTTTTCTATGGACCTTATCACACGGGGTCTAAAGCAGACCTAATCCAAAGGATATCCATAGCTAATCCGTATTAGTTCCCCGTGTTTACACACGACGTTGCACCAAAACTCGACAGAACCCGAAGCTAATCCGTATTAGTTCCCCGTGTTTACACACGACATTGCACCGAAACTTGACAGAACCCGGAGCTAATGTTTGAATAATGAATTGAGATCTTTTGACATTCGGTTTTTTGGGGAAGTACAAGTGAGCTTTCGGAATTATTGCGCAATGGCCGCACAGGCGAAATACATATGATCACGCAATACGTATTGTGAAGCATTTCAGTTCATTTCGGTATAGAACTGAATTTATTCTTATTTTGGTTACTTTTCGCTTCATGGCCAGCGTGTGATAAGGTCCTATGTAAAGACTATTTTTTTTTCATGGAGAACATTATTTCCTTTTACTTCTCATTTCTAAAATACTTCAGCATTTTATTTTGTCACCCACCATCATCAATTGAAAGTTACTTTGCTGTTCAGTAGCAATAATTAGAAAGCTTTCTAAATAGAAATATTGTGGTCTTCTAGCCCAGCATTTCATAGCTCTTCCCAATCCTCTTATTTATGAACTTGGTTTTGCTTGTACTCAACCAGAACTAGCAGACTGCAAAGCAATGAATGTTGAGGGGTTTTTATTTGGTTCCTTTTAAAGAGATTCCTCTCTAAAATTGGTACCATATTTTACCTATAAAGGGATACTTAGCAATGACAGTTATGCTTTATCCTCTGTTAGAGACAAATTAAATGAAATGTCATTCACGCAATTAGCAATTGGAGCTAATTGCTGCTTGGACCAATTATCAATTGTAGGGGATGGCAGATCCTTCCACCTGTCCAAATGAAAATGGGTAAAGAAGGAGAATGTATTCCAGACTTGAGCCATTTCTGATCTCACTTGGACCCTCTGTCCCCCTGATTTGTTTTTATAAAGCCATTTATGCTACTGCTAATTCTATAAACAGCACCAAATCTTGTTTGGCCTTAGGAGAGCATGTTAGCAAAGGCCATTGCCTAAACTCATGTGCACATTTGAACAAATTTATGGCATTTTTTTTAAAAAAAACAAAAAACCTCTGATATGACCTTACACTATAATGGCTTAAGGTCACCTGAAGACAAGCTGTGGATGTTATTTCCTTAGCAAAAATAACTGGTCTGATTTTGGTAGCAGAATGTAATATGATTTACCATTTGATCTGTTCTCTCCAACTCTTGGGGGATGTCTAGTGTGGGAGTGATTAAACAGGAGCCACTTTGCCTAGTTAGCCATGAAACCCAGTTAGAGAACTTCTCCTCCAACACAATTTGATCAAATTAGGCATGAGAAGAAAGCTTCTTGCAATATGGGCCTCCTTCCTTTGATGGTCCTGCTCTCTCTGTACTTTGGTTTATGCAGTCACCCTCTGTCATGTCTTTATATTCTGATTCTTTCCCCCCCCCTTTCATCTGATGTCATCCACTCTGACTTAAGTGTATGTATTCTTGCATGTAAGCATCTATGTAAAAGGTACTTGTTAGTCAGTTTTCAAGATTGTATTATTTCTAAAGCAGCCTACTACATAAAAATATTAAAGATCATTACCAACAATTTTCAAAGTTTAAAAATGAAATTTATTTAATGTAAGATTTTTCAGTTTTCCCCCCAAGATTTTTTATAAGTACAGCACAATACATTTAAAATACAAGGAGACAAGAAACATGACAAACTCTTTTTAATTAAAAGCCCTGAAATATCTCTTGGGAGGGAAATACTTAGGGCCAGCTGCTGAGAAGGTCCACCCCACCCCCAGTTCTCATTAACTTTGGGCCTCGGCAGACGGCTAATAGAGCCATCTTCAGCGCCCCCTCCCCCTCCCGAGGTCATCCTCAGAGCCACTGGCCCTCCACATGGCTGGCGCTCTGAGGAGGACCTCCCGCTGCAGCGTCTGGACACGCTGTGGCGGAAGGGTCGCCGAAAGTGTGCTGCAACCTTTTGCGATGCACTTTTGGCGACATATGAAAGGAACGCTATTTTAGCGCTCCTTTCCAGGTGCGCCAATGGTGCACCGCTGGATCGAGGCATGGGGATGCCTCGGTCCTGTGGCACACCTTCCCAGGGCGGCCCACAGCCACCCATCTGCTTAGGGGGTTTGTTGAACTTAGTATGGTCAGTGGATAGGTTCTGAACATAACCTTGAAGCACAGGCAGGTTTATATGGTTTTAGGTGATTCTGTTAGTAATCTGGACCAAAACCATTCATAGTTTTAAAGACCAATGCCAATATTTCGCACTGGGTCTGGAAACAGAGTGGTACAGAATTGCTATAATATATTCTGTCTAGCACCAATTAAGGGGCCAGGTACTACACTACATACAATCTTAAGCTTCCAAGCCACCTTCAAAGGTAGTCCCATGTAGAATGCATTATCTAGGTTGGTCTGGATATGACTATGACATTCATAGATGGTTCTAGGTTTACTTGCCCTGGGGAAGGCTACAATGGAGGTATACCAACTAACGTTGGCAAAATGTCCAGGTACCACCAGTGTTTCCATAGTCAGCAACAAGTCCAGAAGGACCTTCAAGATATGGATTCATTCCTTCATTGCTAGTGCAACCCAATCCAATACTAGTCTAATCCTTCTGTTCCAATCAGTATATTTCCCTACCTAAATGTTAGGTTTGCCTAGCTTATACTTCAACCTGTTCAGATTCTTTGCCTTCATATATTCCCAAGCAGACTCAATGGCCTACAGCCTACCTGGAATTAATCAGTGGGAAACAGAGGTAAGGTGTTGGACCATTTGCATATTGCTGATGTTGAAGTCCAAGAGTTTGGTAAACCTCTCTCCATGTGGACATTAAATAGCAAGATAAAACCTTGTGGGAGACCACAGATCAAAGGCCATGAATCAGAGCAGAGCAAAGCAAAACAAAGCAGCTTCATTATATACCACTTCATACCTATAAAGTGTCTAAGTGGTTTACAGCTGTAAGCTCAATGCCCCCCAACAGCTGGGTACTCATATTAGCAACCTTGGAAGGATGCAGGCCTGAGTCAAGCCTGAGCCCTTGCTATTACTGAACTTGCAACCTTGTGGTTTATGAGTGAGTGGCTGCAGTACAGGCATTTAACCACTGCACCACCTAAGCACCACTTCCTAACATATCTACCCTTTGCTAAAGAAGCCACATCTGTAGGTGGCCCTCACAATGTTTTGCCATTTGTTTGTTTCATTCAGTCACAAGTAGTTCATTATTTTCTTAATGAAAAATCATATACAAAGATTTAATTTTTATTGTAAGGCCTTTGTATCTGCCTTCAACATGAAGGATCTAACTATCACCCATCATTTCCAGAATTTTCAAGACTTCTATGATACAGATCTCATATCCAGTATCTTGGTCTCCAGAAAATTGTATCAAAAGCTATGAATTCCCTGTCATGGCTTCTGTATGTATGTATATGAATGAATTGCAGTCATACTCAGCCCCACTTCAGATTCTTCATCTATATCACATTGCCTAGCTGCTTCAGTTATTAGTTTGGAACTTAACAGTTATCTTTCCTATATTTGTATTTTTTTATTGAAATACATAAAGAAAGCTGATAGGTGATTCAAAACTTTTCAGTAGCTTTCAAAGGTACTGTTGCAAATTTATGATGCTGCAGGAGTCAATGGACTAACAACTCAGTATACAACCATTTGACTTGCATTCATTTTGTTTCTCCGCCATGAATAAAATGTTCATCTCAAAGCTATGAAGGAATATTGATTCTGAAAACACAGATGCATGAAATTCCATGAGAGGTCAATAGTCAAAAGACAAACAAGGATTGCTGAAATAATATAATCACTTTCTAGACTAGTAATTCTGAAATAATGCATTCGTCTTGAATTTCAGTGCCAACTGATTTATCTACACCTGTGGCTATTGAGATGTTAACCTTTAAATATTGTGCATTTCTGAATTTTATGATGCTGTGTGCTTCAAAAGTATACTAATACATGTACACAAAAGCAAGTTTTGAGTAAAAATACATATATGAATTGTTGTTGTTAACTACCCTTGAGTTGACCTTGGTTCATGGTAGCCCTGTGGATGAGATATCTCCAAGAACTTCTGTCCTCCACTGCTCTGCTTAGGTCCTGAAAATTCAGGACCATGTCTTCCCTAATTGAGTCATGCCTTCTCATGATGGTGCCAAAGTCATCCTGACTTCCAGGGTTTGATCGTTTCCAGAACCTATTTGCTTGTCTTCTTGGTCGTCCATGGTATCGTCAGGACCACATCTCACATGACTTTATTTTCTTTCTATCAGCTTTCTTCACAGTCCACTTCTCGCATCTATATATTGTGATGGGGAATATGATGGCTTGGATAATCCTCACTTTGGTGTTCAGATTTACTTCTTTACACTTTAGGATCTTTTCTAGTTCTTTTATAGCTGCCCCTCCCAATCCTAATCTTCTTCTAATTTATTGACTGCAATCACTATTCCAATCAATATTTGATCAAGGTATGAATATATACTTTCAAAGAATGTGTGTTCAGGAATAAGCATTTTTGATAACATGATTTCTGCAATACACAGTATAATGTATGTTTTCATGATGAACTTTTTCCTTTACATTAATTACATATGATAGAATTGAATAATTGAAATGAATGCATGTGAAACTGAAATATAGTTGGCTCTCTTTATCCATGGATTCTTGATCCACGGATTCATTCAAATATCCACAGATTTAAAATGTTTTAAAAAAATATACATTCTAAAAAGCAAACCCTGATTTTGTCATTTTTTAAAAATAAGAGACACCATTATATTATGCCATTGTATTTAATGGGATTTGAGCATCCACTGATTTCTGGTGTCCACATGGAATCTGGGAACTAAACCCCAGTGGATAACAAAGGCCCACTGTGTACCAGAACTGTATGGATTTTTCATCATCCCTACTTCAAACCCACCTTTATATCTAGCAGTATATTGAATTCTGCCTGAAGATCTTCAGTCTGGGGCTTTAAAGGATAAGCAAAATGAAGACATTTTGAAAAATTGGAGAACATTTATGGGTTTTTTGAACAATAATAATTCTAAATGTAATAATCTGTGGCTTTGGTTATTAATACATTTAGTGGGATTATTTAGTTACTAATGGTAGAATCATTCAAGTCCCCTCTTGGCTATCCTTCTTTAGGATCACTGTCTCCCTCTCTGGCTCTACCTGGTGGGAGTGGGGACAATGTTAGTCTGGCTGCATTGTCCGCCTCCCTCCTGCCCACTGCCTTGATGGTCTCGGGGGGGGGGCAGGAGCAAGGGAAAGGACAGAGTTAGTTTGCCAGTGCTAGTGACAAGGCTCTGCCTACCTCTCTCCTGCCCTCTGCCCCAGTAGTCTT
Source organism: Phrynosoma platyrhinos (assembly GCA_020142125.1). Classification (NCBI taxonomy): domain Eukaryota; kingdom Metazoa; phylum Chordata; class Lepidosauria; order Squamata; family Phrynosomatidae; genus Phrynosoma; species Phrynosoma platyrhinos. The sequence continues at coordinate 247,221,483 of CM034703.1, read as the reverse complement.
GGGTGGGGGGGGGCAGGGAGTGTGTATGGTCTGTCGGCACTAGCTGCACAATACAGTGGCCAACAGATTGAGATGTGGATGACATCATACTACTAGCAGAAAACATCACAGACTTGGAACAATTATTAAAGAAGGTCAAAGAAAAAAGTGCAAAGGTAAGCTTAAAGCTGAACATAAACAAAACAAAAATAAATACCACAGAGGATCTACATAAATTCACTCTAGACAATGAGGAAATTGAAATAGTAAAAGAGTTCCTCTATCTACGATCAAAAATAGATCAGAATGGAGACTGCAGCCAAGAAATCAGAAAACTAGTGATGAGAGAAGCAATAGCAATAGCAACAGCAAGTGGACTTCTATTCTGCTTATCAGTGAACCAGCACTACCCATATCCTAGATATGGGAACTCTTTGACTATTTCAATTTCCTCATTGTCTAGATTGAATTTACGTATTTCTTCTGTGGTCATTATTTTTGTTTTATTTATGTTCAGCATCA
>CM034703.1:247210534-247220882 GCA_020142125.1 Phrynosoma platyrhinos | reverse complement strand
TTAACCATCATATGTTTGCAATGTGGTCCCTAGTGCCCCTTCCTTTTTTAAATCCTGCTTGCATTTCTAGAATTTCTATTTCCATATATGGTTGGAGTCTATGCTGCACAATTTTGAGCATTATTTTGCTTGTGTGTGAGATTAGTGCTATTGTCCTATAGTTGCAGTAGTCTTTTATATCTCATTTCTTGTTGATTGGTATGTATATCAAGCATTTCCAGTGCCCTGGTGGTGCAATGGTTAAATGTCTGTACCGCAGCCACTCACTCACAAACCATAAGGTTGTAAGTTTAATACCAGCCAGGGGCTCAGGCTCGACTCAGGCTTGCATCCTTCCAAGGTCACTCAAATGAATACCCAGTTTGTTGGAGGCAATTAGCTTACACATTGTAAACTGCTTGGGGAGTGCTTAAGTGCACCGATAAGTGGTATAGAAATGTACTTGCTAAGAAAGGAAGCTCTTCTTCTCCAAGCACAGCAGATTGGTTACAGCCTTCTGAGAATGATCTGTTTACGAATTCTGGGACTGATAAAATAACCTCTCAGATGGAAGGCAAGGAGGGAGAGTCGGTAGAGGAAATATCGAGAGTGGTGATTGAGGTTGTGCAGGGCAGATGAAGGTATGGCAACAACAGTGTGGAATCTTGTTACAAAAGAAGGAAGGCTCAATGTTTGAAAGCGATCCCGCCTTCAGTTCACTCTGTTACCCAAAGTAGGCTGGGGAGCCTGCCAACCTTGCCTCAGAAACTTACATTGCTCCTCTGCAATGCCAGGTCAGTAAAAAACAAAACTCATATCATCCACGATCTCCTCGTGGACAAAGAGGCTGACCTGGCTTGTTTCACAGGGGCTGGGCGAAGATAGTGCCATCACTTGAAATCAAGCTCTCCCAGCTGGGTACTCTGTCAATGAGCAGGTAAGAGAAAGTGTGTGGGGTGTGTGTGGAGTGGCTCTGGTTTATAGAGATAATCTCACCTTGACTAGGATATCTATCCTGAAAAAAGCCTGCTTCAAATGTATGTACCTAAGCCTGAAAACCAGGGATAGTATAGGGATTCTGTTATTATACCATCCACCCTGTTGCTTAACAGATTCCCTATCTGAGCTAACACAGCTGGTCTCAGAGCTTCTGTTGGAGTCGCCCAGACTTTTAGTTCTGGGTGACTTCAACATTCCATTCGAGACCAGTTTAACAGGTGCGGCTTGGCAGTTCATAGATTCCATGACAGGCAGTTCATAGATTCCATGATAAATTGTATCCCAATTGGTTTCCAGGCCAATGCACTGTGCAGGTCATATTCTCGATGCAGTCTTTGGTACGGAACAGGTGTATCCATGGGCAGAGGTAATAAGTACCACCGCACTGTTATGAACGGATCATTTTCTGGTCAGGGTTGGACTTAGAGCCACTGTCCACTCCACTGAGGGTGGAGGACCTATTAGAATGGTCCACCATAAGAGGCTAATAGAGCCAATGCAATTCCAAAACGCCTTGGACGGTTTCTTGGTTGGTAATGCCAGTGATTCTGTCAAAGCCCTAGTTAATACCTGGAACACTGATCTCACCAGGGCTATCAACATGATTGCTCCCAAGCATCCTTTCCAACCTGCTCTAAACCAACAACCATGGTTCACAGAGTAGCTTAGGAAGATGAAGCAGGTTGGACAATGACTAGAGCGCACCTGGCGAAAAACTCGATGCCTATCTGACAAAACTCGTCATAGGAAATTTCTTTGTTCCTATCGAGAGGCAATACGTGCGGCGGAGAAATCCTTCTCTGCACGTATTGCATCTGCAGAGTCCCGTCTGGCAGAGCTGGTCATCCAGGGGGATGATACCTAGATGGCTTTTCTTAAAGAGGTCATAAATACATCCCTTAGGGAAGGAGTTGTTCCAACATGTTTAAAGGAAGTGGTTGTTAGACCTCTCCTGAAGAAGCCTTCCCTGGACCCCCTGGATTTGAAAAATTATAGGCCGGTTTCACACCTGCCATTTCTGAGCAAGGTGATCAAATGGGCCATTGCCTTTCAACTCCAAGTGATCTTGGATGAAACTGATTTTCCAGATCCATTTCAAACTGGCTTCAGACCGGGATTTGGGGTGGAGACTGCCATGTTTGCTTTGGCAGATGACCTTTGCATAAGCATCGACAGGGGAAGTGTGACCCAATTAGTGCTTTTGGACCTCTCAGCGGCTTTTGATAATGATAAATCATGACATCCTCTTGGAACACCTGGGAGAGTTAGAAATTGGAGGCACTGTACTTCAGTGGTTCTGTTCCTTCCTCTCAGGCAGATTCCAGAGAGTGATACCCGGGAACAGTTGTTCTTCAAAAACAGAGCTTAATTGAGGCATCCCTCAGGGTGCCATCCTGTCCCCATGCTATTCAATATTTATATGAAGCCGCTGGGGGAAATCATCTGTAGACATGGGGTGGGGTGTTATAAATATGATGATAACACCCAAATATATTTCTCCATCTCTTGGTCAGCAGCCATGTCGGTGGATGGCAGTTCTCCCCTCAATCAGTGTCTTGATGTGGTAATGGACTAGGTGAGGAAAAAACAACTCAAACTGAATCCAGATAAAATGGAGGTACTTACAATAGGGGCCCCCAAACCAGGTATTGGGTTACAATCTCCAGTCCTGGATGGGGTCACACTCTGTGTTCTAAGGACTGTGTTCTCAGGCTGGGGATGCTCCTAGACCTGTCGCTTTATATGATAAATTAGATAAATGCAACAGTCAGGAGTGCGTGTTATCAGCTCCAGCTGATACTTCAGCTGCTCCCTTTCCTGGAAATAAGGGACTTAGAAACTCTAGTGCATGCACTGGTAACCTCATGACTCAATTTCTGCAATGTACTCTACATGGGGCTACCCTTATACCTAGACTGGAAACTACAATTGGTACAAAATATGGCAGCCAGGTTGATCTCCGGTAAATCTAGGAGTGATCATATGACATCTATTTTGAAATCCCTTCACTGGCTGCCTATTGGTTTCTGAGCACAGTATAAGGTGTTGCTGATTACCTTTAAAGCCCTACATGGCTTGGGTCCAACCTATCTAAGGGATTGCCTCCTTCCATACAATCCGCCCTGCACCCTCAGATCCTCTGGGAGGAACCTACTGCAACTGAGAAAAATCAGATTAACGGTAACTTCCCAGAGGACTTCCTCTGCTGCTGCTCCCAGGTTATGGCTTTGCCGGAGGAAATCAGTCAAATAACTAGCTTGGACAACTTTAAAAAAGCCATCAAGATGGATCTCTTCTGATATCTGGCTATGATATCATTTCTCAGTCTGTTCTCCATCCTAAACATATCCACCTTCCTAAACCATTCTTTTTTGGACTTGGTTTTCAGACTTTTTATTATCTTACTTTTAAATGGTTTTGATATTGTGAATAGTTTAATTCTATTTTAATGATCACCCTTTGTATGTTTTTAACTGAATCAATTCCAAAAGGAAGGAAGAACCCTGACCAGGCATCCATTCCACAGTTAAAGGAAGAGGAAGAAGCAGCACATTGGCAGGTCCTGGCTCTGAATGTGCTGGACTCCATACTCCATTCAATGACATAGATAGCTCCTTTTGTGACTCCCTCTGACAGGGCAGCAGAGAAATCAGACACATCTATGGGTATTTGGGGAGTGGTCAGAAGAGAGGCAAACAGCTACAGCACAATCTGAGCTGTCTGACCTGTTCCTGCTTTATCAGCAGCCTGTGTAGAAAAGGGAGGGGGGCAAAGTGAAAGGGCATTTGTGGAAGCATCATCAGACATCACTCATGAAAGATACTTTGGCCTTGAGATACTGGCTTCTGAGCACTATCCTTCTTTGCATCCCTGCTCCTCTGGATGTTTCAATTCACATCAGCTGCATTCCTCATAGAATTATTTACAACTGGTGAGACCAAAACCCAAAGAGAGCGGGAGCAGGAGGCCAAGGCGGAGGTGCTAGGGCCGCCAGGGACTAACATCTTCCCCAGTAACACAGCTGTGGCTGGAGCACAGCCGGAGAGACCGGGAAGAGCTTAAAAGCCCGCCGGCTTTTATCCCTCCCGTCAACGGAGCAGCTGCAGCGGTGATGTGAGCGGGAGGTCGAGGCAGAGGCGCTAGGGCCGCCAGGGAAAAACATCTTCCCCAGCAACACAGCTGTGGCTGGAGTGCGGCTGGAGAGACCGGGAAGAGCTTATAATCCTTCCCCAGTAACACCTCTCCCAGCAACAACGCAACCATGTATTGTATATTGTATATTGTATATTTCTAATAATTGTCTTTAATTTGTTTTGTTTGATTTGTTTTGGGGGGTGAGTGGGGGTGGGAATGAGGGATGAGATCTGATCTGATGAGATTCGTTTTGATGTTTTGAATGTTGTACGCCATCCCGATTGCCTGGCAGAGGGGCGGGATATAAATAAAAATTATTATTATTATTATTAAGCAGGTTCACTACACTGCTGATATGGGGCTGTGTCAAATCCAGCAGGATACTTGGCTCAAAAATCCAGGTTTTTTTAATTGAAATTCATAAAACCTTTTTAAAGAAAATATAGATCCAGTTCAGTGATGTTCATTGTTAGAGCTGACCAGCAAGCATTAAAGTTACCTAATTTAACTACACAGAATTTCAAATTTCAGGTGGGCTTAATTCTTATTTATATTAATTAATAAACACATTTTTTTCCTCATTCCCATACTGCTCCTTTTCTTTGTAGTTATAGCCAGACTTTCTCAGAGATACAACCATGAATAAGCTTGGCTTATGCTTTCCTCCCTTCCAATATTATCGCTGCACCTGTGTCTGAGATCACTATGGTTTAGCAACATCATTACTACTGTATGTTCCATCACCCTTACTTCCCAATATTTTATGCCAGGAAAGTTGTTTCTGCAATTAAAATTCATTTTTAGTATGAACACTCTAATTTACAATCTGAATATTATACAATCAAAGATAAAAGAAACTATCCCTTATTAGCCATCTCTTTACACAAATCAATAGCAGCTTTAAAACACTTTTCAGTGGCCTCCCAGTCTGCTTTTTTTAGAATTGAGGGCCCTTGCCTGTGTTCCCACTTCTGTCCTTTTTTGTCCCATTAGGTACCTTATAAGTTGGTAGAGTCAACCGATGAAGGTCTCCCACTTACACTAGTGTGGACTCGAGGCCCCAATTCTCCTTCTCACTGGAGAGCCCATAAACAGAATTGGGAGTGTGCACCTACTCTGGGTCTTCCTTGTCTTCTTTGAAGAGCTGCCAGTCACCTCCTTCTACCTGGGCTCCTCACCACATTTGGTTCCCTCTCCACAACCGTATCACATCATCCCAATCTTCTGTGTCTCCTCCTCCCCTCATCCACCTCTCCCTGCCTTCTTATCCTCTCTCCCCCTGACCCTTGGGATTCCCCTGGATTCTCCCACTCCTCATCCCCAGACTCTGCTTCCTCTTCAACCTTTTTCTCTTCCAAGACCGTCTCCTCTTATTTTCCCATGTTGTCCTGAAACCCCACTGCCCTATCAGCCCAAGCCCCTTCGCCCTCTTGGTCACACCCATCTCCCTTTCTATCAATGAATTGCTCTAAATGTCATGTCTGTATTGGCCTCATGCACAGAAATCATTACTTCTTTTTTAAACTCACACACTTCATCCAATCCTACAAGACTACAAGACAGTATGTGCCCTATACCACATCCATTCCTCATATGCACTCACAGTAACGCTCTCTCTTTCTCCATCTTTTTCAAACAGTGGGAATAGCCTCTTTCATTTGGGCTGATAGAAAAAAGAGAGCAAAGGCAGACTATTTTTTTTAATTCAACTAGCCCATGTCTAAAGTAGCCTGTGTTTTCAACATGTCCCTTCTCCCTCCCTCCCTCCCTCCCTCTGCCCCTAAAGCATTGTGTTACAAGTCACATTTTAAATCCTAGCTCTGTATGGATGAGAGGGAGTTCTTGGTGGCTGTTCCCAAGCTGTGGCACTATGCATAAAGAGGTATTTGAATGTCCCACTACTTGTTGTCTTTTCACCAACAGGCAAAGACTTCATATTTAGGCAAAATTTTGGCAAGTTAATTGTTGATGGTGGATGGAGTTTCTACTGGGTGAGCACTATTATGTTTTGTCCTTTAAACATTTTAAATCTTCTACCCATCCTTCTTCATTTTTGTGAACTGTAGACTGTGTTCCAGACTATTCAGCCAACACAAAACAATTGAAAATGGACAGATTACAAAACAATTGTAAATGGGCAAAGAAATTAAAGAAAAAATATTATAGTCATTTTTATATCCATTTTTTGTTTTCAATTTGTTTTTATGATAAAATGACTGAAGCATCATTTGTTATCCTTGAAATCTATTGTTAAAACAAAACCATTCTCTCTCTCTCTCTCTCTCTCTCTCTGTATAATCTTTGTGTCTCCATTCATTCACATTCACACTCATGATGTTTGTTTGTTTGTTTAGTTACATTTATTTTTACTTTCAGCTTTGAAGGACAAGTAGATACTGTTTACATTTATCCTTATAGTTTCACTTGCATCAGCAAAACATACCACCCTTTCAGGCTGCTTTTTTTGTTCCTGCATTTATAAAGTAATTAATTAAAAGATGTGGTGGTTACTAGAAGGAATGTCTAGTGCAAAATGTGCAGATACAGTAGAGTTAAATAAGCACACCCAGAGATAAAATATCTGGTCAGTTGCTATCTCTGTTCTGCAGTACTATTTCCAAAATGTTTATTTGTTGCATCTAAGAAACATGTATGTCCCTTTTAGAAACTTTTGCCTGGTTTTAAAATTTTCAGTCTGCTTTTAAAATCTAGGCAAGACTGAAATGTTGCCTGTGAATACAGTGATGATGAGGGGTAATAAAAGAATACAGTATTTGTGGAATGAACTCACTCATTTGACACAATAATGTTAAAGATAATTTATTTTACTGCACTAGCAATAAGCTACTATGTCATTAATATAATATAATGCATTTTAAACCCTTTTCAAGATATGTCAATTTAAGAAGCCTATTCTCAAACATGCACATTTTACTTCAACATTCTGATGGCTACTGACATTTAATGACAACCAAATAGTTTGAATTGTTCAAGCTTTGTTCAAAAACTGAATCTCTAAACCCTGATTATTCTTTCCTAAATGATGGCTTATCAAAAAAGTAGAGGAATAAGGCACAAATATTATTTTGAAAAAAAGTCCAAAAAATTCCATCTAGCAGGAAGATCAACAAATGGTTGATAGGTTTAATCTTTGAAATGAAACAGCTGTCTATGGATTCCTATTGGCCAAACAGTTGTGCCAGACTGCTATCAATCCTATTCAGCCAACAGTCATCAACAGTATTGGATGTTGTCTGAATGGAATGCAAATGCAATGTACTGCAGAAAAGAAACACAAGGCAAAGTTTTAGAGACTAGTCACTCTGCCCTGTTTAGAGAGAAGGCAAAAGCAGACAAAAGCAACAACAATGTAAATCTACTATTATAAAAAGGTTTGGAGAGAGAGAAAATCAAAGATAGTGTCACTGTACCACCTCTGTAACCTCTGGGAATGATTTCCTTCTTCTTGAAAATTTTATTTCTTCATCTATTTATTTATATCCCACCCTCTCCCCAAAATTGGGACTCACAAGATTAAAAAACAGTAAAATTAAAAGCAAGCAAAATAGTACATTAAAATAGAATTAAATTATTACAATATTAAAACAAGCTACATGTTAAAAGAATAAAATACAATTAAAAAGCTAAAATGTTAAAAATAATTAAAAAAAATACAACACCCTATCCCATGCTTTAAAAACTTTCTGTTTGACCTGCCTGTCTAAACAGGTAGGTCTTAGACTGATGGTGGAAAGATAACAAGGAAGGGGCCGTCCTGGTCTCCCTGAGAAGGGAGTTCCAGAGTCTAGGGGCAGCCACTGAAAAGAACCTCTCTCATGTCACCACCAAACATGCATGTGATGGTGGAGGGACAGAGAGAAAGGCCTCCCCTGAGGATCTCAGAACCTAGGCCAGTTCATAGAGGGAGATAACGGTCTACCAAATAGCCTGGACTTGAGCCATGTAGGGCTTTATAGGTCATAACCAGCACTTTGAATTGTGCCCAGAAACAAACTGGCAGCCAGTGGAGCTGTTTCAACAGAGGCATTCTATGGTCTCTGTAACCTTCCTCTGTTAACAATCTGGCTGCAGTTCTTTGGACCAGCTGAAGTTGTATATATTCTTTGTATGAATAAATAAGGAGCCCGCATAGTATAGTGATTTGTGCATAAGACTTGGATGCTGGAGATTCCCAGCTCAGCCATGGAAGCCCTCTGGATGACCTTGAGTGGGTCACATACTTGCAGATCCAGAAAATCCTGTTATAGATTCACCTTAAACTGACGTAAGTCAGAAATGACTTGAAGGCACACAACAACAGCAATAGGAATAGAGATTTCTGAGTTATTGCTAGATTTGCATTTTGGGTGGTTTTCTGTTCAGTTTTTCACACTGCCATAAGGTAACTTATGACTTATAAATTTTGCTTTCAAATTGACAATCATGGCATCATTGCGCCAATGGCAAATGCCCACCATCTAAGCTAGGCAACTACACCAATCAAAGAAGTTCTGCAGTCCTGGTGAGCAGCCTCCTTCCACAAGAAGAGCGGGGTTGGCTCAGGGGACTGATTGTAGCTATATTATGATAGATATGTGTCCTATGCAAGATCTTGGCCATAGTATTTTGCTTATGAATGGAGTTTTGGAGATCATATTCCCCCCCACATGATTTTTGTAATTTCCTCTTTTCTAAGGTCCGACAGCAGTCATATTTTGTTTTAAATTTTTGTATAAATCAGATGATAATCCAGACAAGCTTTTTTCCCCATTTGGCAATTTTATAATTATATTTTATAATTAGTATCTCTTTCCTTTTTATTATTCAAATATGTCATGGCATCCAATCTCAAATAGTTTAGTTAAAATCTGAAACTAAAAATAGATTTAGATAGCTGTACTTAATTTCATTCACTTTGGCTTGTCCATACAACTTACTTGTTCAGTACATCTTTTCAGAAACTAAACATGAAAGTGAACCAGTGTCAACAAAAACAGGAAATCAGTGGATATCCAATCAATAAATGCATATTATCAAACCAAAAAATCAGCTTAATTCTAAGGATAAGCAGGACTTAGAATGCTAAGTTTGAGAACAAGTTCACTAAGTTTAAATGTTAGAACTTGGAAAATTAATTCATCAATAACAATAGTAATGACTGAAATAAAACTAATTATTATTGGTTAAGTCATCATTGAAAACATTTGTTTGGTGTTACACCATGAGATTTACAGAGAATGGCATGGAGATTGTTGCTGTCAATCATAAGGTCACATTTTGTTATTGGACTTTAAAAAAGTGGATGACAAAGCTTGTGACATATTTCTTGCCTGAGAACAGGAGCAATCCAACATGTTTGTCAGAGATTGGCATCTCTGTTTTCTTCCCCTATCCCCAACATGTACACTTCACTGAGTCTTGAAATGCCTTGTTTGTTACAGGTTAAAAATGGATGATGTATTTCAGTTAATAGACAGTGTTTCACCATAAGCACAACAACACGTGAATAGCTACAAAGATAAGTCAGTGAATCAAGGGTAATCATAAATGTTTTGAGAGCCTCTGACTATATATAGGACATGCTTGCTGAACAACTGAATTGGTGCATCATTTCTGTCATTCTGTGCACAGTCAAGAAATGTAGTCTGCTAAGATCAATGACAAAGCACATGTTTTGCATGTAGGAGCTGGTGATCTTGAATTAAATCTTCAGTTTAAATGAATAGCTATTTAACAAGCCTAATATTCTTTGTATCCACCAAAAAAAATCAGAATAGGATGAGTGAGAATACAAAGGTGAAAGGAGAAGCAAAGAGGGGGAAAAATGAGGCAGGAATAAGGAAAAATGTTGCTTCGTTATCCAAATGCATAGCACAATTCGACTGAAATAGGATTCACCTTATCTCAGACAATGTAAGTTTATACATTGTACATTAACACACAATACAAAAGTCCAGAATATTATCAGCAGAGGATGAGAAATCACTGAAGAGAACTACAGTGCATATGCCTTCCTGACAAACTGCAAATACTGTCCTTCCATGCAGGCCTATGATGGGGGAATAGAGTGCAGTGAAGTGGGGTGGGGAAACACCTACCTAAAGGGGCTGATATTCTGAAACATTCTGGCTACTTAAAACAAGTCACTCCCCACACCTTTTCCAAGATTCACTTTTTTTCTTCTTGGTGTCCTGGTGGTGCAGTGGTTAAATGCCTGTACTGCAGCCACTCACTC
>CM034703.1:247169915-247183976 GCA_020142125.1 Phrynosoma platyrhinos | reverse complement strand
GCCATGTTCTAGAAGAGTTTCTTTCACCAGCATCTGTGGCTGGCATCACCAGAGAATTGTCTAATTATCAATTTGTAAGCTGCTCTGGCAGAAGAGTAGAGTATAAATACTCTGAATGAATGTGTATCAAATTGCCCCACACCTTCCCCACAGCAATTCCTAGTCATCTGAGTGGAATTCCTATGTCCAAATTCTCTCTGATTGTTTGGATGGGATTTTTGGCACTCAGTGCTTCTTATTCAGTCAGGCCTTTGTTTTATAATTCATGTGGCAAAAATAACTTCTAATAGGATGGTGTTTTTATCTGTTTTTATCTTTTTAATTAGTTTTTATCTTTTGTACTATGTTTTAATTGTATATTGTTTTAATGTTCTATTTTTTAAAACTGAACTGTCAATTTTTTTTCTAACTTATGTATGAATAACTTTTTAAACTGTACCCTGTTTTTTAAATGCTTATAAGATTATTTGGATCATGCATAAGGAGAAAGGTGAGATATAACTTAAATGACAGATAGATAGATACACAGATTGCTAGACAGACAGATTTCCTTTGGATTTTTTTTTAAATGTCAAAAGTGCTTCTTTCCCCCTAAAAGGAGAAAATTTGGAAGTAGTGAAACTCTGAGACAAGATACAAAGAGAATGAAAATTATAGATTTTATTGTTGGTTACATGCCATCCATGACAGTCATTGGACATGGGATGTATAGTTTCCTGCCCTCCCCTGATGAGAGACAAATTTTAAAAGACACCATGGCATAAATGCCATGTTGGGAGATTGCTGGGGGCATGGCCTGAGTTTTTTAGGAGACTGCTGCCCCAGAGTCTCATTCTGGCTGGAGCGATTGATGCACCCTCCCACCACTGGTGCAGTATGAATTATCTTGATTGCTCCAGGGCTAGGTAGGTATTTTTTCCCCTTTTCCATGGGCTTTTTTCCCTACCCCATATTGTTCCCAGTTGGAAATGGGAAATTGACTAGAGTGGTCTCTAAATAGATCAGTGATGGCAAACCTTTTAGTCATTGAGTGCCCAAACTAAACAGCCTTCTGGCACAGGTGTTACCCCATGCTGGAGGCAGAGCTTCTGGGGGGAAAAGGCTTCTGAGGTGGTACTTCTGCCTTATGGGAGTGGGGCTTCCAGGGCAGTTGAAGGCCCAGGAGGAGGAGGAACAGGCATGCTTCCCAGTATTTTTCATCATTGGCTATAAGCCATATGTTACAATAAGGTGTATAACTTCTAAAAAGGTAAAGGTATTCCCCATTGACAAGGTTGTCAAGTCGTGTCTGACCATAGGGGGCGGTGTTCATCTCCGTTACTACCGGTAAGCCAAAGAGCCAGCATTGTCAGAGACTACTCTGAGATCATGTGGCCAGCGTGGTTGTACAGAACACTGTTTACCTTCCTACCAAAGTGGTACCTATTTATCTACTTGCATTTACATGCTTTCAAACTTCTAGGTTGGCAGAAGCTAGGACTAGTGATTTCTATCTCCTCCCAAAGTGATACATGTGATCCCTTTGCAAGCTTTCTGGTTAAAGTGGCTGCAGATTTGCAACTGCTGGAACCTCATCTTTAATAGGAACAATGTTGTAATTGCCATCCACATTTCCCCTGAAGATAGGTACTTTGAAATGTGAAGTTTGGTTGAATTAACTCAGTCTCAGATGGGCAATCAAGGGCCATGAACATTACAAAAGGCATGCTTACATTATTGCCCATTTGAGACCAAGTTCATTTGGAAAGAATGCCTGATACCTCTGCCAGCTGCAGTGTGCAGCTGTGGTGGATTCAGGGGGCAGTTTTGGCCCCTTGGGCTTTTGCGGGCTTCATGAATTGCCCCAAATGCCCCAAACAAAACCACTCTGGATTTCTGGGAGGCATATTACCTAGTACAGGGAAGATGTAAGCTATTTAACAGCCAAAGTCTTTCTCCCCGAGCCTTCCAAGAGAGGCAGTTTGCCCTTGCCGGTGGTCACAAATGTGTAGCCAGGAGAGATGGGAGAATTCAGGGGCTGAAAAAGAGACTTAGTAAGACACATGTGACCTCAGGTAGTTTGGCAGTGGGCCACATACAGCCCATTCCTTGTACTACCAAAATATTAATATGGGGAAATACGGTGATAGAACAGATGAATAGGAATGCATAAAACTGCAACTAGTAGAGGTATTAGCCATTCTTTCTCACATACACTCCTCTTCTTGCTTGCCTCATTTATCCAGCATGCCAGTTGAGCAGGCTTTAAAGAGGTAGTAATGCCTAACCTGTCTTCAATATCTGAAATTCTTTGTCCTCCCCAGGAGTTTTCTGTGTCCTCTTCAGCATCCCTTCTAACAAAAATAACTTGGTCTCAAATGGGCAATCATAGGCATTTATGTAAGGTTGTCTTTTGTAGTATTCATGGCCCTTGATTGCCCAACAGACCAGGTTAATTCAACCAAACTTCACATTTCAAAGTTATATTAGAACTGACAGATGTCACAGCAATATACTAGTGTGGGAATAATTTATTTTCCTATAGCTATCTTCAAAAGAAATGTGGATGGCAATGATGTTCCTATTAAAGATGAAATTCCAGCTGTTGCAAATTTGTAGCCACTTTAACCAGAAATCTTGGGAAGGATTCATGGGTATCATTTTGGCTGGAGATAGAAGCTATACACCTTATGGTAACATATGGCTCTCCAGGTATTGTTAGCTTACAAGTCCCAGTATTAGCTGGTGTAGCCAATACTGAGAAATCTGGGAGCTACAGTCCAACAACATCTGGATCAAGGAAGCTATGTTAGTTGAAGGTGTGTATGTGCACACAACACACACATATGCTGGCTGTCCTTTGGGGGTTCCTTCCAACTCTAGAATTTTGTGTATTCCTGCATGGCAAAAGGGGTTGGACTGGACGGCCCTTGGGGTTCCCTTCCAACTCTAGGATTCTATGTATTCCTGCATGGTCAAAAGTGTTGGGTTGGATGGTCCTTGGGGGTTCCCTTCTAACTCTACGATTCTATGTATTCCTTCATGGTCAAAGGAGGTTGGGCTGGATGGCCCTTAGGGGATCTCTTCCAGCTCTAGCATTCTACATATCCCTGCATGGCAGAAGGGAGTTGGACTGGATGGCCCTTGAGGGTCTCTTCCAACTCTAATAATAAAAAAATAATAAAATTTATTTATATCCCGCCCCTTTGAAACCAGTCGGGGTGGCTAACAACAATAAAAACACATACATAATACATACAACATCCCCATACTACCCTTCCCCCCTTAAAAATTATTAAATCAAATTACAATTTAAAACAACAAATCAAGTAAACAAATAACATATTAACAATAAGAGAACAGCAGCAACATTCTAGGATACTGTGTATTCCCATTTGGCAGAAAAGGGTTGTACTGGATGGCTGTGGAGGTTCCTTCCAGTTCTAGGATTCTATATATTCTTGCATGGCCAAAGGAAGTGGGGCTGGATGGCCCTTGGGGTCCCTCACAACTCTAGCATTCTATGTATTCCTGCATGGCAGAAAGGGTTGGACTGGTTGCCCTTGGTGGTCCCTTCCAACTCTAGGATTCTATGTAAAATGCAAGCAGTGCTGTCTAAGACCCATCCCTTTGCCCCTTTGGTGCTACAGGAGCTGCAAAAATAACAATGTGTGTGTGTGTGCCTGTTTCTTCCTCTGAAAGCTAGTCTACAGCACCCAGTATTATTCCCTATCAGTCTCACATCCAAGTACTAACCAGGGCTGCCTGGCCCTGCATTGCTTCCAAGCTCTGGATGTTGTTGGACTGAAGCTCCCAGCCAAATGGTAATCCAGTCATTGCAAAAACAACAGCAACACACAATGTCAACATCTCATTGGCAAGACAGCTTTGTATGTGACTTGAGTGTGAAAATTAACACACTCTTGCACTTATGGCAATGATTTTTGTTGTTAACTGCCCTCAAGTTGATCTCGACTCATGACAACCCTATGAATGAGACATCTGCAAGACCCTCTGTCCTCTGCTGCTCTGCTTAATTCCTGTACCACCTTAATATCTGTGACCTCCTTAATAGAGTCCATCCATCTGGCATGTGGCCTTCCTCTCTTCCTACTTCCCTTCATCTTTCCCAGCATTATTGTCTTTTCCAGTGAGTCCTCCCTTCTCAGGATGTGTCCGAAGTATGACAGCCTCAGTTTGGTCATCTTAGCTTTCAGGGAGGTTTCTGGCTTAATCTGGTCTAGGACCCATTTGTTTGCCTTTTTGGCTGTCTATTGGATCCCAGTATTCTTCTCCAGCACTCACATCTCAAATCATTTGATTTTCTTCCTATCGTTTTTCTTAATGGTCCAGCTCTCACATCCATACTTGGTCATAGGGAATACAATGGCTTGTATGATTCTAACCTTTGTGCTCAGTTGTATGTCTTTGTATTTTAGGATCTTTTCTAGTTCTTTCATAGCCACCCTCCCCATTCTTAATCTTCTTCTGATTTCCTGATTGCAGTCTCAATTTCTATCAATGTTTGATCCCAGCTATGGGCATTATTATACTATTTCTATTTCTTTATTATCAATGATGCCATCAAACAATAAAACAGTTTGGAACAATGAATTTCAAAAGGAATCTCCCCCCCCCCCATCCCTTTGCTTCATTTGCAATTGAACCATGTGAAAATTTTTGATACCTACACGATCATGAAGCAAATTTATCGGCTCGTACATAAAACATTTAAAGGGGCTGAGAAATCACCAATTTGTGTCTTAAGCGAGCCATGATGAATAATTGTCATGCCACTAGTTCTAGATTATTTCTTCCCCATGTTTTTAAAAGAATATAAATAAAATATTTTTATGCATTTTAACGGTAGCTGTGGTGAAATGTGCTGACTGAGTTGTCCTTATGCCACAAAATGGCAGGGCATTTAGCTTAACTTCTCTGGTCTTAGAAAAATGCAGGATGGATAAAAGAGGCATTAAGAAATAGGCAGCTAGTGAAATCAGAAGGCAGTAGGGCTGGTGAAGCAAGGATAAATGGGAAAAAATGTGGTTCAGAGAAGAAGGCTAGAAGGAGTCTGAAACCAAAATTAAAAGAGGATTGATTGAGGGGAAAAGTCTCAGTGGCAGGAGGCTGCAAAACTGAGAAGCAATGCTTACATATCATTTGGAAATAGATAAACATCCCTGATGCAGTAGATAGGTATTGGCTTCTAAGTATTTTGTAGTCACTTACATGATTTCTCTTCACCAGGCTGAACATGCCCAGCTCCTTGAACCACTCTTCATATGTTTTGTTCTCCATACCTCTTATCATCCTTGTTGCCTTTCTCTGAACCCACTCTAAATTGACTATATCCTTCTTAAAATGAGGTGCCTGGAACCAGGTGTCACCTGGTACAGGGAGGGGCTGTGGTATGTGTGTGAATGTGGCAGCCAAAATGGTTTCCTTGCCCCTTCTCTGACACAATGGCTGCCTCTAGCAAAGCCTGAAGGGGTGCACTGGCCTCCTACAGGCTTCCTGCTCAGGAGGAGGGGGCTGACTGCCTCCCATCATTTGCCTCATGGTTTTGTTGCCCTTGCTGCACCCACAGCAAGAATCAGCCTGCCTCTTGCCCTGGAGGTGAGAAGAAGACTTCTCCTCCTCCTCTTCCCCCTCCCAGATGAGTGCTTTTTCAGTTCTCCTCCACATGCAAAAGAGGGCTCCCTCACCTCAGGGTTCCCATTCCCCAGAGGCTGCTGGAATTGTTGTTGCTGTTTTTGTTGGTGATGGGAAGTCTGTGGTGTCTGCTCCCCAAATAAGAGGGGTGGGTGAAGGAAGAATGGAAAGACCCAGGTGAAGAAGGACCAGACCAGATGAACAGGTTTGAAGGAAGGGAAGAAAGAAGGAAGAACATAAAGTAGTTGGATGAGAAATAGAGAAGGAGGGGGTGATACCAACAGAAAAGAGAAAGTGAGCACAGAAGAGCAGGAGAGAAAAAGAGACTGTGGGCTCCACCTTCTCCTTATACCTTCCTTGAGCATACCTCACTTTTCTTGTCCTACCTGAATCTTTCCTGCAGCCTGCCAAGTAGAAGAAACATGCTGAAAGGGTCCTGCCAGAGCCCCACTGAGCCCATACCTGATGCACACCTTCCCACTACACCCCTCCCACCAGCCTCTTGCAAGGGAGCAAGAACACCTCTACTCCCTTTTGCTGGGGGGAAAAGCAAAGGAGCCCAGATTACGCCTCATTTCTGAAGTATCACCCAGTGCAGGCCACACCTCCTAGTTATGCCACTGCCCAGAACTAAACACAGTACTTCAGATGAGGCCTGACAAGCACAGAATATAATGGGACTATTGCTTCCTTTGTCTGGGAAACTATGGTCCTGTTAATGCAGGCTACAGTGTTTGACTGCAAAGATCATGAAAAACTATGGAACGCTCTTAAGGACATGGGAGTGCCACCATATATGATAGTCCTAATGAGAAATCAGGTCACGGATCTGAATTTATAGGGACTAAGCAGAACAGTGGAGGACAGGGGTCTTGGAGCTATCTCATCCACAGGATCACCATGAGTTGGGGTTGACCTGAGGGTAGTTAAGAACAAAAAAAAATATTATTTGTCTTCTTTGCTGAGCATAACACTGGTGAATCATGTTCAGTTTATGATAATCCCAAGGTCATTTCCACATGCGCTGCTCCTACAAAGGTGTGCATTTGATTTTGTGGCCTAAATGTTGAATTTTGCATTTGTCAGTACTGAATTTCATTTTATTCATTTCAGCCCAAATGTTAGCCTGGAGACAGAATCCTGTGGCACTCAATTTCGGACTTCCTTCCAATTTGAAGAACAGCCACTGATGATAACTCTTTGAGCATGGTTTCCCAATCAATTATGGATCCATCTGATGGTGTTCCCATCGATTCCATATTTAAAGGGGTCTTGTAGCACCTTTGAGATTAACTGTGTAAAAGAAATTGTGGCATAAACCTTTGTGAACTTGTTCTGTTTCCTCAGATGCATGGCCTATGTATGTCTCTGAATTCTAATCCATATTTAGTCACTTTGCTAATCAAAATGTAATAGGAGCTTATCAAATACTTTGTTGAAATCCAGATAAATGATATCTGCAACATTTACACCATCTACTAACTAATGACCTAATAAATAAATAAATAAATGGCTGGTATGGCAAAATTTCTTCTTGACAAACCCATGCTGGTTCCTACTAACCACTACATTGTTATCAAGATACTTTAAAACAGATTTCTGTATAATCCAGTCTAATATTTTTCCTGGTATTGAGGTCAGGTTGACTTGTATGTAGTTTCCTGGATTTTCTTTTTTGCCTTTTTTTAAAGAGAGAGAGAGAGAATGTTTGCTCATCTCGAGTCCTTGGAACATCATCTATTCTCTAGGACTTCTGAAAAATGATTGGAAGTGGATGTCAGCAAGTTTCTTCAGCACTCTGGAGGTTTATCAACCATGTAGAAATAATGCAGTTTGGCACCATTTTAACTGCCATGACTCCATCCTACAGAATCTTGGGATTTTTAGTTGGCAGAAAAAGCTAAAGATATTGTAAAACTTCACATGCCAGGATTCCATAGGATGAGGCTACAACACTCAAAGTAGTATCGAACTGCATTTTTTCTACAATGTAGATGCATCCTCAGATGCAGTTCATTTGATCCTGCATATTTAAATTTATTTAGGTTATCTAGGTTATAAGCATATCCTTCACCCCTTATGCTGTGTATGGGATTTTTATAATTAATATCTAGCATGGGGCATGTTTTTGAGAGATCATGATGACCTGTAGAAACTGGGTAAGGGATAATGCTAACCTAAGGACATGTGAGTGGCTTAGATAGGACTAAAATAAACACTGAATGAGTTTGCTGATAAAGGTTCTTTGCATTTCCTCTTGTAATGGAGATTAAGTGAGTCTCATTGGAAAACAGTTAAGGAACACACCTTCCACATCATCTCTGACTGTTTCTATTCACCCTTCTTGTTCAAATATCCTTGGGTTGTCTCAAATTCATCAATTGATTTGTCACTCTGGAATTAAAGCCATTGACCATTCTGGAGTTCTTTTGTTGATTTCATGGGGAAAGCACCCAGCAAGGGTATAAAATAGAATATAAATATCAGCCCCAGATTTACCCTCATGTATGCATAGAGGATCCTTCTCATTCACTGTGTTGCCTTCAGATGCTGTCTGCGCCGCTTTTTATTTTCTGTGAACCGTCTTCAGGACTAGTAATTATTGCCCTCAAATTCCTCTTGCTAGCCAACCTTCTGTGCCGTTCTTTCTATTAGCCTTTTATGGTTCTTAAGGTTGCATTGGTTTTGTATGTTTCCATGCACCTGGACACATTTCTAAATAAACCATCCTATTCACTGAAAATGGAGTCTATCTGCAGTTAGTACTGGCATACACAGGTAAAAAGATTCCTGAAGTTACCCTTCTCTTACAGGTTTCATTTTCAGCTATAATTTCCCCAAGATTCTAGTGCCACACTGACACTGCTGGTGCGAACCTCCCCATAGACTCCTCCCCACACCTTTTAGGTTAATAAATTGAATGCTGACTAACTCCTTATCAGTCTTAATTTGCAACCTGGATTCCTTGCCAAGGTCTCTGCTACTGCAGAGAAACAAACAATCCTCGGGGGGGGGGGGGGAACTGAAGCAAAATAGGTACTGACCATTTCTTCTTTTTCACTGTGATCTGTCAGTATGTTAGCATCCTGGCTGAGCAACAGTCCACCATTTATTTCCCTCATCATTCTATTGCTTCAAATCTCTTTCTCTGTAGCCAGCCATTCAATTTTAGTATCTTTCCATCCCTGTATAGTCTTCTGTCCTTCACTGGAAGAATTAGCAAGAATACCAAGTATTCCTCAAAACTCTTCAGCTTCCTGCCCAAAACATCATAGTCTGAGGTGACCTCCACAGTGTTCTTGGCATTGTCTTTGGTGCCCACAGAAATGGGTACTGATTTATGACAAAGTAAAGATAAATGGAGATTTCAAGAACCATTATATAAAGAAATCACTATATAAAATTTGGGAGAAATATAAGAATAGAATAAACCAAAAAAATCCCTAAAAGTGCTTCACCAAATGAAACTTTACATCGTAATGATGAAATAATAGAAAATAAATGGGTAACTTATAATGAGTTATTAGTAGAAGAAAACAATTGTTGGAGAAAGAAAACGAGAGGGGAATTACTGTCAGAAAATATTAAATGTAACTGGTTTCTTTATTTTCAGCTAAAGAAAAGATTTAGATTAGATCAAAAATCTTATGAATAGGGGAAAAAAGAAACAGAAATAGAGAAGGTATAATTGAAGGAAACATACCATGTTGTATCAAAGATGTACAAGGTTTTACTGAAATAGGAGATGGAAGAACAGGTCAAAGAATGCATGATTTGCTGGGCCCAAAACTGATGGAAGAATGGGAAGAGTTATGGAAAAAGAAACTGAGATATACATTAAATTTTAATATGAAAGATAATTTTTATAAACTACAATATAGATGGTATCTAACTCCAAAAAAAAAAATGTCCAAGATGAACAAGAAAACTAATAATAAGTGTTGGAAATGCAGAAAGGAACCAGGCTCTTTTTTTCATATGTGGTGGAAATGTCATATAGCAAAATAAATTAAATAAATAAATGAATAAAAATAAAAATAAAAATTGGTCTAAGATTCATGAAGAGATACAGGAAATGTTACAATTGAAATTTAGAAAAGATCCAAAATTACTGCTACTTGGGATAGTCAATAAAGAAATAGAAAAGGACAGGATAAAATTATCTTCTATTTGCTGACTGCAGCAAAAGTAGTGTATGGTAGTAACTGTAAGAATAATAAAGGTCTGCAAATAACAGGATGGCATTGGAAAGTTTTAGATTATTTTGAAATGGATAAATTGACATGCTTAATCTGAAATAGATCACTTGAACGATTTAATAAACAATGGTCAAAGGTGGTGGGTAAAATACAATTCAGAATGGATTCAAAAGATTAAGAAAAGAAAAGAAAAGAAAAGAAAAGAGATCAATAATGAGAAATAATATTAATCATCTCAAATAGGGGGAGCACATATGTAGAAATGAGATATATACAGAGATAAGTCTATAATAATATTCGATTATATATATATATATATATATATATATATATATATATATATATATATATATATATATATATATATATGAGTTAAGTTACCGTCATAATTTTTAAGCAAAGGTCAAAGCTCTTTTTTTATATAATAATTCATGACTTAGATGCCTGGAAGTCTGTTTTAGTTAATTATGTAGTAGATGTGATGATGTTTCAAATTATAAATGTATTGTTATGTGTGTTTAGATATGTAATATAATATGTGCTGTTTTATTTGTCTTTTTTGTTGTCAATGTATAGCTATGTTATTTGTTCTGTATATTGTTTTTAATAATTGTATAAACCAATGAAGATTAAAAAAGGGAAAAAAGAAATGGGTACTGATTTAGGATCTTGATGAACCATCCACCTAGTGTATATTTCACATTTCCATATACATTTTTATTTCATTTGGGTTTTGATAGCATCTACACTTTGATTCTGGACTAATATGGTCCACAAAACAAAACCATGGAACTTCTTGATTCTGCTTCTATCTGTGCCCATGCATGCATATTTATAATATACGGGGAGGGGGGGAAGCAATGCAATAAACCTGGAGTTAGCTGTTCAGGGAACACATATTGGTGAGCAGTGCCACAAGAGCAGTTCGCATTCAGCTGTTGAGTGATAAAGTATTTCAAGCATTTAGTTTTTAATTTCTGAATATCTAATCCATTCAAAAGGAAGTTATTCTGTTGGTTAAAACCTTTGAATCCATTTTTGAGTCTGTTTCAGTGGCTTTTTGCAAACTGCTGTAACTGCAAGAACTATATCCAGGTTCAATGCCACAGATAAGGCAATAATAACAATTTAAAAACTGACTGTTCTTCCCTGAGAACATCTGTTCATTCATAGGACCTTATCACACGCGGGCCACAAAGCAATAAGAAAGCGAAATAAGAATAAATTCAGGAATAAGCCAAAAGGAACCCCACAAAACGTAAATGGCTATCAGACACAACTAGCATCATCGCACAATTAAGGAAAGTGTGATGAAGCACTCCCGGGAACCATATTTGCTGTTCGCACACAATTGAGAAAATCCCAGACATAACCAAACAATGATGCCCTGCACATGCTCAGTACAGCTGCTGCTGTCACTTGCCATGGCTGTCACCCAAACCCCTTCCCAAGCTGGCTGTCTCCCAAACCCCTTCCCAAGCCGGCTGTCCCCCAAACCCCTTCCCAAGCCAGCACAGGGTCCGCGCTCCGAGCAGAACGTCCTCAGAGAGGCGCCTCTCCGTGCACGTTCTGCTCGGAGTGTGGACCCTGTGCCAGCTTGGGAAGGGGTTTGGGGGACAGCGCAGGCAGGGGTGGGGAAATGCTCCACAATACATATTGGGGAAATGCTCCCCAATACGTATTGCCTTTCCAAACTTACGGTAAAAGCAAAATGATTCCCGTCGTGCACTTGTACTTCCTGAAGAAACCGAAATACAAAAGATCTCAGTTCTTGTCGCATTCTGTCAGGGTTCTGTTGGGGTTCTGTGCGACGTCATGTGGACACATGGAAAAATAATATGTATCAGGTCAGGATTTCGTTTGGGTTCTGACTGCTTTGGGCCCCGTGTGATAAGGTCCGTAGAAATGATGGTGTTACAAAGACTCTGTTCTCTTTACAGATAAGAAATGACACACAAGCAATATAGGAGTGAACACATTAGCATTGTTCTTGCAATTTTTTTGTCATTTGTGTAATCTGAAACCTCTATAAAATGCTACCACTGTGAAATAAAGTTTGTCCATACTTATTGCTGTAAGTTGCACTGAAGGAAGTTCTGTGGGTTTTTTTTTTTAATCCTTTGGCAAAAGACTTTGTGTGGTACCTTCCTATTCAAGTTAAGGGCTCAGTCCAGCTCTGCGTCCTACTCCAAGGATAGGGTAGGACTAATATCTTAGTCCAACCTCAAACAGCTACCCCATACACATATATAAGCTGTCTTAACTTCATATAGTATAAACTGAACCCTTGAAAGGTTGAAGGCAATGAGAAGATCTCATTAGATTTATTCAGGGCTTCATCAAGCCCTAAACCCACACTTTCCTTAGGCAAACCACAGTTTCTTTAACTTTAGATCACCACCACCACCCCCAAAAAACCCAACAACATCCCCTATTCACAGGCTAATGGAAATATTACTGATATAAAGTATGTGGAACGTTTCAGTATTTGACTAACTTTAGGACAATGAACATGCTCATCTGGAACTAGGTTTCATTTAAACCAGCAACAGTTTCCAGTAAATCCATTTTTAAGATTAGGCTGCAACAGGAGATAAGTAATTGGTTTGTGATGCTTTTTTTAAACAGGTTTATCAACACTATTCCTTCTGCTGCTGAGAGACAGAGTTCTAATAACCAAAAGAGGAAAGAATAACTTATGTGAAGCCATATGACAAGTCATTATTATAGAGATACTATAATGATTAAAAACACACACTCAGAAATTTCATTCTCTCAAGTCCTCCTCTCCCAATATTGCAATCTTTATAAAGTTATAATAGCAATTAGCGGACTAGTAACATTGCACATAAAGACTCATTAAAGCACTCTACAGTTTTCCCCTTCTCTTACTAATTTACAAGCTTCTAATAAATGATAGGAGAAATGTCCTGGAGACAACTGTAAAAGCTACTATAGCATATTCCCTTTAGAAGATACAAAGGTTAAGTGGTCACACACTTTAGCTATCATCTCTGGATTCATCAGTTGGAAATTGTAGAGAAGAAAAGAGACTTGGAAAGCCTGTGGATGATTACAAGGGTGACTACAATTCTGTAATGCAATGTGACTGCAAAGAAAGCAAATTCTAAGTATTAGGCAAGATACAAGACAGGATAGGAAAAAAGAATTCAGCTTCAACAAGAATTCATAAGATAATATTTGGAAAATGATGACAATGCATCTTTAAGACAGCTAATGTAATGAATAATAATAAAACTCATCAAAGAGTAGAGACTTTGTAAAATTTCAACAACTGAGCTTGCTTTGAGTAGCAAAAGCAGATCATTAAGGTTGGACCAAAACATGTTGTTGCCAGAAAGACAAAATGGTGCCTCTTCTCTATTCTGTGTACAGAATCTAACTAGAGTGGCAGGTGAATCTTACTTTAACACAGGTTAATAGCCCAGTGCTATTCAACATCTTTATCAATGACTTGGGTGAAGGAATAGAGAGTATGCTTATCAAATTTGTTGATGACATCAAATTAGGAGGAGTAGCTAATACCCCAGAAGAGACAATCAAACTTTAAAATAACCTTAATATATTAGAAAGCTAGGCCAAAACTAATAACATGAATTTGAACAAGGAGAAATGTAAGGTACTGCACATTAGGCAAAAAGGAGGAGGAGGAAGAGGAGGAGGATGTGCACAGATATAGGATGGGGGATTCCTGGCTTGACAACAGTACATGTGAAAGAGATCTAGGAGTCCTAGTAGACCACAGGTTTAACATGAGTCAACATTGTGATGCAGCAGCTGAAAAAGCCAATGCAATTTTAGGTGGCATCAAGAGAAGTATAGTGTCTAGACAGAGGGAAATAATAGTACTACTCTATTCTGCTTTTGTCAGGTCCCACTTGGAATATTGCCTCCAGTTCTGGGCATCACAATTTAAAAAGGATGTTGACAAGCTGGAGAGTCTCCAGAGGAGGGTGGCCAAAATGATGAAATGTCAGAAATCCATACCTTATGAGGAGAGACTTAGGTAGCTGGGTATGTTTAGCCTAGAGATGAGATGACACGATAGCCATGTTGAAATATTTGAAAGAGAGTCATATTGAGCATGAAGCAAGCTGCTCATTTTCCTGATCCAACCCATTGCATCAATTGCATTTTCATAGGATCATAGGACGTTATTACATGTGGGCCAGAAAGCTATAATAAAGTGGAAATGAGGCATTCCGAA
>CM034703.1:247087297-247097464 GCA_020142125.1 Phrynosoma platyrhinos | reverse complement strand
GGAGTTTCTTATATGGTGGAAAGGAGAAGCTAGGCATGGCCAGACACTCATTATAGACTTTAGCAGAGCTGATTTCAATAAATTTAGGGAAACACTGGGAGTGATCCTGTGGTCCAGAATACTAAAGGAGAAGGGAGTTGAGGATGGATGGGAGTTTCTCAAAATGGAGATACTGAAGGCACAACCTCAAACTGTTCCAATGAGAAGGAAAAATGGGAGGTGTCTCAAGAAACTGTGTTGGATGACAAAAGAACTTTCAACTGAACTGAGTTTTAAATGGGAGATGTATAAGAAATGGAAAAAGGGCAAAATCACTAAAGAGGAATTCAAACAAATAGCAAGCACATGTAGGGGTAAAGTCAGGAAAGGCAAAGTGCAGAATGAATTCAGGCTTGCTAGGGGAGTTAAGAACAACAAAAAAGGGCTTTTGGGGGTATGTCCATAGCAAAAGAAAGAAAAAGGAAATGGTAGGACCACTGCACAGAAAAGATGGAGAAATTCTAACAGGGAACAGAAAAAAGGCAGAACTACTCAACATCTTATTTGCCTCAGTCTTCTCACAAAAGGAAAAGGGTGCATAACCTGAGGAAAATGGAGCAGAGTTTACAACAGGGGAAATGTAGCACAGACTAAGTAAAGAGGTAGTACAAGAATACCTGGTTAACCTAAATCAATTTAAGTTCCAGAACTACATCCAAGGATATTAAAACAACTGGCAAATGTAATCTCAGAGCCACTGGCAATAATCTTTGAGAACTCCTGGAGAACAGGAGAAGTCTCAGCAGACTGGAGGAGGGCAAACATTTTCACCATCTTCAAAAAGGGGAAAAATGAGAATCCCAACAAGTATCATCCAGCTAGTCTGACATCAATACCAGGAAAATTCTAGAACAGTTCATTAAACAGAGAGTCTGTGAACATTTAGAAAGGAATACCATAATCACAAAAAGTCAACATGGGTTTCTCAAAAACAAGTCATGCCAGACAAATCTGATATCTTTTTTTGATAAAATTACCAGCTTGCTAGATGAAGGGAATGCATATCTTGATTTCAGTAAGGCCTTTGACAAGATTCCCCATGATATTCTTGCAAACAAGATAAATGGCTCTTCTTCATCCTGGAGAGAAGTGACCAGTGGGGTGCCACAGGGTTCTGTCCTTAGCCCAGTGCTATTCAACATCTTTATCAATGACTTTGATGAAAGCATAGGCGGCATGCTTACCAAATTTGCAAATCACACCAAATTAGGAGGAATAGCTAATACTCCAGAAGACAGGATGAAAATTCAAAATGACCTTAATAGATTAGAGAGCTGAGCCAAAGCTAAAAAAATGAATTTCAACCTGGAGAAATGTAAGGTACTGCATTTAGGTAAAAAAATGAAATGTATAGTTATAAGATGGGGGGCACTTGGATTAATGAGACTATGTGTGAAAGGGATCTAGGAGTCCTAGTAGACCACAAGTTGAACATGAGTCAACAGTGTGATGTGGCAGCTAAAAAGGCCAATGTGATTTTAGTCTGCATCAATAGAAATAGTATAGTATCTAGATCAAGGGAACTAATAGTGCTACTGTATTCTGCTTTGGTCAGGCCCTACCTGGAATACTGTGTCCAGTTTTGGGCACCACAATTTAAAAAGGCTGTTGAAAAACTGGAGCGTGTCCAGAGGAGGGTGACTAAAATGGTGAAGGGTATGTTTAGCCTGGAGAAGAGATGGTTAAGAGGTGATATGATAGCCCTGTTTAAATATTTGAAGGGATGTTATTGAGGAGGGAGCTAGCTTGTTTTCTGCTGCTCCAGAGAATAGGACTCAGAACAACAGATGCAAGCTACAGGAAAAGAGATTCCACCTCAACATTAGGCAGAACTTCCTGACAGTGAGATCTGTTTAAGAGTGGAACACACTCCCTTGGAGTGTGGTGGAGTCTCCTTCTTTGCAGGTCTTTAAACAGAGGCTGGATGTCTATCTGTTGGGGATGCTTTGATTTTGAGTTCCTGCATGGTAGGGGGTTAGACTGGATGGCCCTTGTGGTCTCTTCCAACTCCATGATTCTATGATTGTATGTCAAGTAGTAGAGGACATGAATTTTGATGGTCCCCTATTATAGAATTTTCTTTAAAAAAACTAAAGAAACAAACAAAAACCCTGTCCCTTGCCACAATGGAGACATCAGGACATTGGATAAAGGATATCTTTGCACCCAATGATATACTCATAACACAGCTACCCTTAGATGGTTTTTTGGATCTCAAGATACCACGTTTTAGCCGTCACAGGGGAATCCTAAAGAGAGAGCCAGTGCATTGGAACCTTGCTATCAGAGGCTTCTGCCTCCAATAAGGCTAAAGCATTTTCCCCCTAATATTAGGACTGATGGCATGCTTTACCCCTACATCACCTAAAGTTTTCCTGATGTAAACCATGCTTCTTAAACTGCATAGGAGCCTGAGACTTCACAAAGGAAAGAGATATGCTGGATTCCAAAGAGACATCTTCTTTGGATTGCAAATGGACATTAAATTTCCTTGGCTTGCAAAATTTTTCAGCAACTGCATGGCCATAGGAGGAGGAAACAGCCTGCAGATAGTCCTCTTCTAACATCTGAACTGAGATCAGAAACAGAGAATGCAGGCCCAAGGCTAACATCTTCAATTTTTTTTCCTCCTGTTTGCCTGATGAAGAAGCTAGTGTGACTTGCAACATGTGTTGTGCGTTTTGGTTGGCCTAATAAAGGTACCATTGTTTGGATGTTTTTGGAAATGCTGTATGGCCAACATGGCTACCCCTAGATGTTTTTTGATTTTCACCTAATGCTGACAAAGAAAGAAAAGGTTATATCCATTTTCATATTTTCAATGATAGTCTGTGGGAGGCACAAACCTTTGGATTTCCACAATTCAACTGGCTTTGGGGTTTCACTCAAATGAAAAAAGATTTTGAATAGAGTTAAAATGAACTGGGTTACTTTCTGAAGTGCTGAATGGAGATTAAAATTTAATCTTATTGTCAGTGCACACCTGTTTTTTACATATACATACACACACTAGATTTATAGATTGATAGATCAACCTATGGCATGCCGGATGTTGTTTGATATGGTTTAACTCAGCCCCAATAGACTTGAGATTATGATAGTTGTCATTGCCAGGGTTTCCTCATCCATAACATATTTTTACCATTTTCTTTCTCCTGAAAACTGTAAAAGCACAGTCCTACATTACTTGAAAGAACTCCTGTCTCTTTTTACTAGATGAATACCTCTTACTTCAGCATTGTCAGCTGAATGTGTATGTCTGTTTTCAGTCTAATAGATTCACTGCATAGAAAAGCAGTGAAATTTCTGAGTAACAAACTGACAACCTGGAATGAGATAGTGCTGGACAACTCTGCATAAATAATAATGCAGTGCCATTTTAGCAGCTTTCAGATTGACTAGGGCCGATGCAGACTGACCATTTGGGGTGGCACAGAACCGCCCTGGGAACTGGCAGACTGGGGCTGTGGCAACCCCACACCACAGCTCCGATCCTCTCTTTTGCTGTCCTGAAAAGAGCGGCAAAATGCTGCTCCTTTTAGGAGCAGCAAAAGGCCATCCTAAGAGCTGGCGCTGCAGCTCTTCCATGGCCTTTCAGTGCAGTGTGTCAGGATGGCATCAGGGTAGGGTTAGGGCGGCCAGCGTGTGGCTGCCCCGCCCCAACTCTACCCCCAGATCAGCCCTTTAGGCTGGTTTGCAACAGCCCTAAATAAGATATAGCATTTTACAGGTATCCAGCACAGCTTGCTGAATACTTAATATTGTCATCCAACATGAAATACCAAGTTAAGCAAATTGCAAAGCTGGGCACCTCAACAGACATACTGCTGAATTTGAACTCGTATATTTGATAACAAGATAGGACGTGAACTTCCCCTCACCTTCTGACTGCTGCTATTTTTTAAAGGATTTGGGAATATGCAAATGAAAAACAAAAGTTCTGCCATTGAGTAGTTCACTATAGATCAATCCAGCAAGGATTCAACATTTCTTTTTAGGGGAGCATTCACACTACAGAAATAAATCAGTTTGAAATTGGTTTATTTCTGTGATGTTCGCACTTGTATTGACTGCAATCGATGCAGGGAAGCTGCTGAAAAGCCTACTTAAACTGGTGCATTTGGCACCTGATCCCTTAGTGGTTCTTTTTTAAAGAGCTGCAACAACCTGCATCTTTGGTAGTGTGACCACACTACTAAATAGATTTGAACTGTGCTGAATCATTCCCAGAAATGGAGGCTCCTCCATTTTAAATCGACATGGTGGCAAATGGCACCAGGGTTAAAATGACACAGAGAGGTTCAATCGTGGTAAACATAGTGGGAACACTGAACTGTTCTGAATCAGTTCTGAATCTGTGAGGAGATGCAAATCTCTTTATTCAAAAAAGAGATGTGAATCTTTTTGCTCAAAAAAGTAAGTGTGAATGACCCCTTAAAAAAGAATGAAAAAGAACTGGGTTAAACTCAGACCCTAAAAAGGACACCTCTATCCATCAACTCACCTGTCTCCCAAACATCCCTATCAATAACCCCTACTCCCTAAAATCTTGTTCCCCCTTCTAGCACTGAAGGAGAGAAGGGACACATTACAGTCTCCTTTCTTCTCCACTACGGTTCCTTGCATTTGTGTCTGTTCGGTTTTGGTGGAAGAGTGTATTTGTAAATCCAGCAGAATCAGGAAGCAAAAAAAAAATCCAAGCTTCTAAAGGTTGAGCTTTATTGTTGAAAGAATAATAACAACATGCAGAGTGAAAACACAGTCCACTAAAGTATCACATCTTGCAGATGTGGCTAAACAGGAACAAAACTACAGATCCATGTTTGCAGATCTTAAGGCTACATTGTGAAGCAATATAAACATATTATAGATCCATTGCGAAGTAAAGAGAAGAAAAAGTGAGATCCAATGGAAGCAAATAATAATAATATCAATGCTTAACACAAAGTTTCTCAGCCCAGCCCCTCTCCACCTTTTGGGTGTTAACCTTCAGGTTGATTGGATGATCTGTATGCGACGTATGCTAACCCAACCTCTTGTTGTTCATCTTCCACCATGTGATCTACTTTCCCATAACAACTTTCTGTTATTGTTTCCTTATGTAAACAAGGTTGCTTTCCCATCTAGTGGCTCCTCTATTGTTTTGCCTTTCTAGCCATCTGGACTGAGTTGTTTGTGTTCGGCCTAGAAGCATGTTCTCAAGTGGAAAAATACAGACACACACATCTTTACATTTCACCTTTGACTGCATAGCCCATCTATATCCTGACAATAGAGACCCCTAGGAGTAAGTCACATATCCCTCTTCTCCCCATAGCAGTGATATAGATGGAGGTTCATGCAATTCAAGGGTGGGGAAATTGCAGACCTGAACTGCATTAAGTCTCTAAACCCCAGATTCTTCTGGCAGCCCCAAAAAGCCTGTATTTTCCTTTGTCAAAGATGCTAGGTGATTTCCAAAGCTGCTTAGTTAAGGTGGCCAGAAGGAGGTTTCCATGTCCACTAATACAGGAAATTTCTGTCATTGTTCAGGTTGTCCAAAAAAATGTACTTAGTTGTCTGTACTTTACTTGTATAATTGTACTTTCTGGGTGAATGAGGGCTGTAGAATTATTCACTATTCAGTCAGTAAATTGTATTTATTAGGTTCATGTAAATCTTTGGGTATGAGTTGCAACACTGTAAGACTTCTCTCAAAAGAACAGCTGGGTTACAAGTTGGATACCCTTCCAGTCCAAGCTATTACCTTGACTTCACTATGGATTTTCATTCTTCAGGCAACAGTCTTTTAATACATTCCAATTGGAAACCAAAGTTCTGAATTTTCGTGGTAGGATTTTCCCCCAAGGAGCAGAACAGCAGATGAATACTAAATATGTAACTTTATTTGCATTCTACAGCTTTAGCATGTAAATACAATGAAAGAGAATTCCAAACTATATGTAACTACTATTAACAATGAAGTAAATATTCATATAAGAAATAAATTATTATTGTTGTTATTATTATTATTTATTATTATTTATTGTTCAGGATTAGAACAGCAAAGGAACAGTTTAGATGAGATGATAATGCCTTGTAAAAGCAGCCATTGTCTGTGATGTCATGTACTTATGGTGTAAAATGTTGTTTAGTTTTCTGTATATATCAAGGTAATTTATTTATGTATGCATTGTGTATTAGAGGTAATAAGGTAAGGAAATGTTGAGAAGGGGTGAGAGAATGGAATGTTTGGAGTGAACAGTGATTGGTAGAATGTCTGAGGTGGTTTGAATAAGCTTGGTGAATGACAGTTGGACAGCTGATAGATTTGACAGAGTAGTTAGAGTAGTGAGAGTAGTTGGTAGTGTAGCAGAGTTCCCCAAGAACCAGATCCAGGAGTCCAAATTTTGTCCAAGGCAAGAACACGTTTATTTTGGCCAAAAGGCGACAATAGCTCCAAATGGTGCTCAAAGGGTTGCCGCACCCAAATATTTTCAAAGTATTCCTTTATACACTCTACTTGCATAGCACACAGCATTACATCACATAACTTTAACTCCATTGGCTTGTTATTGCTGATTATGCTTCTGTTCTCTAGCTCTATTGGTTAATTACTACTGGCCATGCTCTACACTCTGCTTCTCTGAATACAGGTTCCCACCGGTTTGGTCAGGTTTTCCCAGCCTCACTTGCACTTTTTGCTGACCCTTCAGAAAGAATCTGGGGCAAAGGCCTTCTCTACTTCATTCCTCCCTTTTTCTTGTTGCCAGCGCAAAGCTTGCTTAAGCTGGCAACTACATCTAATGATATGCATGGATTTTAAACCAATTTCCTTTAACTTTTGGGAATAACACTGTCAGCATGCCTATTGACATAAGCCCCCTTATTCCTATGTGTCCCTTCATTCTTTCAGAGCAACTCTCAGGTAGTTACTCCTCCTTTTCTTCAGGGGGTGCTTGGTCACCTGGCCCCAGGGAGGTGGCGCACATTGTGATGCTGACCTCCCCTCCTCTTGCAGCTTGCTTCTTGGAAATCTTTATCTTTAGAGGATCAGAGTCATCATGGGTTACCTCCCACTCAGGTTCCTCCTTGGTATAGTCTCTCTTGACTCTGGTGTTATGGATCCAAGGTCTTACTCCTGCTAGCTTGACAGCAGTGGGCATGGTCATCAAGATCTCATAGGGGCTCCAGTCTTTCAGCCACACAGTATCACCTGGGGAGAAATCATGTACATCAGTAGCAAGGGCAGGGGACTGTAACATACCCACATATTTATGTAATTCACTAACAGTGGATCCCAACAATTGAATAGTTTTTATCAAGTCTACCCTCTCCAGTTGTGCTGGGTCCCCAGGCATGTGTTCAAAACCCAAGGGTGGTCTCCCATATATTAATTCATAAGGTGACAAGCCCAACAACTTTGTAGGGGTGCATCTGATTTTTAACAATGCCATTGGCAGTACCACTGTTCAGTCTAACCCAGTTTCATAACACATCTTAGATATAGTGCCCTTTAAGGTTCTATTCATTTTTTTAACCTTTCCAGAAGATTGGGGATGATAGGCACAATGTAATTTTCAAGTAATTCCCAAAGTTTTTGACAAAGTTTGTACAATCTGGTGTACAAAGGACGGTCTATTGTCACCTCCCATGCATCTAGGGATACCATACTTAGGGACTATGGGGCCTCGGCAGATGGCTTAAAAAGCTGTCCTGGAGGCAGGGAAGAGGAGGGGCAGCCACACGCTCAGTGCCCCTTCCTCCTTCTGAGGTTGCCCTCAGAGCCTCCGGCCCTCCACACAGCTGGCGCTCCAAGGGCAACTTCCTGCCACAGCGTCCAGACATGCTGTGGCGGAAAAGTCAGTGATAGTGCACCGCAAGCTGAAAAGTCAGTGATAGTGCACCTTGCAGGATTGAGGCATGGGGATGCCTCGGTCCTCGGCGGACCTTCCCAGGGCAGCCCCGTGCTGCCAGTCTGCTTCCCCCTATGTCTCCCATCAAGGCTTTTACCACTTGTTCTGCCTTTTCATTAGTAGTAGGCCATGCTTCTACCCAACCAGTAAAAGTACATATTACAACTAGTAGATATCTCAACCTCCCCACCTTTGGCATCTCAGTGAAATCTATTTGAACTACCTCAAAGGAATGTTTCCTACATATTGGACACCTGGTACCTGTAAAGCCCCTGTTCTTGGGTTCATCCTAGCACAAGCTTCACACCTCCTAACCCCCTTAAGTACTAGCCCATGCAATCCTTAAATATAACCCTGTCTACTCAACAACTGAGCTAGGGATGTTTGTCCCATATGAGTCTGTGAGTGAAGTTATCTGATCAAGTCCCAGCTCAATTGCTGAGGGATGAAAATCTTTTGATTCCTGAGTATGAAAAAGCCATTTTTCTGTTAGGCCCCTTCTTGTAGGGACCATCTCTCCTCCGCAGCAGTGTAGTATACTTTGGCTGGTAGCAAAGGTTCAATTTGAATAGCACAAACTTTTTCTCCTCCTAGTGTATCTGATTTCACTGCTTGCTTGGCTACCTCATCAGCTCTTCAATTTTCTTTTGTCACAGGATCTTCTCCATGTTGATGTCCTTTGCAGTGCATGACTGCTACCTCTTTTGGTCTCCAGACTGCATCTAATAAAGCCAAGGTTTCTGTGGCATGTTTTACTTGTTGTCCTCCTGAAGTAAGCAATCCCCTTTCCCTGTATAAAGCTCCATGTGCATGAATTGTTAGGAATGCATATTTTGAATCGGTGTATATGTTAGTTCTTTTGCTTTCCATGAGTTCCAAAGCTCTCCGTAGAGCTATGAGTACCACCTTCTGTGCTGATGTTCCAGTAGGGAGTGCAAATGCTTCCAAAACTTCACCATCTCCTTTTACGACTGCATATCCTGCCAATTTCAAGCCACCTTCCACAAAGCTGCTGCCGTCCAGTAACAGGACTTCATCTGGCTCTTCAAGGGGAGTGTCTTTTAAGTCTGGTCTGCTTGAATATACTTCATCCATTACTTGCAGGCAATCATGTTGCATTAGGGTTCCTTCTGTCACTGGCAGCAGGGTAGCTGGGTTCAAGGTAATACAAACTGACAGTTTAATGGCTGGATTATCTATAAGCATACTTTACTGGCCTAATGGCTGTAATAAATGAAATGAAATGAATAAGCATACTTTCATACTTCAACAATTTCTCATTTGACATCCATTGGTGTCCTCCCTGTTCCAGGAGGGTTACAACAGCATGTGGGCACTTCAGTAGTATCTCCTGTCCGAGGGTGAGCTTCGCCGCTTCTTCCACTAGGAGTGCTGCTGCTGCAACTGCCCGTAGGCAGGGGGGGCATCCTTTCACAACTGTGTCCATTTGTTTTGATAAGTGCACCACTGGTCTTGTCCATCCACCTACTAGTTGCGTCAATACACCCACAGCTACCCCTCCCTTTTCATTCACAAAGAGGGTGAATAACTTATCTAAGTTTGGGAGCCCTAGTGCTGGGCTTTCCATCAATGCCTTTTTGATAGCCAAAAATCCTTGTTCCTGATCTGGTCCCCACACAAATGGGTCTTTAGGCCCTCCTCTAGTTGCTTTGTATAGAGGATTGGCCATGATTGCAAAACTGGGGATCCAAATTCTACAAACCCTGCTGCTCCTAAAAATTCTCTAACCTGCTTCCGAGTTTTGGGGTAGGAATAGAACATATAGTCTCCTTTCTTTTTCTCTGGGCACTGTTGCCTTCCTTCTCCTGGCTTGCAAATTATTTTTCTCTGATAACAGCAGTTGCAGCCAGCTTTGCTTTATTTATTTATTTCTCTCATTCACTCTTTACATACATAAGCTTTCTTTGCTATCATGCTCATTTCAGTGAAGCCTCCTTTTTCTTACTGCTTCTTAAAAAAAGCTTTGCTAATATGTGGTTAATCTGTCTCCCTTCTGCCTCTTGAACTTTATTGGTCACAACAATTTAAACATTCACTAGTACATTTATCAAAATATACATCATTTCAGCAACTTTCCACAGCTGCTGGTCTTTTTCTGAGTGCAATTTGTTATATCTAGGACACCTACAACCATTCTACAAAAGTTACAAACAAACTTCCAGTTACTTCTGATACAAAGGTTTTCCAATGTCCTCCAACTCAGAACAATAGG
>CM034703.1:247072205-247083022 GCA_020142125.1 Phrynosoma platyrhinos | reverse complement strand
ATGCCTCATTTCCACTTTATTATCGTTTTCTGACCCACGTGTGATAACGTCCTAAGACTAGGAAGGGTAGATATGAAAGAAATAGGTAAGATATTAAAGTTTAAGGCTATATCATTGAAAGTTGGGAATGTACCTGCCATCATATTTCCTACTTCAATATATGGTTGTAAAAGCTGGACAGTGATGCAAGTGGATAGCAAAAGAATAACCTCATTTGAGATGTGGTGCCAGAGGACACTTCTGCAGATACCATTGCCTGATAAAAAGATAAAGCAAATCAAATGTGAACTCTGCCTAGAAGCGAAGATAACTAATCTGAGGCTGTTGTACTTTGGCCATATATTGAGTAGACATGACTCACTAGAAAAGACAATAATGCTTGGTAAAGTATCGGGCATCAGGAAAAGAAGAAAAGCGCATTCCAGATGGATAGATTAAGCCAAGGAAGCCATGGCCCTAAATCTGCAACACTGTACAGGGCTGC
Organism: Phrynosoma platyrhinos; assembly: GCA_020142125.1. NCBI lineage: Eukaryota > Metazoa > Chordata > Lepidosauria > Squamata > Phrynosomatidae > Phrynosoma > Phrynosoma platyrhinos. The sequence continues at coordinate 247,082,538 of CM034703.1, read as the reverse complement.
TGCTGATGGGATGACTAGGACATCTCTCATTCAGAAGGGTGCCATGAGTTTGACCAAAGGCAAAGAAGGTTTCTTAGCAACAAGAAACCTTCCAAAGTGTTGATTTTTTAAAAAAACCACACAATCGTTTTAAAGTTGCCTTCCTTCAACCTGGACTTTATCTTCTAGAAGGACTACCAAGCCCATCTTGCTTGGGGTTGATAGAGATGCAACAAATCTGGAAAATATCATGCTGGGAAAAGCTATTCTAAAGTATGTCGTATTGTCTTCCAATCTGTTTAATTAAGTTTTGCACTTGCCTGCATCTCTTTTTTTTTATGCCCCCCCCCTTGCCAACATTTCCACTATGCACTTTTCTTTCATATCCTTTTTTGTTAAAATTTAATAAAGAGGGATGTTGAAGGGTAGTAAGAAATGTTGTGTTAATTTTAACTAAATGAATCGTATGGCTCCAAACTATATTATGGCTTGAGAGTAAGGAAATACATCACTCCCACACTGCATTCCATTCCAGATTAGAACATATTTTTGTCCCTTTCCATTCTTTTTCAATTTCCTCCCTATCCCAGCTCTTTAACTACTTTCAAGTTGTTCATCTGCAGTGTTTCCAGAACCTTCACTACTTTAGCATACTCCCAAAGCAAAGAGCCACGATAAAGCAAGGTTATTTGTCTGGCAACAAGACTTTGTGATGCATTTTCTCCAAATCCTAATTGTTTTTCTTATGTCTCCTAGTTAGAGTTACCATTTGTCCCCAAAATGTGGGACATTCCCTGTTTTAAAGCTTCTTGTAATGTCCCGGCCCAGTTTCAGCTATATGTCCTGGTTTGCTACAGCTTCCTGGGCTACTATTGGGGGGCAGAGTAGGTGCAGAAGTGATGGTGGCAGAGACATGGTGCCTATAAAGGAGAACTTTCACCCCCTCCTCTGCTTCTTTATCCTCTTCCTCCTCCTCTTAATCTTCTTCCTTCTCTTCTTTTTCCAGTGCCACTGCGTCTCTTCTACCAACACACCTCCCAAGAAGAGACAGCCGAGAATATGAGGGGTGGCTCCTCAGGGCTTCAGAGTCAGCCTTCTGTGACTTCCCTGCTCTCTCTGCCCAGGCCAGAGAAGGAGTCATGGGGTTTAGGGTTCCCCCTGCATGCTCAGTTCTGCCTGCCAGTCCTTCAGGTTGCCTCCTCCCCAGGTGCTGGCTCTTCTTGGGAGGCAGATTGGGAGAAGAGCAGTGCCATAAAAAGAAGACAAGGAGGAAGAATAAGAAGAGGAGGAAGAAGCTGAAGGGCTGGCAGGCAGGACCGGGAGTGTGAGGAGAGAACCCTGAGCCCCATGGCCGGAAATCCTCCAGTCCAATGCTGCTGCCTCTCTCCTGGTATGGAAGGGCAGCATGTTGGAAGTGCCTGAGGCCATACCCTACCAGGCAAGATTTGGGGGATGAACCAACTCAACCAATCCCTCTAAATCCTCTCTTTTCCATTTAAGGAACAGCAATCACAAACCAAGTTTTCCTTGAGTTTCTTAGCTTTCCCTGGGTTTGTTCATTACTAGCCAGGAGCCAAGCTTTGAGTGTGCACCTGGAGACCATGGTTCAAATTCCCCCCTCAGCCAAGGAAACCCACTGGATGACCTTGGGCAAGTCACATTTTCTGAGCCTCAGAAGATGACAAGGGCATCCTCTGAAGAAACTTACCAAGAAAACATCCTCTAAAGAAACCTCCTGTGAAGAAACTTGCCAAGGAACCTCCCAAGAGGGTCACACTAATTTTATTATTATTTATTATTATTACCCTGTAAATTTTATTATTATTACCCCATGCTCTCAGGTCCTCTGGGAGGAATCTACTGCAGCCTATAAAAACTAGGCTGTCTGCAACCACCCAGAGAGCCTTTTTGGCAACCACTCCCAGATTATGGAATGGCCTGTCAGATGAGATCCAACATATTTATCACCTTAGACAGCATTAAAAAGGCTGTTAAAACAGATCTCTTCTGGCAGGCCTTTCCTGAATAGATATTCTGGCCATCAAGAGACAGCCCAACCTGCTCCCCTGACTTTGCTGCAATTATTGTTATGTGTTTATTTGTATTTTATTTTAAGAGTGTTTTAAATTGTTCATTGTTTAATGACATTTTAAGGGGTGGGTGGGATTGTGGGATATGAATTGTATTTTCAGTGTTGTAAGCTGCCCCGGTTGCATTATGCAGAGGGGCATAATAATAATAATAATAATAATAATAATAATAATAATAATAATGGCACACAACAACAGCCCTGTTTCCAACAACCTTTTCGGTCTGTCTGTCTGTTCTTGGTCCAAGTCAGTCACCTTCCCAAACCTCCCTCTCTCTTTCCTTCAGCAAAGGAGATGGGAAGAATGCTGTTATTGATTGCTGCCAGCCTTGACTCAGGTGGTCCACCAACAACGCCTCCCTTTTCTAGCAGAAGGAGCTGGGGGCAGGAAGAAAGGAAGAAGAAGAAGGGAGGAAGAAAGGAGGTCCAAGATTCAGGCACCCACCAGGTCCTTCTTCCTCCTCCTCCTCCTTGAAGCACAAGACTGTAATTTCCCCTCTGGGTAGCAGTATCTGCCTCCCTCTTCTTCCTCCTCTCCTCTTCCTCCTCTTCTTCTTCACCTCCTCCTGGCTTTACCTTGCCTTCTTCCTTCTCCTCTTGCTTTCTACTGCCTTCTCTTTCTCTCTCTGCCCGGGAGGACCAGGAGGACAAATGGAGGACCTCCCCCAGAACAAGAGGGAGGACAAAAGGAAAACCAAAAAAAACACTCTGTGCTTGTTTGTTTGTTTGTTTTTGTGTGTGTGTGTGCGCATAGCTAGGAACTACATTTCAACCTTCTGTCCAGGAGGAAAATCAAAATCTCCTCCATTTTGAGCATGACTAGAAAGTATGAATTTATATTATTATTTTTTTTAAAAAAATTACTGTTTTTGGCTTTTAGTTGGTCATGTCCTCTATTTTTCTTGAATGTCCTACATTTTGTTCCAATTTTGTGGAAGATAATTATGGCAACACTACTTCTAGTCTTAATTTTTACTATTTTGGAAAAGGAAAAACTGTCCAACCTAATGATGTCTAACATTATATATGCAGAGAGAGAGGGAGAGGGAGGGAGGGAGAGAAGAAGAAGAAGAAGAAGAAGAAGAAGAAGAAGAAGAAGAAGAAGAAGAAGATTATTGAGTTGTTAACAAAAAAACAACAACACCCAATTATTTATTTTGAAATTCTGTTATTACAAGTTGAGTCCTGTTTGGATGTCCATTTTGCCCCCAGATTTAAGCCCTTGACACCTAAAAGAAGAACCTCTATTAAGAGCAAAAATAAGGATGTGTACATCTGAAAAAGGACCTTGTGGAACTGGAAAAGGCAAAAAACAGAAAAATATTAAGTGTGCAAATTTACCATCTAATTCTGGGCATTAAATCACCTAAGCCAAATCAAAGGAGATAAGGAGAAAATAGTCTGACAGGAAAATATTAAATGAGTGATTAGACTCTAATAAAGCCCCCAAAGTTTGATATCCAGCTAGGAACAGCATCAGCAGCATAAAAGCTGCCATAGACAGCAAGATGTTAATCAGGCTGGTGTAATCATATGATGTCAGGAAGCCAGAAACAGTGGTCCGTGGCACTCTTGGGCAATTGATCCCTTAGGTGGCTTCATATAAATCTCACTTCCCATTAGGAGGGAAGATTATTCTTGACATGATTCAGCTCTGATTGAATGGATGAAGGCTGGAGATAATATAAAAGCCACATCCCAAGACATCAGAGTTAGGCACATGGCCTCCAGCCTGATCAAATCTTGCTGTCTGTGGCAGCTTTTATGCTGCTGATGTTGTTCCTAGCTGGTGTATACTCTTGGACTTCTGGTAGCCTAAATATTATTAAGCTGTCTGTTCATTCTTCCATGTTAAAATATCCCGAATATTCAGTACTTCAGTGTGGAATGTTGGTCCTAAATCTGACTGGACAATAGCTTTGTTCACAAATTGAGAGCTAGGTAGCCAGAAGATGATAAAGAGGGACCTCCAAACAGATGCAGTTTAGCTGACTAGTACCAAACCTCCCACAATTCTTCATTCTTAAGGGATAGGTATAGGGAGCCATGCCTGATTCACTACTTCTTACACCTATTAAGAAAACCTATTAGACATTTTAAGTGATAGGGCATTCTATATGGTTTTATATCCCACATTAGCAGTTGAATTCAATGAACTGCGATTCATTACTGAGTACTGTGACTCACTATGTTCTGTCAGGACATACTCCCAGGTTGATGTCAAGGCAGGATTGCAACTCAAGAGTTTTAAATAAATAATAAGCACCATGTATGGCAATATTAACATCTAATCACAATGCAGAAATAATAAAACTTATATTTGCATGTTCAAATTAAGCAGCTTAATTTCATTGTTTGCTATTTCATATGTTTTCCTTCCCCTTGAAATTTCCTTTGATCTTAAAAAAAAACAACCCAAAAACCAAATCTGAATCACCATCTCATTACAAGACAGCTAAGCAATTTGATGAATTACCTCTCATGGACAGAAAGAAATCCTCCTCAGTGATTTGGCAAACATCCAAGATGCACCAGGAGAACGTAAAATAGAAGGGTCTCTGTATTAATTTCCTACTATTTACAAGCACTATCCTAACTATATAACTGAGAACCCTCTTTCTTTCTTTTTTTTTGCAGGAAATGACACATCACATGTTACAGATTGGGAGTAAATACACTGACAAATGTAAGAACAGCTTTGGTCAGCAAGGTACAAAGAAAGAAAAATAAGCAAACTCTTACCATTTCCCTGAGCCTCTGTGTATATAATGTTACCTAAAGTTGTGCAGTGTCTCTCTAGTCTAAGGGCCTTTTCAGACTTCCAGAAATAATGCAAATTGAGCCCACTTTAACTGCCCTGACTCAGTGCTAGGGAATCATGGGAACTGTAGTTTATTGTGGCACCAGAACTCTCTGACAGAGAAGGCTCAATGTCTCAGAAAAAAATACAATTCCCATGATTCCCTAGCACTGAGCCAGGGCAGTTAAAAAGTGGACTCAATTTGGAATTTTTCTAGCATTCTGCAAAGGCCCTATGTTATAAGTGAAGAATACCAGAGTCTGAAAGTTTTTGAGAAAATTGAGGTCAAGCCTATTGATCAGACTCTTCCTTTACCTCAAGGAAACATGCTCTATCATTGAGCAGGTCACCCTGTGGTTAGTACTGAAAGCCACCTCCATGGATATTGACTGCCTGTATGGGGCCAGCACATAAGGCAATAGTGGCTATTGAATGTCACCTGCAATATAAAGGGGCAATCTGAATCACATGAAACACAGCACAAGGGCACATGCCACAGGCACACTCTTAAACATGTACTCACACTGCAAAATCACCCAGCAAGCAGCCAGACTTCACTGGTTGCCCAGCAAGCTCAGCAACAAACTGTGACATTCAGAAGACTTGGGCCTCATGGGTGCTTCCAGGGTGCACATGTTGGTGATCAAGCATTAAAGGTGAACTGCACATTCAAACTGTGGTAGCCCTTGAGGTCCAAGTATACAGCCTCAGATGTCACAAGAAGTCCATAATCGCAACAACATTTTGAATGCCACATTGAGCACCCATCTCTGTGTATTTTTTTCTCCATAGTTAATCAGATGAAGGTGACCCAGATACTTCTACAACAGGAAATGATATGCCTGTCTCACCAGCTCCACAGGGTGCTGGCAGCACTTGTCTGGAAGCAGAAAACTCATCTCCAGGGGTATATTATGCAATTGTCCAGCTTCAACTTCAGCTGCCCTGCTACTCTCCTCTGCCATATGGACGACTAGTTGGGCAGTTGGACAGTCAAGGATGTTTTTGCCTCTGTAATATTGAGGAGGGGGCCATGCCACCTGGACAATGGGAGTGGCATTGCCTTTTGATCATTTGGGGAAGGGAGGAGGTAGACTGTAATGGTTTTGAAGGGATATTGGGATGGGTGCATGCCTTTTGGAAGGGTGGAACATTAGGTGTGCTCCCTCAACTGTTGGCCCATTGGTCTCTGTGCTGCCTTCCCTTTCCCTCCATGGCTGCCACACATTCCAACGTTGCTATTCTGTCTGGGAGTTGCATAGTGCTGGAGTAGCATATTTCCACAAATTGATATTTATACTATACTGAGGAGATGTTTGATTGTAACCATTATTTGTCCACTTTTGTTATTTCTTCAAATATAGATAAATTGGTACAGAGGGTGGTGTTGTCTATGGGTTAGGGTGTTAGGGATTGAGACTTCAGAGAGCCAGGTTTAAGTGTCTACTGAAACAAGAAACTCAGTGGGGAAGCTTGGGGCAATCACTCCCTGCCTGACCTACCTCACATTGTACTAGGTTATGGATGTCACATTAAACTCATGTAAGAAAAAGTGAAATATAAGCATAAATAGTACAGTCACCCCTCCTTTCTCATGGACTTAAAGTCCACAGATTTGCATATTCATGGAGAGGCAATCTCTGTGAAAATCAATGGGGTGTCCCCATGGAAGTGCGCCTCATTTAATCCTATGGGGCTTGAATTTCCCCAAATCTCCATTTTCATAGAGGGGGATCTGAAATGGATCCCCCACAAAAACAGAGGGCTGACTGTAAATAAATAGTAAAAGGTATGTTACAAAACTGATAATCCCTCTGTGCCAGTGTACATATCTCGAATTTGCACGAGGAAGACATGTACTGGCCATATTAGGCTTTTGCTCAAAGTCTTCATCTTGAACATAAAGCGAAATTAAAGAAAATTAGCCTTTGTCTTGCTCTAGGCTTGAAAGCTGGTTTTGACATCCAAAAAGGTTTCTAAAGTCATGTCTTCATTTGGCTTGTGCCTGTGTATGTGGGGTATGTGTGTGATGACTCTTATGCTGTATTTACTCACATCCATGTTGAACCATCTATTTAACAACATCATGCCTCATTACTCTGTCTGTCAAGATGAGCCAATGTTGGAAAAGTTAGGCCTGTGTGATTTATTCCACATTACTGCCACTTGTTGGACAGCAGATCACTGACTAGGCTCCCCAGAGGTCAAAGCATCTTGGAATTACTGTCTTTGCCATTGTCATGACTGGATGGCAAATATTAGATGCTCCACTAAGTATGACAAGAGCCTGTGGGGATCTTGGTACCAGATAATACAGGTGAAAACTTACTCACTGAGCTCCCTTTACAACCTTCCAGAATAACGTGAATAGCAGGAGAAAATATCTCAATTTTTCCAGGCCTTGCTTCAGTTTGCTTTGCAGAACTTTCTGTGATGTGTGATCCACAGTCTCCTCCAATAGATTAAATCATAAGCATTTGTTCCCTTAGACTAGATTAGCAATGGAGAAGATACAGGGGTAAGTAAGCATACAGAGGAACTTGGTCATCTCTGATGATTGAAAAATCTACCATGGTATGGTTGTGTATGTAAAGTGTCGCATTGTGTTTGTAAAACTAGAAGCTATGTAGGACTTGCAAACATTGCATTGCATTTGCAATCTGTAACAGAAATGTACTTCCAAACAGTGTGTAATCTCAACCCTTCTCTGCTACCACACCCAGATTATGGAATGGATTATGGAATGGCCTGCCAGATGAGATCTGTCTTATTACCACCTTAAACAGCTTCAAAAAGGCTGTTAAGATGGATCTCTTCGTGCAGGCCGTTCCTGAATAATTATCCCAGTCCAAGAGTTAGTTAATTTTTCTCCCTTTCTATGCTGCTGCTGTCATGATGCTTTTCTTTTTATACTGTGATTTATTTTAAAATGTTTTTAATTATTTAAGTTTAATAATTTTTTAAGGGTGGATGGTTTTTTTTGGGTTGTATGTATTTTATTGTAGTTTTAATTGTTGTAAGCCACCCCAATTGCACTGCAGAGGGGCGGGATAGAAATTATTATTATTATTATTATTATTATTATTATTATTATTATTATTATTATTATTTTCCTCTCAAAAATAATAAAATATAAATGATGTAGTAATTGGAAATGATGTTTTAAATAGAAAGTATTATGAGACATTTAGAACCAGACCCAGAAGCCATGACTCTCAAATAAAATAAATACATAACTCAAATAAGCAACTCCTGATGATATTTGTCTAAAGTTCCTGAAGGAGAAAATTTGCAGGTATCTCAGAACTATTAGCTATTATATGTGATCTCTTACATAGAATTAGTATTTGCATGACAGATTGGGGGAAAGAAATAAAAGACCTGTCTTTAAAAATGAAGAGAGAGGATTATCAGCCAGGTAATATTTTCAAAACTTTTCTTTTCTGAGAAGAAAAAGGAAAAGGTTCCAAAAAATTTGGATGATATTCTCTCAGAACTTTTGCATTCCCAGCACACTGCGTCATATAGTGCTTTTTTTAATTTCGATGAACTCATATGGAGAACCTTTTCAGATCAATTGTTGTTGTTGTTGTTGTTGTTGTTGTTGTGTGCCTTCAAGTTGTTTCTGACTTATGGTGATCCTACGCTGAGCCTATCATGAAGTTACTCAACCAGGATCACCCCCTGTTTCCATGGCTGAATCAAACCCTTGTCTTCAGAGTTGTAATCCAATGCTCAGACCACTATGTCTCTTTCTTCTATATAAATTAATCTTTCCCAAAATAAAAAAAATATTTAAAACAATAAATCAGTTTATAAGCTATAAAATATTATAAAATTATTGCTTTAACTTAATTATTCTTAAGAGCAAATCAATCACATTTCTGCTTCCTAAAATGGAAAGTTTGCCAAGACAGAATATGAGCTAGAAATCTTTCCCTTTCTGTAAGGGGGTTGAGAACTGGCAGTGGATACAGAGGCAGTGGTGGAAGTCAAAGAGTTGAGTAATCACTTAGCAAGAGTTATCATGGATGATTTGGGGCAGGGGTAACCAACTAGCTTTAAAAAGTACAGGGCTTCTAAAATTTCTTCAGCTGCCACTCTCACAGAAGGTTCACCAGCTGTATACATGCTGCCAACATGGGAAAACAGTTCCCACAGATGATGGCTTTATCGCCTGTATCTGCAGCAATGGAAAGTACTGGTGGCCATCAATGATTCTTGGTAGTTTATAAAACGCTGAGGTCTGAGGTTTCAAAACCAAACCTTTTCTGGTGCAAAGCTAGAATGTAACATTCAGAAAATTATTAGAAAGGGTTTTAGGATTATTTGATTATTTGGAAGAAATGGACACACGTACTTGCCCCAGATTCATGTCCAATAAGACCCTTCCTTTTACATCTGTGGCTTTAGATGAATGATAAATTCTCACAATTTAACTCATGGAGAACCTGCAGGCTCTATAAAGTTACAGATCTATTTGTTCAGGGAACCCACAAATCCATAGACTCCCTAGACACCCAACTGCAAACACTTAAGACCAAATAAAATCTGTTTCAAATAAAACAAATTATTCCTTTCATATTATTTCTAAACTTTTCAGGGGAAATTCCAGGTCCACCAACTTTTTACAAAATTCTTTATGGGTGAGACTCCCAAAAAAAAAAGGGGGGGGGGATAATGCTGCAATTATATACAATCACTTAATTGAATATACACATGGCCAAGGTTGTTCAGTGCAAAAGCCTTGGCAATCAGATCTCAAGTTAGAAATATCAGATGCAGCTTGGTTCCATATATGGTCCTCTGCTCCATATAAATCATGATCGGCTATTACAAAAGAAGGGGTTCTGAAAGTTATCCATAAATGGTATTTAATACCAGTATAGCTTTCCAGGATGATTAAAAATGTCCCACCATCCTGCTGGATGGGCTATGGAAATATGGGATCATATCAATATATGTGTCTTGATTGCTCCAATGTAAAAAAGTTCTGGACTGTGGTTCTAGACCAGATATTTCACATTACAGATCAAACGATTCATTTATGCCCTGTTCTTTCATTTTTATTACTTTATGTTAATGCTAACAGTAACTTGAAAAACAGAAATTTAATTGCTCTTTTCCTTATAGCGGTACACCTAGAAATAGCTAGATGTTGGAAATCAGGTGATCTAAAAATAGGCAATTGGTGTAAAAGAGTGTGGGATTCTTGGCTAATGGAGAAACTGTCCTATACAATGAGAAACTGTAACAGACACAAGAGAAAAGGCACATTCTATGATGACTGGTAAAAATTTATTGAATATATTAATAATCATTTGCTGCGACTGTTAACTCCAGCTGCTCAAGTGGACCTATGGAGAGACACACTGTATCTTGTTTCCCTTTCCAATTATGACACCTCAGTATTCATTTAGAATATTCTTTAGTACTCAGTTGGCAAAACTATGGGCCTCGGCAGA
>CM034703.1:247059737-247070816 GCA_020142125.1 Phrynosoma platyrhinos | reverse complement strand
ACTTAATTCTTTGGGTCCAAGATTTTTCCCACTGTTCCAGTGGTATTACTTGCTTTATATCCCTCGCCCATTTAATCATATTCTCTTTTACATTCATTTCTCATTCTCAATCTTCTTACATTCCAATTCTCCTCCTTTGCACCGGCACAAAGGACTCTGCACGCCTTTTTCTCGGGTAAAAACTGGCCATAACTTCTGTACAGGGTCTCAAAGAGTTTTAAATAACAATCTTTTCAAAATACCAAAATTTATTCTTGACACATGTGTCCGTGTAGATAATGGAACTGTTATCAAAGTAACTGCATCTATCACAATACGTGTCAAGAACATCTGCTTAAACCAAATGCACATCAACAATTATCTCTTCCCCCCCCCAACCGGATATGATGCCATAAATGATCTTATGATGTAAGGAAGTCATGACATCATCAAGTTGTTTGATGACACCATATAAAATTTGATTACCCTAATGACCTATACCCATCATCGAATTTAATTATCCCAAATTATAATTTTCAATTAACCGAATTATCCCCCTGGGGGGGTCCCTGCCCACCACAGGAGGGGGCCAGCCTAGCTTGGCCTCCCCTCTCCCCCTCCATAATCGCTTGTTTAATATAGGAAGTGATGGAAACCAAGTATACATCAGATTCCCCCCAGAGAGAGATGAATTCCACCCCCCCTGTACAGATGTGGCATAGAGACCTGAATTCCATCATGTTCAACAATGAAAACTCCCATTCCCCCCAACTTCTTGGCTACAGTTCTATTCTCTATTTCTCCTTTGAGTATTCCTAGAAGATAATATTCAGGTTTCAGTTCTAATTTTATGTCCAGTGTCCCATTAATTGTTTCATTGATAATTTTCCTGTAATTTTTAGTAAATTTGCAGGTCCACCAGCAATGTTGGAAAGTTCTGGGTGATTCACTACACTTCCAAAATTTGTTATCAAGATTTTTGTATATTTTCATTAATTTGTTGAGGGATAAGTAATAATTTTAATAATAATAATAATAATAATAATAATAATAATAATAATAATAATATTTATTTATATCCCACCCCTCTGCTAGGCAATCAGGGTGGCGTACAACATTTCAAAACATCAGAACAAATAAATCAATTCAAATCCCACCCCTCCTTCCCACACCCACCCATCCCCCCAAAACAAATCAAACTGGACAGGTTAAATAACAATAATTAAAAATATACAATTTAAAATTACATAATTTTTCAGTGTCATTATGATCCTCCAAGGCTGGCCAAAACAGTCCTCCGCAGCCTTAGAACGCCGCCGCTTGCCGCGCGGTGCTGATAAAAGACGGAATCAGGTGGGGGCTTTATGTCCGCCAGTGCTCCTCCCAGCTGCCGTGCAGGTGCGGCGGCTCAAGCTGCTCAGGTGGTCCTCCAAGGGCTGCAAGCTGGCCAAAACAGTCCTCCGTGGCCTTAGAATGCTTCCGCTTGCCATGCGGTGCCGGTGGAAAATGGAATCAGGTGGGGGCTTTATTTCCACCGGTGCTCCTCCCGGCTGCCGTGCAGGTGCGACGGCTCAAGCCGCTCAGGTGGTCTTCCGAGGGCTGCAGGCTGGCCAAAACAGTCCTCCGCAGCCTTAGAATGCCACTGCTTGCATTGAAATTATGGTTGAAAGAAAAGCCCTCTCAGGTTATTCCATCCAATGAGCAGAGCCAGATATCCCAATCTCTCCGGGGAATGGATTACAAAAGTAATCTGTACTATCTGTAGTACATTTTATACCAGTTCTCCTTTGGGTTCTAGGATAATGTATGTTTCAGTACTTTGGTCCATACTTCTCCCATTGTAACATTTGAATAGGATGGCCCATATAGTTTGCCCATTTAATCATGGTATCTTTAACTACTTCTTCCTCTCTTCTGATTTTCAATAAGCTTACTGTTTGTTGCTTATTTCCACAGTGTATTTCTTCTATTTCTGTGTTTTTATCTTCTATATTGCATATTTTAATGTCCTTCATGACCCTTTTGTGAATATGTCTGTACTGAAAACATTCCATCTTTTCCCTGTATAACTTCTAACTCATTTATCTTTATACTTCCCTCTTGTTTCCTCATTATAACTTTATAGGTACACCAATTTTTTTCCTTGTACATTTCTTTTCTATAAAAGGCTTCTTGTGATAACCACATGGGGATTTTATAGATTATTCTAGCTTTATATTTTTCCCACATTTGCAAAAGAGCTTTCCTTATACTGTACAGTGGTTGTTAAAAATTGGCTTGTTTTTTTTTCTTTATCATATACCAAATAAACTGCCCTTCTCACCACCATCAGAGGAGGAGCCAGAGGCAGAGCCTCTGAAGGCAAGCCTATCACCAACTGCCCTTCTCACCACCTTTAGAGGAGAAGCCAGAGGCAGAGCCTCTGAAGGCAAGCCTAGCACCAACTGCCCTTCTTACCACCATCAGAGGAGGAGTGCACTGCTCTATTTTATTTTGAAGAGGAAATTTAAAATGCACACTCTTACATAATTGTATGCTGGTGGCTAAAATTGCATATTGATACCCCCTTGTTGTGGGGGAGAGGCTTGTGTACCCTAATGTAGTTTTGAACTATGCTGGCGGTGGTATAATAGCCACCGGTAGGGCTTCCCATGCCAGACAGGTCAAAACTGAAGGGTCTGACAAAGAGCATCAAAGAGCAGGATGGGCTCCCTAGCCTTATGGCAACCATCCTAGGAGAAGAAAAACTCTAATTCCAAACCATGCAAGACTCTGCAGATAGTGGACGTCCTGAGTGTCGCTCTGCTTTAATAGCCCATGAACTAACATGACTTAATATTGATATCGCTGCTCTTAGTGAAGTTCATCTCTATGAGGAAGGCAGCCTTAAAGAATACGGCACCGGCTACACACTTTACTGGTCTGGCAAACTCAAAACTGAAAAACATCTTTCAGGAGTAAGCTTTATGATTAAAAACTCCATTGCCTCCAAACTCAAAACCTTGCCAACAGGTCACTCTGATCGCATTATCTCCTTATGCCTCCCACATGTTGTTCTCTTCAGTATATATGCCCCAACTATGTAAGCCGACCCTGTGTAAGATCAACATTTTAATTGCAGATATCCTGCCCCCAAAAGAGAGGTTCATTTTTTTCCACTTTATTAAGTCTTTTTAAATATCCTTCCATAAACTTGTACAGTTATTATCAAAAAGTTCATTTGTGTTTGTTTGTTTTTGTAATTTGAATTCCTAAGTATTTTACCTTTTTCCTTACTTCTATTCCCATTCTCTCTTGTAATTATTTTTCTTCTTTTGGAGTTGATATTTTTAGTGATAACCACAGATTTATTTTTGTTTATCTTGCATCATGTCACCTCCCCGAACTTCTTCAAAATTTCCATTAACACTTCTATATTCTCCAATGGGTTTTCCAAATTAACAACTAAATCATCTGCAAATGCCTTAGTTTTGTATTTGTATTTCTTAATTCTCACTCCTTGTACTTTATCCCCCTTTTTTATTTGCCAAATTAGTAATTCTATTATTAACAAGGAAAGTAATGATGACAAGAGACATTCTTGTCATGTTCCTCTAGATATTTAAACCGGTTGAGTTTTGTCTCCATTAATAATTATTTGTGCCTTTTGATTTCTATATATTGCTCTAATCCATTCTATAAAATTTGGTCCCACATTGATCTTATTCATAATTTCAAGTAAAACATCCCAATTAACCAAGTCAAATGCTTTTTCCATATCAATAAAAATAATCTCAATTTCTTATCACTGTGTTTTTCATAATATTTGATAATGTTCAATGCATACCTCAAAATTATCTTTTTTATGTCTGCCTGGCAATAAACTCCTTTGGTCCTTATCTATTGTTATTTGTAAGCAAGTTTTCAATCTATTCATCAAAATCTTTGAAAATATTTTGTAATCAACATTGGCCATCCCCCCCTCCTCCATGATGGAGGAGTTGGAGGGGTGATGGGCTGTTTGCTTCCCTCCCCTGGGAAGAGACTGGGCAAATCATAACTGCTGTGGTGGGAAGCTTTGGGAGCGGAGCCAAAAATGTACTTGATGCTTGTCACCCCCAAGTGCTTCAGTCTGAGGTTCAGAGCTGGATGACAAAAAGATGGAAAAATTGCATCAGAGGAATGTGGAGCATAATTTTTCTAAAATTGGCTCAGTGGTTTTCATATTTATGCTAGGGTTATAGAAAAGGCCTAGCCTACTCATGCAGCTGCCCTGATCCAGTATATGGACACCCAATCCAGGGGGAATGCATGCACAGTGGTCATCTCATACAGAAATCAAGTGGCCTTTCTGTGTCGTGGCCTCAGAATGCTTCAGGTCAACCTCTAAAGCTCATCTGTTGGGAGTTTAGTTTTCAGGGCATTTGCAACTGTAAGGCTTGTAAATGTGGTCATGAGTGTTTTGTTTATAAAGGCTCTCATTCCTTTCGGAATTGCACCAAGGGTTGAGCGCAGACCAGCTCCAATAAGGAGGAATGGAATAATACAAGGTCAAACAGAGCTCCCCCACCTTCAAAAGGGCCCTAGCCCAATCAGGCTTGAGGTTTTGCAGCAGCTGCTGGCATCTTATCCTGATTCGGGGGTGGCCCATTAGTTGCTTACTAGCTTCCATGAGGGTTTTCATATTCCACCCAGTGCCAATTTTTGGCTAACAACTTGAAGTCTGTTAGGGGGATGTAGCATGTTGTTAAACAGAAGATTGATAAAGACGTAGTTGAGGATCATGTTTTGGGCCCCTTTTCATTTCCTCCTACTCCCAACTTGAGGGTTTCCCCATTGGGTGTTGTGCCTAAAAAAGCAGCTGGTGAGTTCCATATTACCCATTTGTCCTATCCTCACAGTCAATCAGTTAATGATGCTATCCCCCATGAGTTGTGTACAGTTTGTTAAATGTCTTGTGACATGCTGTTTGATGTGTTAGGAGCTTTGGAGTGGGACCAATTTAGCTAAATGTGACATTAAATCTGCATTTCGCTTGTTACCTGTTCATCCTTTGGATTTTGAATTGTTAGGTTTTAGGTTTGACAGCCAGTTTTATATGGACTGGGCTCTCCCAATGGGTTGCTCTGTGTCATGTGCAGCTTTTGAGGCATTCAGCACCTTTGTTGACTGGGTCCTCAGAACAAGGACTGATCTATTTGTGTGTGTGTGTGCATTATTTAGATGATTTCTTGTTTATTAGGTCATCTGGCTCAGGGTGTGCTCATTTTTACTCAAGAAATTTCAGGCCGTAGCAGACAAGCTGGGTGTTCCTCAGCCAGCTGAAAAAATAGAAGGCCCAGCTACAAGACTGGAATTTTTAGGAATATCTACTGACACTGTCAATCAGTTATTTAAACTCCAGATGATGAGGTGGTCAATTGGAAGGTTAAGGTACGGCAATTCCTTTCATGGTCTAAAGCTACACTTTGTGAATTTCAAGAGCTCATTGGGCATTTGAATTTCACCTGTAGGGTGGTTGTCCCTGGGCAGGAATTTTTGAGGTGTCTTTGTGATGCAATCTGCAGAGTTGTTAAGCTGCACCATAGGATCAGAGTTACTTCAGCTATAAACAAAGATCTATTGATCTGGTCTCAATTTATGGCAGACTTTAATGGGATCTCATTCGCATGCAATGTACTCAACCTCCATGATGTTCTGCAGGTATCATCTGATGCAACATGCTCTGTGGACTTTGGAGTTTATTTTAATGGCTGGTGGTGTGCCCATTCTTGGCTACAGGAGTGGATCCAAGCTGGATTAACATCTGATCTGACTTTTCTTGATTTTTTCCCCATTTTGGTAGCCATTACCATATGGGTTAAAGAGTTTGCTAATTCTTTAATTTAAGTTAATGCAATAACTTGGCAGCTGTACATGTCATCAACTCTTTGACACCAAAATCCTCAAGGTTCATGCACCTTGTCTGGGCATTCACATTGCAATGCTTACATTTTAATATCTTGTTTACAGCTTTTCATGTTGTGGGAATTGATAATTCTATTCCAGATGCTTTCTCCCATAAACAGATGGATAGTTTCTGGAACTTGGCATCTGGGGCAGTTCAGCATGGGCCCTGCATCTCTCGAGAGTTCCTCAAGTTCCAGGTTATTCACCAATTGAAGGAAGTTCTACCTATTCTGATCTCTCAGCTCCTGCGCTATTCTGTTTTTCCTCCATGATAGGGTATTGGCTCCTAAGTCCATTTGTCTGCCCTTGCTTTTTAGCTGAAGCTACAAGAGGTTCAAGATATCACTGGTGATTTTTGAATTAAAATGGTATTAGAAGACTGGTCTAGAGAGAGAGAGATCAGCCTAAGGATATTAAGATGCCTTTGTCTCCTGACATCCTTAAAGTTCTGAGATCTGTATGGGCTGCTAAATGCATATCATCATACAAAGCTATATTATTTCATTCTGCAGTGTTAACACCTTTTTTCGGTGCACTGATAATTAGTGAGCTGGTTTTGGCTGCTAAACATGACAAGTCAGATATAGCCTTACACTTTAGTGATCTTAAGTTTTCTAGACAATCTATAACATTGTTTATTAGATCATCTAAAACTGACCAGCATGGCAAAGGTGCTCAGATCTTTTCAGCCTTGTTCAGATACATCTGTCTGTCCTGTATGGACTGTATGTGAATACATTCAAGTTAGAGGATCCTGTCTGGGACCTCTGTTTGTTCATCAGTATCTTTCCCCCTTGACTAAGCAGCAGTTTTGGGTGGTTACCTCCCGGGCCCTGCTACTTTGGGTTTAACTAATGTCCGTTTTGAGACCCATTCCTTCTGGATTGGAGCTGCTTTGATGGCTGCCTCTGTGGGCTTTCAACCAGACGCCATCAAACAAATTAGTTTTTGGAAATATTCTGCATATTTTTATTTGTTGTTTCTTTGATTTTCAGATCCCTGCCCTTGACCATCAAGAGTTCAAGTACTACTATGTGGCCACAGCATGATCTACTGGGCTGCCTGGAAAATAAGAACAAGCCACTTTGGTATTCACTTGGGCCTTGGTGATATTGCCTGTTTCCAATAGTTGGGAAAGCTGGGTCTTCGTTGGCATGGCCTGTTGCCATTATTGTTTAAGGAGTACTGAGGGCCTCCCCCCCCACATGTTGGTGGTTCACCTTGGGGACAATGACTTCAGTTTGTTAAAGAGAAAGGTGATTATTCTGTAGGTGCTGCATGATTTCCACCTTATTACATGGTCATGGCCACTTGTTCAAATCATTTGGTCATTTATGCTTCCATGTAGGGAGTGGAATTGTGGTGGCGACCTTATTGCCATTGATACAGCCTGAAGGCAGGCTAATAGGGAAATGTGTAAGGCCCTTAAAGCTGGGCTAGGCCATTATCTGCCCCACCCCCAGATTATGTTCCAGAAGCCAGAGCTCTACAGAGCTGATGGTTTTCACTTTTCCAAAACTGATAATGCCATTTTCTTAATGGATCTGCAACAAGGTGTTAAGGAGGGGCTCAATGCCAAGGGCTTGCCCCATATCTATGGCATAATTATTGAATTCTATTTCAGAGAACACTTTGGACACCATTTGGGTGGAAGGTTTGTGTCTAGAATCACCTCTTTAGGACTTGTAACCTGGGGAGTGACAGAAAGAAATTGCCCTTAGGTTTGGCTTTAAAGATAAACCCACTCTTTCATCTTAGCAGAATGGGAGAGGGACTTCCTGATACAAGATAGCCAATTAATAACCCAGCTTTTGGGTTATCATTGAGGGCTCAGGTGTTATCAATCAAATAATAAATAAAGAGATATATTAATAAAAATAAGCTGCAGATGTGGTCTGGGGAAAGACACTGGATGCAGTGTCTCCTACACTTGGGACCTTATCACACGGGGGTCCCAAGCAGAAGGTATCCAAAGCTAATACGTATTTTTTTCCGTGTGTTTACACATATCCAAAGGCAATCCAAAGCTAATACGTATTTTTTCCGTGTGTTTACACATATCCAAAGGCAATCCAAAGCTAATACGTATTTTTTCCCGTGTGTTTACACATATCCAAAGGCAATCCAGATCTAATACGTATTTTTTTTCCGTGATCCGAAGTGAAAGGGGATCTTTTGACATTCGGTTTTTCGGGGAAGTACAAGGGAGCTTTTGGAATCATTGTGCAATGGCCGCGCAAGCGAAATTCAGTTCGTTTTGGTATAGAACTGAATTTATTCTTACTTTGGTTAGTTTTCACTTACTTTTTGCTTCGTGGCCAGCGTTTGATAAGGTCCTTGGTTGTTCTACTGAATTGGTTGCAGTTCCATTAAGAAGTTAATAAATAGGCCAATTAATAAATGCCCTGTTTTCATCCCAATCTTGTGTCTTGTCTCTTTATTTCTGGGGGTTGGGCAGCAATAAGCAACAATATTGACCTATAATTTGTAGGGTTTTCTGGGTTTTTGTTATCTTTTACTATTAATGTTATATCTGCCTCTTTCCATGAATACCTGGAATACCTTTACAGCATCTTATTATAAAACATTCAAAGAGGAATTAAGTATTCTGTTACAACTTACAATTAATAATTCAAAGAAAGTAGGTATTCCAACCTTCCACCCATGTCTTAACCATGGGTGAAGATAAGGGGCGGGGAAACAAAAATGCAAACGTTGCCTCTGTGATTAGGATTGTTCTAAATGTTCTTTGGTCTCCAAATTTCTAGGACAGAGACATCGATAGTCATAAATAACCAAAATTCCTACATTTGCGGTGTTCACTTGGTACCTTTGCCTGCCCATTTTCTTTGGATGCCTAAATTGTATTTTTAAATTTGGGAATTGAACAAAATTCTATGAGGGGGGTTAGTGTTCTTATTTTGGAGGCAATGTCCTCATTTTGCCTCCCCCCTACACCACGTTCCTGCGTACAAGTATATACAAGGTAGTAAGGACTGATCATTCTTGAGGGTGAATGTTATAAATGGAAACATTCCCTCCAACCAGGCTCCAAATACAAGCCCTACTTTGTTTGCAAAGGCATGATCATTGTTCTAGAGAAAAGCCTATATTATCCTTTATCTGCTTGAACACAGCTTCTTACATGACCTGGCCAATAGCTGCATAAATTCATGGATATTAATTTCCATAAAAGTCCGTAAGCATGAAACCTCAAGCATCAATTCCAATGTAGTCCCAATTGTTTTCTGCATGGTAATGGGGTTGCCTATGCAACAAGGGACCAGTTTGGCAAAGAGTCCTATTCAATCCTGTATCATCCCATTTTTGAGCTGTTTTTCAAATGTCTAGTATTTCCGCTCTTCTCAGTTTATCTTTTTGACTTCACCTTAATTCAATTGTTGCAAAGTGAGTTAAAAGTGTTCAAAGTAGTTTTCACTCTATTAACTCACCAGGGAGAAAGAGAGGAAGATGGGGTGGTGAATCCTGCCCTTCCGAGCAGGCTGAGGCAAACGCAAATTGCTGCAGTCTCTTCTGGCTTGAGTATTCTTCTTCATTAATAACTTTCACTATTTTGTCAACATTCTAATGTTGCTTGGCAACATGCATTCTGATTTCCATCTATGAAATGTTGGATATAAGGTTGAATGAAGCGTAGGCCTGTCCTTCCTGAATCTTTAGGTTCTGGCAATGTCTGTTCCATCCAGCTTCTTCTAATATTTGGGCCTGGGTAGCAGTAATGTGCCATAATAGTATTAAGAAAGAAATGTCTTGAATAGTAAATGAACTTTGTGTGATACTGAAAAGAAAGTAGAATAGGCCATCTGTCGGTGATGCTTTGATTGGGAGTTCCTGCATGGCAGGGGGATTGGACTGGATGGCCCTTGTGGTCTCTTCCAACTCTATGATTTTATGATTTTATGATAGGTACTAAGGAATGTTTTCTAGAGAATGGATTCAATTAACAGAGCATCACAATTGAGAAAGGCTTTTTCATTGCACACAGTCAGCCTCAGATTCAATGGTGAAGGGAAGGGTGAGGCAGATATTCCTTTGCCTTCTCTCAGACCATTATGATAGTTCACTACAAAGAAAAGCAGCAGAATTTTAAATTGAGGTTAGAAAAATACAAGTAATTTTTAAAAAAGAATTTGCAATATGCATTTCTACCTGTGAGTCCTGGTCCATGTTCCTCTATCTGGCCTATTTCCACTAGGAAAACCCTCACTCACCTTTTCTATAAAGGCTGCTAAAGGTAACTAGAGGCCATGAGGGTCAGGTTTTTCTTGAATTTGTGGCTGGGCTATATTGAATTTTGCTATTTCAATTCCTTTTCCTCCTTTTCTTCCTCCTTCTCTTCATTGGATTTTTCTTTTATCAGGTCTCCCACGAATTATTTGTGAACGGTGTAGAATAAACTTGTTAGGGTAAGATGCTGAACTTTTGACTATTTAAAATGTGGCTTGTAATTGTTACTGAATTATCTGGAAATATTTTTGTAGAAGATTATGAGAATGTTCCTGTAAGGAGGAGGAGGAGGAAATCTGACACCCTTTTCCACTTTTCTATGTTGACTCATGTTTATTCAGATGAAAATGCTTGTACTTCTGAATTGTATCTTGCACATACTCAAAATGCTTGCTCTCTTCCTTTGTCTGGCTCTTGTGTTCAAAAGAAAGTTTAAATACTGAGCACTTGAAAATCATGTTTAGTAATAGGAAGCACCTCTGCTTCACCGAGTTGCAGGCTCTATAAACAACTTCACTTTGGCATTAAATCAATTGGCTCAGATGTTTATTGCCCTGTAGATCATAATACAATAGGGAGTGTAGAGTAGGCTGGGAATCAAAAATACCAAAAAGCCATTTGCCATCATATTGGAAACACTGCTTCTATATATGTGTGTAGATACAATAAGCCAAGGTACAGAGAGTGACCCCTGTAGGAATACTTTGTTGATAGGAGCTGAAGGCAAGAAAGTCACTGGCTCTATAAATGGATAATGCCAAGTGATGCCTTTTATGCAGTGGAAGTTGCAAATGGAAACACACAACCGTACATCGGTGCAATCCCCTCTGTAAGTATGTGGGTGGGTGCTGGTTCTTCTACAATCTGTAAGCATAGTAATTAGCAGGAACACTAACTGCTGCCTTCATGAGCAAATGCCACAGG
>CM034703.1:247044996-247059663 GCA_020142125.1 Phrynosoma platyrhinos | reverse complement strand
CCCCCCCCATTTTTCCCACTTTTGCTTAAGTTATATGGCAGAGCAACTTTTTCCTTGTAGATTAAGAACTGGTGGAAAGCAGTCTATGTATTTCACCCTCACAGGGTGTGTTGTTCATCAACACTGAGATGCCTTTATAACCAAGTATAGGGATTTGTCATCATGCCTCTCTCACAGAAGTGCTTGCAGATGTGATAATTGTTTGTTTTCTCTCTAGAAGTCTATTCTTAGATCTGCCCATTATTTAAGAACAATCATTCAACTTTGTTCAAGACAAAGAAATCTTCTTGGTGGCTTAGGTGACTTGAAATCTGAAAGGTAACATTTCTGCACAACCATCTCCCATGGAGATCTGCTTTATTGAAGAAGAATGTGCCTCTGAAATATTTGCCTTCCTCAGTTGCTATACAGTTGCTATGTATATGAAGTCTGAAGGCAAAATATATCTTGGGAAAGCTTGGGATTGACGTTTTCCAAGTTCAGAGTTTATCCCTTTCTGCCCATTCATTGACATACCAGTATTAATTTATCATAGTTTGTATCCCATCCCATCCAAATGTCAGAACTATACAATCCCATCTTCATAACAACCCTTGAAGTTAGTAAAGCCAAGATACAGTGGAGATAAGTAAGCAATATTAGGGTCATTTGGGAGGATGCTCCTAAAAAGAAGCTTTCATTCCTCATTTTCAGTTGTGATGAAGTTCTAAAAAGCAACACTTGGTTTATGCTGAGAGGAAAAACACTTTGTCTAGTCTCAGATGCACTCTGGCCTTGTTTAAATTTTAATTCTTCTTAAGTATTTAAGAGTCCCTTTGGATAACTGCTTACCGTTTTACTTTAAATAAATGCATATCTGTGCATTCCACAGCTATAAAATGGAATTAATATTTTCTAAGTTATATAATTACAATATAGTTCATACATGTGTTTCATGGGCATCTCAGTTTTCACGTCAGGTGGAGTAATAGCAGTTCTTTGTCTATGTGGGCCAGTTCTTTGAAGGTGGTGTGTATTCTCTCACGTAACAGAGCATGTTCCCTTTTCATCCCTTTTTTATTTCCCCTTTTCATATTAATTCTTGTTCTTTTGACAATTGTTTGACAGAGGGGCGGGATATAAATAAAATCTATTATTATTATTATTATTATTATTATTATTATTATTATTATTATTATTATTAATCTTTTGTTCTCTACTAATATATGACATACTATAACCTTCAATTAAGTCTGCTTTGTCCATAAATCTTTTATATTATCATTGACTTGATTCTATCATAGATCTCTAATTCAATTTCACCATCGCGATCTCTCCCCATTACTCTCTTATAAATTCAACAACTTTCTCCCAATCTTTACTGTATTTCTCCAGCGAATAACCTTTTAATAAGTGAGTCCATTTCCATAATATCATAGAGTTTCCAAAGCCAATCTTCTTTACTTGGAATTTCTTGTGATTTCCATTTACTCATGAATAGAACTCTAGCAATTGTAGTCATATAGAAAAAAAAATTCCCACACTTTCTTTCTAATTGATCATCTATTATTTCCAATAGATAAATTTCTGGTCTCAATTCTATTTTGATACCAGTAATCTCATTGATTAGATTGTTGATCATTCCCCAGTAGTTTTTAGCATACTTACATGTCCGCCAGCAGTGAAAGAAAGTTCCTACCATTTCTCCACATTTCCAACATCTGCTATCACAATCTTTGTATATTTTAGCCAATTTACTAGGGCTTAGATACCATTGGTAAAACATTTTATACCAGTTTTCTTTTAATTCTGGGAAACTGTGTGCTTCAAGCTTTTTTTCCCAATTTTTTTCCCATTGTGCTAAATGTATACAGTAACCAACATAATTTGCACATTGAATCATTGTATTCTTTACAATCTCCTCTTCCATTTCAATTTTCAGTAGAATTTTGTACAATAAACTTATTGATTTTTCTTTTTCTCCACAGAGTATTTCTTCTTTCTCTGATTTTTCCCCCTAATTCCATGTTTTTTAATATCTGATAGCACTTTTTCATATAATTGTCTGTATTGGAACAAGCCTAAGTTAATTCCTTTTTCCTGTATTTATTCTGAGTAAGAATTATTGTTGTCCCCCCTTCAAATTTCACTAGATCTTTATAAAAACACTATTCTTCATGCCTAATCATTTCTCTTCTATAGAAGGCTTCTTGGGGTGAAGCCCATATAGGTATATTTTGAGTAATTCTACTTTTATGTTTTTTTCCAAATTTTTAACAGTGCTTTTCTTATGGAGTGATTATTAAAAAAAATATTACCTTTCTCTTTCTCATATAATAAATACACATGATATCCATAAGCTAGTCCTTCTTCTTCCAATTCAAGCATCCTTTTATTCTCTAATTTGATCCATTCTTTAGTCCAAATCAGTCCACATGCATCAAAGTAAAGCTCTAGGTTTGATAAACATAGTCCTCTCCTCTCTCGTGCCTCTTGAAATTTTTTTAATTTTACCCTTGGTTTTTTTCCCTTGCCAGATAAACTTTATGATATCCTTATACCATATTTTAAAAGGTTCTTTTGTTGAAATAATTGGTAACATTTGAAATAAATAGAGCAGTTTTGGTAAAACATTCATTTTAATCGCCGCTATCCTACCAAAAAATGAGAGATTCAGTCTGTTCCAAACTATCAAATTTTTCTTTATCTCTCACCATAATGTTTTATAGTTATTTTCAAATAGCTCATTTGTCTTCTTTGTGATTTGGATTCCAATATTTTTTTTATCTTTATCTCAATTCCTTCTCTTTCCTGTAGTCTTTTTTCTTCTTTAAAATCCATATTTTTTGTAATGATTGCTGATTTTTTTCTTATTTACTTTACATCCAGTAATTTCACCAAATGTTTTCATTGTTTCCATCAATGTATCTATATTCTCAATTGGGTTTTCTAAATTAATTACTAGGTCATCCACAAATGCCCTAATTTTATATTTATAGTTTTTAATTTTGACCCCTTGAAGATTGTTTTCTCCTTTGATCCTTCTAATTAATAATTCTATAACTACAAGAAAGGGCAGGTGGGGGGGGGAACAAAGGGCATCTCTACCTAGCCCCTCTATTGATTTGTATCGAATGTGTTTTATCACCATTTAGAATTATTTGTGCTCTTTATTTTTCATGGATTTTCTTTATCCAATTTATAAATTTCTCCCCAACATTCATTTTCACCATAATTTGAATCAATGCTCATCAATGTACTGTGTCAAACACTTTTTCCAAATTGAAAAAGAGTAGACCTAATTTTTTATCATTATGTCTCTCATAATATTCAATTATATTAATAATATATATTAAATTATCTCTCACTTGTCTTTTTGGTAAAAAACCTCTCTGATCTTTATCTATAATTTCCTTTAAGCATTTTTTTTAATCTATTGGCCAAGATTATTGTAAACATTTTGTAGCATTATTAAGTAGTGAGATAGGCTGGTAGTTTGTTGGATCTTCAAAATTTTCTTTGCCTTTTGGTATAAGGATTATATCCACCTCTTTCCATGATTCTGGTATTCCTTCTTTTCTAGCACTGTTTATTGTTTTTTGGAGGATTTTATATAACTCATTCCCAAATGTTTTATAATAAACTGCTGGTAATCCATTTGGACCTGGGGATTTGCCTTCTTTACTTTGCTTGATAGCTTCTAATATTTCCTCTCCTATAATTTCAGCTTCCAAATAATCTTTTTGCGCCTTGCTAAGTGTAGCTAAATCGTTTTTACCAAGAAACTTTTCCAATTTTTCTTTATCTATTGATTGTTCTGTATATAATTTCTCATTTAAAAAACACTTCCTTGATTCTTTCCTGTTGAGTGTATAATTTATCCCCTTCTTTAATTTTAATTATTTGACATTTTCCTTTTTCTTTCTTTAATTTAGTTGCTAGCCATTTACCCATTTGAATATTTCAGTATTCAAAATTGTAGTGTTTCAATCTTTTTAATTTCCTTTCTATTTCCTCCATTTCCATAGAAATTTGTTTTTGTATTGAGTTTATTTCTCTAATTATCTTTTTATTATCTGAGTCTTTTTAAAAAATATCTTCCCATTCTTTCAGTAATCTTTGTAATGTCTCTTTATTCTGTTTTCTCTTTCTCTGGATAATTGAATTTTGTTGGATAAAAAACCCTCTTAAAACAGCTTTGCTTGTATCCCACACTACAGATATTTCTGTATCCTTATCTTCCTGGAATATTTCTGCCCCGATTTAATTGGCTCACCGTATGTGATAATTTGTGCTGAATTTATTGTCTATCATTTTAAATGTTTAATTGTTTTAATCTTTTTCTTGTTTAATTTCGTTTTAAGGGACTGGGAGGTTGGGACTTGGGGACTGGGGCTGTTTTTACATTGTCTTGTTTTTAACTGCTGTAACCTGCCTTGATTGTTGGGCAGAGAGGCGGGCTATAAATAAAAATTATTATTATTATTATTATTATTATTTAAGTTTTCCTAAAAAAAAAAAAATCTTAGTGTCTTTTTAGCCTTTTCTACAGTCTCCGGATCTTTAAGTAAAGTCTCATTCAATCTCTATTTTTTTTTTTTTGTTATATGTTTCTCTTCTAAAAACACAATTTGGAGATTATGACCAAATAAAGCTTTAAGAAACACCTTTATTTCTTTAACTTCTTTCAGTAATGTCTTTGAGGTTAAAATTAGGTCCAATCTTGCCAGGGAGTTATGTCGATCTGAATAGAATGTATATTCTTTTTCTTGATTATATAGATATTTCCAGCAGTCCGTTAGAGTTAAGTTGTCCATCAAGTTAAACAAAGACTTGGGCAATTTACCCTGATTTATTTTTATAATTTTTCCACATTTTCTGTCCAATATTGGATTTATTACCCCATTAAAGTCTCCCATCAGAATTAAGTTGTCATATTCCAATTCAGATAATTTGTCTCCTGGGATTCTGGTAGCTGAAGTCCCTCAGCCCTTAAAGGGGAAAGGTTGCCTACCCCTGGTCTATGATATAGAAAGCCATTGAAAACAGGGATACACTTCCCTTGTCCAGTTCTGTGCATAGGTCATTTACCAAGGTGACCAAAACTGTCCCCATACCATAACTAGGCCTGAAGCCAGATTGAACTAGATCTAGATAATATGTCTCTCCCAAAAAAGCTTTGGATCTGGAAGGCTACCATACAATCCAGAACCTACCCAAAAATGTAATATTAGAAAGGAAAATAATATCCACTACAAGTTCCATCAGTCCTAGCCTGTATATATGGTGACAGATAATTGAAACTAAATTCCAACAACATCTAAGTGGGCCTATCCCTTTTTTAACATTGAAACAAGACTCTTGTTCCTTACTGTTGTATTTATGTAGTACGTATTTATGTATTTATGGTACTTAGGATGGGCTTATTTGCAAAGAAAATGCAATCCTCCATCTTAAATCAGTTACATTTTTGTAGTCATAGTACTTTCCATTTTATATTGCAAACACATATCAGTTCATCACATGTGCTTCTCCTCAGCATCATCTTCCCTGTTCTGGTTGGTTAATGCTATTGATGAAGGCACCTCATGTTCTTTTGTTGATGACATCATGGCACCACTTAAAGTGATGATGTCACTGAGCTTGTAAACAAAATCAATGAGTGACCATAGCTAGTCAATAAAACAGGACCATGACTAAATAATGTCAGGAATTCTGACTTTTGCAAAGATGAAAAATGCCATTGAGAAGAACAGGGACACAAAACCACTCCACAAAACAACAGCACCAGCAGCACCAGCAGCAAAATAATGCAAGCAACTGACAAGAAGTGCCATTTTTTGTAGGGCACTCTTCTGCCCAGTGGAAGAAACCAATCCAAACTGCCTAGTGGATTTTGACAATGTTCAACAAAATCTTCCTCAGACCCTAAATGCAAATTTTCTGTTTAGTAATACAGAAAACAGAGGATACAGATAGAGAAGAGTGGTAAATCATGTGGAACATATCAGGACTCTCTTGCACAGGGGCTATGCTAATCTTCTCTGTATCATTCCAATTTTAGTACACTCATCCCTCCCTTGTTTGTGGACTGGCTGTCTGTGATTTCAGTCCTTCGTGAACAGCAAGCAAAGAGGGACAAAATGGTGTGTGTGTTTCAAGTGTGTGCGCAGCCATTATAACCAATGGTGCTTGAGTATTTGCATTTTTTTCCAATTTGCTGAGGGTCCAGAACAGATCCCCCGTAAATTGGGAGGGATGAGTGTATATGTGCTGCCAAAGCAAGCATATGGACAGCTTTGTGAGAGATATAGGACAGATGGGGAAAATCAAGGGTTTGATGAGGAAAGTGAGAAATCAGAATTGGGAAAATTAATTTCAGGAGATAAACATAACATTGTAAGATTAATATGTAAGACATTATTTAAAATAGAAATGGAGGAAGAAATTGTGATGGACCCAATGATTAAGTGGACAAGGAATACAAGGCACCCAATACAGTTAGAACAATAGGAGAAAACATGGACAAGAGGGATTAGATGCTCGATCTCACAAAACTTAAGGGAAAATTACTACAATTTTTTCCCCAGTAGTATCTCTCCCCAGAAAAATTAGTGAGAATGTACAAGTTTAAGGATAACAAATCTTGGAAATGTAGAGAGGAACAGGGAACATTTTATCATTATTGGTGGACATGCTCAAGAGCCCAAAAGTATTGGAAAGGAATAAAGGAGATAATAAATAATACATTGGGAATTAAAATCCAACTAAACTGGAACTGTTCCTATTAGAAGATAATCTAGAAAGGAAATTTGGGGAAGCAATATTCTACATGATAACAACAGGAAAAATAACTTATGCTCAAAGGTGGGAAACAGGAGACATTCCAACAAATTAAGAGTGCTTCCTAAAATTGTATGAGGCAATAGAAATGGATAGATTAACATATTTAAAGAAATTTAACTCACTGAAACAGTTTAACAAAGAATGAGAGGAGGTAATAAAATTATTTGAAAATACATGTGGAAAGATAGCAATACTAAATTTTAGTTAATGCATTTTTGAAGATATATAATTAAGAAGTTTGAATAGGGGTAAAGAAAATAAAAGGGAAAGTTAAAGGAGTAGAATGATAGGATCAAACAAAGATAAAGATAGACATGTATATAATGAAGGAAGAAGAGGTAGGTATTGGAGAAATATTTTTTATGGTAGTACAATAGATGTTGCCCAAATTAAGTAGAAGGTGTTAGAAGGTTATAGGGAAAGTAAAATTAGAAGAGAAGATATAGAACTATCCCAGCAAATATGAAGTGGTGTGGTATGGTAGTGTGTGTGGGAAACTGTAAGAAGGTAGGACACGACAGAGGGGGAAGTGGGGTGGGAAGGCCAAAAGGTAAAGAGGGAATGGGAAATTTGAAGGATTAAAGTAAGTGATGAAAGGAAGAGTAAGTGAAGAAGATAAGTGTGGAGGGTAAATGTGAAGATGGATAATAGATGACGAAGGGTAAGGATGAGAGAGGTGAGGAAGGATGTGAATGGAGAGACTAAGGAGGATAAGAGAGTACAGGAATGGAAGTTTTAAGAAAGGATGAAAGTTGAAGGGATTGAATTAGGAGAGAGGGGGGATGGGAAGGGAGGGCTGTTGTGTCTTGTTTGAAATATGTATGTAAGAATGTTAGATTTTATGTATGTGATATGTTATGGTTGAAACAAATCGATTGTTAGATATGATTGATATATGATTTTATATGTTTAATAATTTATAAGTAAAGTATTTTAGAAAAAGTATTCTCTTGAAATAAAGGTCTTATTAAATAGAACTATATTTAGCATCTGCTTCAAGTTGCACTGACAACAGACTTGTCACAGTGGCTGGTCTGAAAGGTCTTGTCTAACAAGATAATAGAAGCATCAGTTAATTACATTTTTAAAGGCAGGTGAGAGCATGGCAAGGGAGGGAGAGTCAATGTTAAAGGTTCATATGTTATGCCATTATGAGATTATATTAGAGTTGCATAAAACAACAAGAGGGCCTAATTAGCTGTCAATAATGTCACTCAAAAGTGCAAATCCTCCCCTTTAGCTTTTTACTTAAAATACTCAGGTGATTGTCAATTTTTCAGATAGTAAAGACACTCTGAATTAAATTCTCTAACAGCATCTCAAGGAGTCACATTTCTAACTGTGAAATTACAGACATGCTAGATCACACCCATAGGACCCATAGACTGGAATCTTGTTGGTGCAGTATGTGCTGCTGTAGGCAATGTTAGGATGTGTCTTATTAAAGTTCACCTACACTCCACAGGCATAGACAGAGGCATATAGAGTGTCAATGAAAGCCACAAATGTGGCGGAGGCAGTCTAGAATCTAAATATGAACACAAGTCTTCCACAGGGTCCAATGCCAATCAGAAAGTCACCAGAGAGTCATCAAATATAGAAATGAAAGTTCAGAAATCTGGAGTAAGAAAAAAAGAGCATGATGTTGTTATTTACAGTAAAGGAATAATCTTGTTGTTGTGTGTCTTCTAGAGATTTCCAATTTATGGTCACCCTAACACAAGCTTACCATGGACTTCTCTTCATAAGATTTGTTCAGTGAGGCCTTGCCATTGCCTTCCTCTGAGGCTGACAGACTGTGACTTGCATAAGGCCACCTAGTAGATTTCCATAGCTGAGTAGGAATCCAAATCCTGGTCTCTGAAATTCTTAGTCCACGAGTCCATGAGTGTGCTAATTTTTTTAGCTATTTGTAAATTAGCACCAGTGGCCTAATGCTCAACATTTTCATTTTAAGGCAGGTCAAGATGTTTCTTTTTCCTCTGCAACTGGTGTTTCACTCTATGAGAGTTCACAAAATGAAATTCTATACCTACTACATAATTATCATGATCTGCTTGGGGTAGTCTGGGATCCATTTCTAGTCCAGGAGTACCAGCCTCTGGCCCCAACTGATACCTACTATTTTGGCTTTCCTCTGAGGAGGCATCTTCCAGGTAGGGTATAACAGCATAAGAGAGAAGGTATGGGTACAGGAAAGAAGGAAGTAAAGAAAAATAAAAAGCTGGCACTGGCAACATAGGTCGCTCAGAGCTAGCAGATACTGTTTGCTTCCTGATACCACCTCTGTGTGAGTGTGGTAAAAGTGCAACTGCTGGTATACTGCTCCAACTGGAATAGAAAAAAATATTCAAAAATATTCCCCAAAATGGGGAACATGTTTTTGTGTTGAAAAACTCTGATGAGAAGACTCCTGACAAGACTGACAAGAATCTTTACAGTTTGGGACTTATTCTGTGCAAAATTCACATGGGGTTGTTTTGCTTAGAACAGGGGTAGGCAACCTTTCCCCTTTAAGGGCCGAGGGACTTCAGCTCCCAGAATCCCAGGAGCTATTGGCCAACATGGCTGAGGCTTCTGGGAGCTGAAGTCCCTCGGCCCTTACAAGGGGAAAGGTTGCCTACCCCTGGCTTAGAAAATAGCTTTTCCTGGATATAAAAGAGCATTTTATGTGCAGGAATTTTTTTTAGCTATTTGTTAATTAGAACCACTGGCCTAATCCTGTAATTGAGGATTTATTCTGTGTAAAATTTGCACATGGTTGATTTGCATAGAAAACAACATTCCCTGTGTAGGAAATAATATTTCTGTACTTAAGTATTATTTTCTATGGAGAAAACCCTGTTTTCTGTTCAGATAATGCTGTTTTCTTTGCAAAACACCCATGTGTGAATTTTGCATCAAATAAATTATAACTAGCCTTTGAAAACAGTGATTTTCAAAGATTTTCTTGCAGTGGGAAGAAAATTGTTGAAATTGCTCACTGCAATTGATCAAACTTAGAAGAAACTTAAGGGTGAAGCAGATGGCTCTGTAGGGGTAGCCTCTGACTGCTCCAGCTATGATTGCACTGGGACCTTGGCAATCACAGAGCCCACTTCCAAAGTGAGCCATGCTGCAGTTCCAAGCCTGCACCACTAGGAGCCAGAGTATCTCCACTCCATTTTGTGGTGGTGCTGGACTCCTTCAGGTGGCATGGGAGCAGCTTCTAGCTGCTTTGGAGGCATGTGTCATTTGCATGCCATGTCCCCCAAAGTGATCAGAAGCTGCCTTATTTGGCCTGTATGTTTCAGGCCTCCGTGAACAATTACATCCCCCGGGCCAATGGGACTGTAGCCATAGCTTACCTTGGCAGAGTAGCTTTAGTCATTGGTTCAGAAGAAATGATAGGAAAGTTTCTGGAATCTACTTTTAAAGGAATGCATGGTGTCAAGTTCCTCAAAACCTTTCCAACAAATGTGGAATGCCTATCCTGTAAGTGCCGTACAATACTATAAATGTCTACTCAAAAGCAAGTCTCATTAAGATCAATGGGGCACATTTCAAGAACCTGGAAGTAACTAATTCTTTTTTTTACTAATTAAGTTATACTCTACTTCTATAAAATTTCTGTACTTCTCATGTCATGGTCACATTTTATGTCCACATCTTAATGATGACTATTTTTTTTAATTCATGAAGAATATTTCTTCCTTGTTTATAGACTCACCCATCCTCACCCCAAAGAAAGGCTTCCAGAGAAAAATGATAAAGATCAGGTATAAGATTGTCTCTGTCAATTTTACAATGTAAAATACACAACAAAAGAGGAAAGGGAAGGGAGGCAGTATTTGTACACTTAATTTTGCTTATAGGGTCTTACAGCAGCAAACTGAAATGGAAATAAACTAATAAAATGAAGCTAATTTAATCTGTATTATTTTGTGTTTTCTTGTTGTTCCAATACTAGACTCATAAAGACTGAATCGTGTTCTGTATATAAATCAGATGTAATAGTACATTATCTTAGCAACCATTTTATACAAAAGGTGTCCATTCTTCAGTAGGTATCATAGGACTAAACTGATCAATAAACATTAGATTACAATTAGGGACTGAACCAAATGCAGTGCACATCATCAGCCACTGACTGAGGGGGAAATAATCTAAATATATATAACATCGAATTGCACTCTATACAGGAATTCAACCATTTCAAGACTACCTATGGCCACTCAATGTGAGCATATGGGAAATTGCTAATATTTAGCGCCCAAAGGAGGCATGGTAAAATGCAGTGAAGCAGTTTAAAGAAAGCGAGGGAGTTTTAAAATTTGGTGAGGACAGGAAGTGGAATGGTTAGGGTGGAATCAGTTATATCTATCTGAAAAGAATCGAGGTGGTGTTCTACCACTTCACTCCACTCTGAACACAGAGTCAAAGGAATAATTTACACCCATCTCTTCTGTATTTTAGAACCTCTAGGTTCATAGTCAGCATTTATGTAATTAGATACATGCTAAAGTCATTATGTTAAACAAATACCTAACCTCTTAATAACCCCATCTTTCAGCACAAATTACTGTGAAAACTAACAAGGTTCAGCATTCCAGTAATGGAGCCTATCCTATTGTCATTTAAAGTGGCTGTACAGGATGGACATTTCTGTGCAAAAGGGCCATTATACCCTATAGGACAACTGGACTATGTGAGCCGGAGGCATATGTGAAAAAGGTAAATTAATTAGCCACACATTTTAATGGCTATTGTTCTTTGCAACTGGCATTAGGCAAATCTTAAAAGTGCTGTGTTGGCACATTCTTTCAGAGTGCTATTTTCACTGTCTGTGAAGGAATATAGTTCAGCATTAGTTAGCAACAGTTTATCTAAACATAATAGATTATATATGTACAATCAGGTTTCATGTCTTGGAACTCCAAATAAGATACTTAAGCTGGCAGACAAAATTTTTGAATGCAGCCATAGTGTTGTAAAATGAATAAAATTACTGTTCTCCCCACATGATAAGTGTGAGATAATTACAGTGTCTCATCCCTCACAAAGGGCAGCCATTATAGATTCCAATCAGGGGTAGGAAATTTCTTTTCAAGTTTGTTGTTTCAAATTGTTTTATTGTTTTATGGCATCATTGTAATAAAACTGCAGGAGTGCAAGAGTGTGTTAATTTCCACACTCAAATCACATACAAAGCTGTCTTACCAATGAGATGTTAAAATTGTGTGTTGCTGTTGTTTTTGCAATGACCTGATTCCCATTTGTCAAAGCTCAAGCAGAAAATGTCACACAAAGGAGAATGGGAGTGAGGGGAGATAGCTTGGTCTGGTTTCTGAGAGAGACAAAATAAAGAAGACAAGATGGGATCAGTTTTGACTACAAGTCCTATAGCTGAAAGTGGGATTATGGAAGCTGTAGTCCCTTAAGGGGGGGAGGGATATGTTTTTACTGTAATTGTTTTATGTTGTAAACCACCCGGATTGGGCAACCATTGGGCGGTATATAAATAAATTTTATTATTATTATTATTATTATTATTATTATTATTATTATTATTATTATTATTAAAAGTTTCCCAAGGTCTAATTCCCTTTCTTTCTTTACCTTGCTCTATCCAGCACATACTATAATGAACTGAACTCAAGGGAGTTATGGAGTCTAGCTATTGGGGGGTTGCAGACTACCAGAAATAGTGTAAATTGAGTCCACTTTTAGGGTTAGGGTTAGGGTTAGGGAATCATGGGAACTGTATTTTATTGTGGCACCAAAGCTCTCTGACAGAGAAGGCTCAATGTCTCAGAAAAAAAAAACAATTCCCATGATTCCCTAGCACTAACCCTAACCCTAAAAGTGGACTCAATTTGCACTATTTCTGGCAGTCTGCAAACCCCCATAGTTGGATTTGCAACCGGTGGAACAAATGGGAATCCGGTCATTGCAAAAACAACAGTAACGCACAATTTCGTCATCTCATTTGTAAGACAGCTTTATGTGATGTGAGTGTGAAAATTAACACACTCTTGCACTCCTGAAGTTTTAGTGCAATGATGCCATAAAACAATTTGGAACAACGAACTTCAAAAGGAATTTCCTGTTCCTTTACTTCATTTGCAATGAACCGTGTGAAAATTATCACACCTATGTGATCATTTGGCAAATTTCTCAGCTGATACATAAAACAATTAAATGGGCCAAGAAATCAGCAATTTGTATCTTTAGTGAACCATGACAAATAATCGTCACATCACTAAGCATCCATTTGGCTCCTGATTTGAATGCACAAGTTGTCTCTTCTGTAAGCATAGCTTGGTCTATCAGCTGCAGCCCTATCTGAATAGAAAAGGCCTCACCACAATTCCCTCTCCTCTTATAAAAATGAGGTTTGGTTACTGCAGTAAGTTTGTAAATAGTCTATTTTCTTTCTATTCATTTATTCCACTCAACAATTTCCCCTAACATTATGCACAATTTCCTCCAACATACAGATTCTTTTATGCAAATATATCTGATATGCGCATAGGGTTTTCAGCTCAGAAGATATTTTTAAAAAATTGCCTTCTTCTACAGCTGTGAAAGGATGATTTGCCCAAAATCTCCAAGTAGGTTATAGCGTTATATGTCAGGAATGTTTACACTTGTGGGGAGATCCAAGATGTAAATCCTGGAAGCATCTAGATAAAAATGAAAGGGGAGGGAAACAACAGAGATATTATTGCAGAAGTCTACTACAGATCACCAAGTCAGACTGAGGAATTGGATGATGACTTTCTAGAAAAGGTGACCACACACTCAGAAAGGAGGGATGTAGTACTGATGGGAGACTTCAACTATCCTGATATTTGCTGGAAGTCACAGTCAGCCAAAACTTTAAGGTCTTGCAAATTCCTCAGTCGCCTCAAAGACAATTTCATTGTGGAAGAGGCAACAAGAGGCTCAGCTGTTTTAAATCTAATCCTAACCAACAGGGATTGAGGTAGAAGAAATTCTATAATCAATATAGTCTATATTAGAAATGTATAATCAACTACTGTCTATATTAGAAATGTATACTATTATATGTAGAAAATAGATGCTAAGAGAGGATTCTGGGATATATAAGGCTTCTTTAGGAATGTGCAGTGCTGTGCAGAGATGGTACAGCCTGACCTTTTGAAGGACCTTCTACATCAGGTTGCATTAGGCACCTGGATGTATACACAGCCATAATAAATCAAGTGATAAGTACAGGAAGACACTGTGCTGTGCAGAAAGGGGCCCAGGTATTGATAAGAGATTTGGTATGTGGTTGGCATGGTAACATGGTATCTTAAGCATATTATAATGTATTCTGAACTTTGGACTCTCATTGATTAGGAGTCTATATGTTTAAAGTTTAAGCATCCAATAGAATGTAAGGTAAGGTTTGGATTACTTTGTTTGATGGAGTATAAAATAGAATGCATGCCTTTACTAGGGGCTCAAAGCTTTGAATGCAAATTCCTTTGGGACTGTGCACATAAATAAATTGTGTTTGTATCCTAATCAATGGTCCTCTCTTTTTTGCTTTTGCTCTGCTAGAGACCCAGGCTGTGGGCTGTTTTCACACAGACTTTTATTTCTACTACAGGATGACCTGGTAAATGGGGTGCAAGTGGTGGGTTCCTTAGGTAGGAGTGATCATATTCTCTTAGAGTTTATTATACAATGAAAAGAAGAAGCCAGGCATAGGACATTATCACATGGGGCCCAATCCAAACAGAATCCAAATGAAATCCTGCCCGAATCTGGATTATTTGCCTGTGTTTTCACACGACATCGCATAGAACCCCGACAGAAAGTGGACAGAAAGTGGAAAGAACTGAGATCTTT
>CM034703.1:247001282-247015335 GCA_020142125.1 Phrynosoma platyrhinos | reverse complement strand
CATGATACCAAGGCTGCTGGATATTGGGGGTTTCTGAAAACCTGGCATCTGATCCGCAAACTGGGATGGATCAAGGCAAGATGTGGAAATGTATGTTAAAATCTGCCCAGTTTGCATCCACACCAAGGTGGCAGAAGGCAAGCCCCAAGGACTGCTTTCACTGCTACCCACACCGGGCGCCCCTGGAGGCACATAGCAATGGACTTTATACCAGATTTACTTGATAGTAGGGGATGAACCACCATAGAGGTGGTAACAGAGTTGTTTTCATGACAGGCACATTTTGTGTGGTGCAAAAGCTTTCCACTGGCAGACAAGCTGGCCAATTTGTTGATTGGTCATGTGTACAAATTACATAGACTGCTTGAGAGGATTGTGATTGACAGGGGTAGCCAGTTCACTTTGCACTTTTGGAAGGTGCTGCAGAAAAAGTTGGGAATTGAGCAGGCAATGAGCACCTCCCATCATCCACAAACAGACGACAATCAGAGAGAATGAATGTCACTCTGGAGCAATATTTGTGATTTTATGGTAATTATTTGCAGGACGATTGTTTTGACTTGTTGCCTTATGCTGAGGTGGCTTTCAATGGGGCTATTAACCAAAGTACAGGTCACTCCCCATTTGAGATTGTCTATGGTTATGAACCAATGACTCTGCCCTCACTGATAGCAGAAGCAACAGAATCTGTTCTGATCTCACAATGGATTACAAAAATTAGGGATGCCTGGCCTTAGATTGTGATGGCTCTTGATGAAGCAAAGAAGACTATAAAAGATCAGAAAAGGGGCAACAAATGGAACTAAGGGGCTATGCAGATGGGCGGCTCTGGGCCACCCCTACTAGCCACAGATCGAAGCCACAGCAACTGTGTGCTGCAGCCTCAATCCTCCCTTTTGCTGTCCCTGAGAGGTGGCAAAAGGATCCCTAAAGCAGCTTCATTTATATACTGCTTCATATCACACTATGGAATATCTAAGTGGTTTACAACTGTAAGCTCATTGCCCCTCAACAGTTGGGTACTCATTTTAGCAACCTCAGAAGTATGCAGGCCTGAGTCTAGCCTGAGCCCTGGCTAGTATTGAACTCGCAACCTTGTGCACTATAAGTGAGTGGCTGCAGTACAGGCATTTAACCACTATGCCACCAGGGCTCTTGGTGGTTCTTCCTTCATTGGTGGTTCTTCCTAAGAGCCGGCATGTGGCTCTTTAGCATCCTTTCTGGCACAGCATGTAAAAACTCTGCACCAGAAGGACGTCTTGACACTGCACGCCATGTGTAACGGTGCACGGCATCAGGATGTCATCAGGCTGGGGTTGGAGTGGCCAATGTGTGGCTGCCCCTCCCCATCTCTGCCTCCAGGCCAGACCTTTGGGCCAGTCTGCAGAGGCCCTGAGTTCTGGGGAGCAAAGTCTACTTGTCCACCCAACATTTGAAGACTAGGCAATCAGCTAAGAAGCTGGATTGAAGTACATGGGTCCATTTGTTGTGAAACAATTGGTTAATGAAGTGACTGTGGAATTGGACCTGTCTAAGTCCTATAGACACCTGCACTCAGTGTTCCATTTCAGTTTGCTGAAGTCAGCTTCATTGAAGGATCATGGATCCAGAACCACCCCCTTCTCTGAAGTTGAAGGGGAGCAATATCTTGAAGTTGCCAAGAACTTAGACTTGAGAAGCCACAGGGCCAAGCTGCAGTATTTTGTTAGCTGAAAACACTTTCATGAGTCTGAAAATGAATGATGTATGCCCATCATGTGGACGCTCTTGAATTGACTCAGTGGTTTCATGAAAAGTATCCCAACAATCCGGGTGGAAGTGGTGGAGATTATTCCTAGGGTGAAGGGATGTCAGAATGCCTGAGCATGATTCTGCCACGATTGGTGTGTTTTATTGGGAAGGATATATGTATCAAATATGGAAGTGTTTTGAATACTGAAATATTTGCATGAATCATGTATGGGTCCTGTGTATGGAAAATAGCAGTGTGGACAAATAGCAGGGGGGCATATTGTAAGCAGAGTGAAGGGGTTTATAGTTTTATAACTCCATCCTTCCTGCAGCAATTCTGGAATGTAGAGGAAGGAAGAACCATTAGCATTTGCTTTGATCAGGATCAAAGCACCAACAGTCAGGAAGGGGGACTGAATTGTTTGCATTCTAAAGCTATGTTATGGGACAGACATTTTCAGTTCTGGCAAAACCCCTTTACTGGTGACTTTTGCCTTGATGTCTGGAATAAAGTCTTTTGTTTTCTAGCACACTAAGATGCTTTCCTGATTATTGGGAACTGAGTCCATTGGTTCTGACAGTCTGCACAGTAAAAAAAACAAAAAAAACAACCCAATTTCAACCTGTTTCGAGCCTCAGCTGTTTATACAATGCACAAGGCTAAAATGGGCTGAAATCAAGATAACACTGCACTCCTAGATTAAAAACAAGAGCAAAATAATTCCCTTTTGCTCCGCTCTAGCATGGAAAATGTGCATTCTCACACAGACATATGAACATCATGATGCAAGTGTGGAAATGTGGGAAGGCCCTGGTGGCTCACAGAAGTGGTTTGGAGCATGAATTCTGGGTCTGGTGAGATGCAGTCACCAGCACCATTGCTTCCCATATGGTGTTTTTCTTTTGCCAAGTGTACAGACACATGAGTGACCAGATGCACCATTGATCCATTGCACCAGTGAGCCATCACACACCCCTAGAAATGAAATGACAAGAAACATTGCATGTCACCAATAATGCAATGGATATAATAAAAACATAACAAATGATAGGAAATATGTTGGTTGATATAGGGATAAATTGATAGGGTGAAATAGTGCTATGACTGAATAAATACAGATCAAAAGCGGGGGGAGGCAAGGCTGGGAACCAAACAGGCAGAGGCAGGAGGGGGTTGCTGTTTATGGCCTTGTTTATTTCCTATTCCAGGACACTGATGGCAAACAAAGTACACCTTCCTTCCTGGGATAGATGAAATGATAATGGAGATGGGGAGTTAAGGAAAGGGGGAAGTTTAAAGAATCACTTTGATCTAGATCAAAGACCACACACTGCGGTTTGGAAAAAAGTGACTGAAAGAGGGGAATTCTTAAAGGGTAGACTGTTTGGGGAAAAATCAGATCTTACACAGCCAAGTCTGTAGTGAACTTCTGTCTTGAAATCCAAAATAAATATTTAGTTGTTTTTTTTACACTATGATGCTGTCTTGGTTTTTGAGATTCGAGTCCGCTATACATGACAGAAGCACTGACACCTCACCTGAGGCTAGTAAAGAGGGAGGCCTTCTGTTACATAGAGACCCTAATTTCCTTCTCCCAGTAAACCTCCTTTACAGGCTGTTTCCCTGAGCTGGCTATGTCAAAATCTGGAAGGGAGAGGGGGGCACATTTGTACCAATGGACAAAGTATGCTATAATACTGCAAGCAGTGGGTGTTTTAACAGCCTTTGTAAGTGTACCTCATGCTGAGTTCAGTAGTTCCCACGAGATGTTCTTCCTCTTACAACAGTTACTCCTCCCCTCCCTTCCTCGCCCTGCTTTTCATTTCTTTGGTGCTGTGAGTATTTTCAATGTGCTTCTATTTCCATGCATGCACATTTTGCCTGGGGCTTCCCTCCCCACTCTCCTGCTCTTTCCTTCCCTTTTTCTGGTCACACAGTGCTCTAGAATCCCAGGGAGGGAAAGAAAGAGCCACTCCAAAGATCTAAGGATTGTGTATGGTTGTGTACATCTCTGCAGCGGTTTCCTTGCTGCTCCAAGTCCTGCCTGACTCTTATAGGGGCTGTGAAACTTCCTGTCTGACAGCAGTTTTGGTATAATGTTCACAGAAGTTCTGTTACATCTTAACAGTGGCATACCTGGACAATAGGTAGATTCTCTCAGCTTTTCTTGAAAGCATTAAAAATGAGTTGCCCTGAGTTTCAATTATGCTAAGTACACCAGTGCACCCAGAAAAACAATAGTGTTCTGTTTGATGATGATGATAATGATAATAATTCTTACCCACTTCTCCCCATGGATCAAGGCTTGGAATAACGGACCAACAAATATATAACATCAGTTAAAAACACAACATCAGTTAAAAAAAACACATAAGATACATACATATTAAAACAATCCACATTTAATATTCATCATTTAAAATTTATAATTTAAAATCATCTGGATAAGCCTTCCAGAAGGGACTGGTCTTTAATGCACTTTTAAATTCAGAAAGTTGAATCTCTTCTGGGAGGTCATTCCACAGTCTATGGAAGGCTGAAGAAAATGTCCTCTGGGTGACAGTTGCCAACCTGGTCCTGGCTGACTGGACTAAATGTTTGCCAGAGGACCTGAGTGTAGGGGGCGCATTATATGGGAGGATGTAATCCTGTAGGTAACCTGGACCCATACCATGTAGGTCTTTAAAGGTAATAACCAACACTTTGTATCTTGCCTGGAAATCAATTGGTAGCTAGTGGACTGACTTTAATATTGGTGTGACATGTTCACTCCTGGATGTTTCAGTTACCAATCTGGCCACCCTGTTTTGAACTAATTGAAGTTTCCAAACTTGGTACAGAGGTAGCCCAATGCACAGTGTACTACCACCTTTACGTCCTCTGTTTCTAGGTAGGGTAGTGGTATAACAGCCAAAGGTTGGTAGCAGGTGAAACAGCCTAAGCTGATAGTAAGCACTTCTGGCTGTCACATCTATCTAAGCTGGTATTTGAAGCAATGGATCCAGAAGCACCCTCAAGTTAGTTTAACATGGGATATTATGGTGAACACTTGATGGACTTCTCAAAAAGAAACATTTGCTAATAAGTCTAGTTCAGGTGGAAGCCAAACATTTTCTCTAATGTTTCACAGATGAAACTAGAGTCATGCATGGCCAAGCAACATCACTGTGTGGTCAAAAAGTGATGACAAAAGTAAGGAGGAAGAACACAGAAACTATTATTTCAGGCAGAGAAATTCTGGAATTTATGGCTGGTGTTTAAGAAAACCTGAGGGGAAGAAGCGGGACCAAAAATCAACCAATACATTACATTGTGTGTGTGCATGCATGGGCACAGTATGATTAACACTAACTATAGTACTGTTCTAAAATCAAAATGAGAATGAAGCAAGAGAGAGGAACCAGGACATTTTAAAAGCAGCTGAGAAAGTGAAATAACAGAGGATTAATTAAAACCATCCCTACCAGACAAGGAGAGTTGAAAGGTATGTCAAAATAGATGGCTTTTAATTCTCTTGTCAGTAGCTAAACCCATACCAGAGTTGGGGATAAATTAGTTTCACATTTTGATCTGAATCAACCTAATTTGCACTCTTCAAACTAATACTGAAATGATATGCAATTATCCTTCAGCTTTTGCACTTCTCTGAACTTTGTGAGTCAGTTGCTCTATTAAAAATGCACACACAAGGGAAAATAGAACACAAATTGCAAATGCTGGGAATTATACCAAAGATGGGGAAGATGTGATGCTCTAGATGTCTTTGGAATCCAGCTCCTGTACCACTGGCATAGTATTGCTGATGGGGTTGCAATCTAGTAATATCAGGAAGATCATACATACCCCATATCCTGGAATGTACATTTCTACTAATTGTGTTTTTTAAGGGGTGGGAGGGTTCTGGGATTTTGGGTTGTATTTTAATATACTGTATGGAGTTTTAACTGCTGTGAGTCACCCCGATTGTTTGACAGAGGGGTGGAATACAAATAAAATTTATTATTATTATTATTATTTCAACATGTGCAATTTGAATTTCTCCCATTATACATTTTGTTTAATGTATCCATTATTGTACACATTTTCCCTAATGTATATATTTTGTACATATATATTCTATTTCATGAATTATTGCATACTTTTTCATGTTCACATTCCCACAAAC
This sequence comes from Phrynosoma platyrhinos, assembly GCA_020142125.1. Lineage (NCBI taxonomy): Eukaryota > Metazoa > Chordata > Lepidosauria > Squamata > Phrynosomatidae > Phrynosoma > Phrynosoma platyrhinos. Next base: position 247,009,438 of record CM034703.1, on the reverse strand, counting down.
TGCTGAAAAATATCTATCCACCATTCTTGCTCCCATTAGAACATGTCTCCATGTCTCAATTGTGTTTTTAAATTTGGAACAATGACATATTACAAGAATTTGAACAACTGACCTTTGGAGGTCTTAAGTTTGCCTTGCATGTACTGAAGTCACACTTTATATTTAAAAAAAATCAGAGCCAGCAAAGGAGACCCCATCTTAGGCCTTGTCTGCATTGGCCAGGATATTCTGGGGGTAGCCTGGAGTATCCTTGCCCCACAGCTGTCTTGATCGCCCTCACTTACCTGGCTCTCCATCCCCATGCTGCAGTGTCTCTCTGCATAGGTCCACCTAATTCATTCACCAACACTACAGGTTGCTCACTTCTGAGTTCAGAACAAGTCACTCACAATAAGCACATTGCTGGATGCTCAAAAGAGTGATCTGCTGTGGTGGTGGACATGCCAGATAGCTCAGTGGGATGCCCATTCAGACAGCTGCTGCAGAATAGGGCTGGAGGGACTGAAGGGCTCTGGATCTTTCTTTTCTTTAAGGTATTTTAACTAAGGTGTGCTGTATTTGTGTTTCTGTTTCTATCAATACTATTATATTTTAACTGTCTTTTAAAACCTGTTTTCAACTGACATTTTAATATGATTGTTTTGTACTATCCATTGTTTTAACTGTATTTTGTTTTAACTTCCATTTTGAGCAACTTTGAGTTCCCTATTGAGAAAATGAATGAATGTCAAGGCACACAAATGCGGACACTTACATGCATCTCTATATATGCAACATGTGTTCCTCTTCTGTTTCCTTCTATATCTGTTTTATCATCCCAGCATATAAGTACCCTAAAAGTACAAGGTCCCATCTGAACTTAGGAGCTAATCAGGGTCAGCCCTGGTTAGTACTAGTAGGGGAGACTGCCAATGAATTCCACATTATGGAGGCTATATGTCAGAGGCTGTATGTCAAAAACCAACTCTGAGGATTCCTTATCCAAGAAAACCCTATGAAATGCATGGGGTCACCATAAGTCAACAGGCGACTTGAAGGATGTGCACATGCATGCACACACAAACATATTTTATCACCATGCTTTTTCATATAAATTGACACAAGGCATCTGTCTCCATGAAGATGTTGCTGTTTTGGAACAAGGAGAATCTGTTACAGTTGGATTCTGTAACAGATTTTTCAGGCATGCCTACCCAGAAGCACATTAACTAATACTTTTATCTTGTCTTGCTGCTGGTGATAATGGTGATTTCATTTGTTACAACTGAAATAAAACTGCAAAGCATAGAACACACAGTTGTTAAAATTCCACACCAACTGATATGAAAATGTTTTTTGTTGCTGTTGTGTGCTTTCAAGTGCTTTTCAATTCATGGCAACCCTATCATGGGGTTTTCATGGCAAGATTTGTGCAGAGGAGATTTGCCATTGCCTTTCCCTGAGGCTGAAAGCATGTGACTTGCCCAAGGTCACCAGGGGGTTTCATGGCTGAGCGGGAATTGAGCCCTGGTCTCCAGAGTCATATTCAGACATTCAAACCACTATCCCACCAACAGCATCAAGCATTGTGAAAATTGACTGATAAACCTAGAACAAAAACAAAATATAGCATTTGTTGGGGAAGTACCCAAAATAGTTGCTGAATCAGGTCCAAAATCTTACTACAGTCTTCTTTTTAATCTCATTATTAAAAACAAACAAATAAAAAACAACCAATAACAAAAGACACCACTTTTGGTGACAATGGCCAGAAAACATTATGCCTGTTTAATTAGGGATTGTGCTAGTGGATCTACTTTTTCCATCATTGTGTAAAGAAACAGTCTGTACCTTTTAATGCAACAAATTTGTTCAGCAGCTCAGTGGCTGATAGATGGCTCCTGAGAGAAGCTCTGCATCTCCAACACCAACAGTGAGGCCTTGGTTGTGGCAGTGGGCAAGGAAACCTCCTCGCTCTGCTGCTGGGCTGACTGTCTTCATCCTCCCATCCTGGTACTCAGACCTTTATGCAAGTATATTGGTGGACCTTTACACTCTAGAAGCTTCAAACAGGATCTCAACTTCTGTGATCATGTAGATGGATTTGGATAGAATGCCAAACAGATAGATGAACAGACACATCATGATAAAGATATAACAATTACTTGGGTCCATAACAAAGAAGCGAGTAACTTTGCCTCTCCAGATATTACTGGATGGCAACTCTGATGATACCTAACAATTGGCTGTGTGGTTTAGAACTGATAGGAGTTATAATATCTGGAGGTCTACAAGTTGTTCTGCTAAAGTAGTAGATGAGGTCATTCTCCAGTGCTTGCTGCTTTGCTTCTATAGACATTATTCTGTATTGAGGGATCAGAGGTTCTAGTCAGAAATGTTTAATAATTGAACAGCTCAACTTGACAAGCAGTAATATAGGATGAACTCACATTATGTTAAATAATGACTCTAAAAGAAATAGTCACAATTAACTAGTACTTGTAAATAATTGCTTTTTGAAAGCACTAAGACATAACTAACATTACTATTTTAGCTTAATGGGAGGATAACCTTTTGCTGTGCCATTATTTATTTATTTATTTATTTATTTATTTATTTATGTCATTACAAGAGTGTGTCCAAATTAAATGGTGGGAAAACCATACAAGGTTGAAGTGCTGACTTGATCTGCCTCATGCTCTGCCTCTGGTTCCATGGGATTTTCTTTCTAGTATATTTTTTTAAAGGAATGCAGCCATAGTCTCTGAATTATATGGCTTATATATTGTATATAAGGGAAGGATAATTTAAATGCTAGATATAATTGAAAATGGTTTCTGCAGAAAAAAAATATTCTTACAGCTTCAGTAATATATTTCAATTCTGACTTGCAGCATCATTGCCTACCTCCATTCTCCCAACTGCCATTCATTCTGGTCTGTGCATGTCCATTCTGATTTGCAATATATCTGTCATTGCTCATCATCACATTGCTGAAGAACTGAAGCCAGCCTACCAGCTGTTTTGTACTGAGGTTTCTCATCACAGCTGGGCCACTGCAGGATGTTGAAAATAATAGATACTGCTGATTTTGACTGTTTCTTTGTTTGGTACTAGAAAATTACAAAATCGTCTTTGGATCATGTGTATGTGAAAAAATTCTTGTCACAGATATTGCATGAAAGGTAGGAATGTTTCAGAGAAAGAGAGGGAGAGAGAAGACACAACATTGACTAGAAAATGAACACTGTAAACTCATACAAATGATGAAAATACACCAGCAAAGTGCAAAGCTCTTTTAACTTATGAACAAGTTGAATACAGCAGCTACCCTTAGCAGTGAAGACAGTAAAATTAATTTCTTCATAAGTATAATTATTAGTTTTAAATCATTGTGTTGGCAAGGGCTCATTTCCAGGTAAATAAATGTAGGACTGAAGCCCAAAGCAGTTTCCAAATACATATCCAGACATTTAAAGTCTCTCCCCCCCCTCCAACCCTTGCTAATGCAGCTAGTCTTTTGTAATAATGTCACTGTTTATTCTTATTCTGGCCAAAGTTCCAATGGGCCTCTTTATGTTATGGTACAGTGATAAAAAAAAAAATCAAGAGAATCCCAGTATCTGAAAATTAGGAACATACATGCCTGTTGTCTTTCTGCTGTGTTTCCTAGGAGAAATCAGGCCATCTCTCCAATCTCCTTAGGGAAGATAGGAAAAACATGGTTTTATTGCTCATGAAAGAGAATGTTCTTGGCCTTGTTTATAATCAGCAACTCACACACAATGAAAGCAAAGGTCTTTCCATGAATCCCACCATGCATCATTGACTTTTGTTCCTGCTACTTTGTATAGTCAGTGGAACACACATGACATTTGTATCAAGCTAACCCAAGTATAAACAGAGAGGTTACTCCATTTGATAAATAAATTATCCCCTGCTGAGTTTCTAGTGGGAACTCAGCTGTTAATAAATGCACTTCTCAGTGGCCCTTAAATAATGTGTGTGTGTGTGTGTGTAGGCGGGTGTGTGTGTGTAGGCGGGTGGGTGAAGCAGCCCTTTCATATCTGTTTCATTGGTTAGCAAAAGATGATGCAGAGAGACTTCATCAGCATAGTTTACAAGGCTTTGTATGCACAATCACATACTTAACCAATGGGGAAATTGATGCTCTGTTTGTAATAGAGGTGAATAATAAAAGGTGGACAAACTCATATACCAAACCAGGGATCAGTGAACCATAATATATTGCTCTCTTTTATGGACAATTAAAATAATAGCAAAACAAAACAAACAAAAATTATTGAGAGCCTGTAAATTTTGCTGGCAATGTCCACACTTTTTCAGATCATTTATTAGGTTCACAGACCATCTAAAAGGACCTCTCTCCTCCTGCACAAGTCTTAAAACCTTTGCGGGGGTAGGGAGGCTTTCTGTTAGTCCCACCACTCTCACAGGCTTGCCTGGAGAGGACATAGAAGATAGCCTTCTCAGAGGTTGCTCGTAAGATATGGAATTCTCTCCCAAGAGAGGCTCAGTTGGCTCCCTCTCTGTTCTCTTTTCACTGTCAGGCAAAGACCTTTTTATTTAACAGGCTTGCAGGTTCTAAATAGTTGGGACAGGATTTTTTTAATAGAGAGTGGTTTTTTAAAAATGACTTTTATATGTTTTTGCTGTTTGTTGTTGTGTGCCTTCAAATCATTTCCAACTTATGGTGACCCTAAGGTGATCCCATCATGGGATTCCCCCCCCCCCCATTGGTTTAGAGGGGGTTTGCCATTGCCATGATCTGAGACTGAGAACATGTGACTTGCTGAAAGTCACTCAATGAGTTTCATGGGCAAGCTAGGAATTGAACCCTGGTCTCCAGAGCTGTAGTCCAGCACTCAAGCCCTACACCACACTGCTTCCTTGAGTTTTAACTGTTTTAATTGTTTAAATTAATGTATAATTGCATTATCACATAGTAGTTTCTGACAATGCTGGCTCTTTGGCTTAGTAACAGAGATGAGCACTGCCCCCTGTGATCAGACATGACTTGACAACCTTTTCAATGGAGAATACCTTTACCTTTATAATTGCATTGCTTATTTTTTTTAAAAAAAATGTTTGGACTATATTTTGTTTTAACATGTATTGTTAGCTGATTTGAGTCTCATATTGGGAAGAAGATGGGGTATTTAATAAATAAATAAATAAATAAATAAATAAATAAATAAATAGATAGTTGGGTGTGGAGATGTATCAGCAGGCCACTTCTTGAGCAGCAGGGATTGGAGGGGGGGTTGGCTTTCCCTTATGGTAGCCCTCTGCAGCCCTACTCCATAGTGAACATTCCTAAGGATCAAGAGATTTTGCTGGCATGGCATGGGATGGGCCAGCAAGATATGCAGTGGGATGGGAAAAAATCCCAAAACTGCTATGTTGAGGTACTGAAAATGTCATGCTGCTAGCAAGACACTGCTGGATTCAATTTGTTATATATGTTCATGAAATAACAGTCAGTATTTACCATATTGTGAAATTCAGCGCTATACACAGTGCCCACTGACCAAGACACACATGATCATGGAGGATTACATAGATCTCATTGTCACCACAATACCTTTGACTTTTAAAGGACAACAAAGAAAACACAATGCAAATTGTAATTAAAATAAAGTACCCTTAAATGTCTTTTCTCTATATTTCAATCTCATATGCTTTACTAAATCCAAATATAAGCTCCTCTCGGGTATTTGATTAGGAATATTGCTGATTGAATGCTGCAAATTTCCTGCCTTTGTATGTGTAATTAAACTTGTGCTTGGGCCTTTTCACATGTGTTGGTTTTCCACTGAGTTTTAAAGAACCGGATGTTTGCAGAAGCTAATTTCAAAGTGTCAAGCATATTTGCAGAAGCTGCATTTGAAATTTGCATATGTTTGCATTACTCACAGAAGTGCCAGTAGACTCACTCAAATAGGCAGCTGTAATAATATCATGTGACTTGTCCAACCACCCATAACAGAGTGATCCCAACTAGTCAAAGTGCTTTAGCAAATGTTAATCTCATAGACCATTTAAGATAATATTCAGAGAGAGCACAAATGCCAAGGGTGGTTTCTTATAGGTGGGATCAATGCATGTAGTTTACACACCTTTATTGCATCTGCAAGAAATAAGGACAGAACTGGCCAAACTCATATTCTTTCATCATTGGGTACCACTGACAATTTTGCTCAGATTGTTGTTGCTGTTTCAATGTGAATTTATTAAAATCAACAAATATATATATATATATATATATATATATATATATATATACACACATGAATGGGATGGGACAGAATGAACCTTGCATTTTAAACAAAGGAAAAAGGTCAGATTTATATGTCCATAGTCACAATATTAGTTTATTGGATAGGTAGAGAGATAAGCCTCATAGATGGCTTAAAAAAAATAGAAAACAGATATGTGCACATCTTGCCCTGTAGATCTCTTGCATTCTCCTCTCTCTCGCCACCCCTCTGACATAAATACAGGAATGGCATACTTCCTCTTCTCCCCTTGGGTCAGAACGATAGAACCTATATCCTCTCATTAGAGGATTTTTTTTCAGGGGGTCTACAGGGGGCTGCAATGGGAAGGGGAGATCAATTCTTTTATTTCACTGTTCTGTCAGTGGAAATCTAGCACTGGGTCTTGCTCCCTTTGTTCAAGAAAAAGCAATATATTGGTATAAGTCTTTCACTCTGGTTGTTGTTTGAAGATACTTAAGTTTCACTCTGTTACAAATAAGCTCTGTTCTACAGTGAGCTGCTTGATGAATAAGGCAAAAGGCACCTGTGCACAGCACCTAACATTTGAACAATTTGGACCTCTTTTCTAAGTTTCAAAGCCAAGGACTTATTAATTTAATTTAATTTGTATGCCACTTATCTCCCAGGAGGGACCCAAGGCAGCTCACAAATAAAACATTAAAAACTCTCAACAAAATTCAAAACAATTAAAATCATCTGCAATCACATATAAATATAAATTTAAAAACATAACTAAAACCCACCTGCTCCATACAAACATCCTGATTTCAATTATATATCAAATGCCTGCTTAAGTAAAAAATGTCTTGGCTTGCTGATGAAAAGCAAATAGGGAGGGCATTCCAGAGGGTGGGAGCACCCACTGAGAAGGCTCTCTCTTTTGTGTCCTCAAGAAGTGAGCCTGTGATGGGGGCGGGACTGAGAGAAAGCCTTCTCCTGAAGATATTAGGGCTCTGTCTGGCTTGACATCATTTGTATGTCTCAGCATGAACCACTTTGGAGCCAAAGAACACTCTACCAGGTATAGAGTTGTCTCAGCCTTTGCTACCATAGATTATTTTTCAGTAAAAAAATTCAGAGATCAATCGAGAAGAGGGTTGACAGATCAAGACTATTCCAGGTCCTGAGAGTTCCTCACCAAGATATATGAGGTGAGGGACAACATGTTCTGCGATTTCAGGATATGGGCCTTTTTCACAGTCAAGGACAGTTCCTGAAGATGTCATTAAGCAGGATAATTTAAATAGCACCTATAGTTGTACACAATGTACTATGCAAATTAAAAACAGTAAGTCTATCAAATGAGGAAAATATATCCATACACACTTCTTCAAGGCAATGCTCTTGGCCTGAGATTCATGAGGACTGGAGAGGAGGGGCCAGATTCTCAAACTCAGGAACCTTAACTCTGAAGCTGCACAAGGCCCTTTAGGAATATGTCAGAGAGAGTTGAGTTTTGCTAATACAGATCTTTCTTTCTTTCTTTCTTTCTTTCTTTCTTTCTTTCTTTCTTTCTTTCTTTCTTTCTTTCTTTCTTTCTTTCTAATAATAATAATAATAATAATAATAATAAATTTTTATTTATAACCTGGCCCTCTGTTCAGCAATTGGGGCGGCGTACAACATTATTAAAACAAGAACAGTCAAAACATTCCTAGATCCCACTCCCTAATCCTCCCACCCCTTAAAACTGAATTAAACTGAAATAAAATTAAAATGGATCAGAACACAATACAAATAAAACAGATTGAACTTATATTCAATGGCAGCTTAAGGACATGTTAAAGTTAAGGTTAAATGTTAAAGGGGAGGTAATAAGCCTCCATTTTGTTGCCAGGAAGTTATTCTGGGAAGGCCTGCTGGAAGAGGTCCATC
>CM034703.1:246991089-247001182 GCA_020142125.1 Phrynosoma platyrhinos | reverse complement strand
TGTGATAAGGTCCAAGCTTAAACAGCAGCTACCTCTGGAACGCATTAACAAGCATTCATGAGCAGAAGAACAGAGAGAAAATCAGAGTGCAGGTAAGACTCTAATCAATTATAGCCAGTATGCTTATAAAAAGGATAGATCTCTTTTTGGCCATGCTTCCTTTATATGGAGGCTGGTTAAAGGGGAAAAATCATCGCTGGATACATTTTGGATTAAGCCTTCAAGTGATCTCTAGAAGATCCCCAATGTTCTTGTTTACTCATGCAAGGCTTACCTAACCTGGTTGTCTCATTCCACATGTGCATATCTTTAGATCTGAATATAAAGTCTGCTGAAACATTTTCAAGCTATTTTTCTTTTTTGTGATGTAGGAACCCTATTCTGTCCATGCTATTCCTGCCTTTGATACCAATGTTCCTCTTAAAAATGAAATGCCTGGGAACACACCTACTTTGTTAACTTAGGTATACCTATTTGTGTTGCTTTTTTAATGCACATGCTTTTAAAGTTGCTTTTGATTCTCTTAACAGTTTAATTATATTTTAACTTGTGTACATTTTTAGTGATGTGAATTTTTTTCTGTGTCTCTTTTACATTTTGTAAGCTACCTTGAGTTCTAGGATTGGGAAAAAGTTGTATAAAAATAAAATAAAATGAGAATTTTTGTATTATGATGATGTGGTTTAACTAGAATTGTTCTTTATTTTCTCTGGAAAAGCTGATTCCTATGTCATTTTGCCACATCTTTTCTAAACTCTGCCTCATTTTCAAAGACAATTACAGAATAACATACATGAATTTAACTCAATACAACTTGGTGTGCATTTTATAATTGTTGCTCAGTAAATAGTGCTGAAAAGTACAAAAGCCATAATAGGAAAAAAATATGATGTTTAAACCCTTTATATGTCTTAGAGATATATGTATAGACCAGGGGTAGGCAAACTGTCCCTTTAAGGGCCGAAGGACTTCAGCTCCCAGAAGCCTCAGCCATGTTGGCCAATAGTCTGGGATGTTGGCCAATAGTCTGGGATTCTGGGAGCTGAAGTCCCTCGGCCCTTAAAGGGGACAGTTTGCCTACCCTTGACCTTTGCTTATTTTATTTAAGCATCTATATCCTCATCTATATCCAATTTCCACAAAGTTCAAGGTGACTAACAGAGAAAAGAAATACACCATTTAGAGATTAAAAACAGTAAAATCCTATCAAGATTCAATAAAAACTGAACTACCATTACTTTTAGTGGCAAAAATCTGAAAGATAAAATCATAAGAACAGCAGTCAGTTTATCAGATACCTATAGCAGATTAGCTGGTGAAACCCAGCAGTCAGCATAAAAAGTAGGAATAGACTTTTCATCTGAATTTTACGGAAGATCAAGAAATATAATTATATCTTTTACTAACAGAAAATACCTCCACTTTTCTTACAAACATATTACAATAGCTTGCAAACCTATCACAATAAAAAACATTTTTGAGAAACATTTTTAAGCAACAGTACATCAAAACAGTAAAACAAAAAGAAGTCATCAAATTTATGAACAACAGGAAACAATTCCTTAGAAATTGTATAGTACTCTTCAGTACAATAAAACAAGAATCAAGGGCCATCAAAAAGCTAACCTAAATGACTATTTTTGTCAGATTTTGCAAATTAATAATGAGGTAAGGAACACATTTAACCTTGACAAACAGTTAACTTGCACTTGGAGGGGGCCAAGTGTTCTCATTGTGTTACACCCACACTGTCACTGTTGTGTTTCCAATTTTGATTCAAAATACTGGTTTTAAGCTTAACCCCTGAAAACTCTTCTCCTGAGTATAAGATGGGTGTAGACTCTCAAAACATAGAAAAATTGTCCCCAAACCCCAAAACATGGCAAAATTGCCCTGTGGAGTGAAACTTTTTTTATCTGTATAATTGTAGCAAAATAAGTATTAATATTTCTCTTCAAAGAATAGTTTAATACATTTTTTCACTTTTTGATCTATATGGAGATTAAGTCTGTGTAGGGAAATGAGTCATTAGTTACTGGAATTAATCTCAAAGAGTATTAAAAATTTGCAAATTTTGACTCAGTGACCTTAGCAGGCCTACAAAATGCATTAATCTTGTCAAATGTGTATCTCACATAATTTCCATTTATTTCTCAGATTATCATTCTTATTCCCCCACCCACTGCTGCAATACCAACATAAAAGGTTAACTTGATGCAGGTGATGCTGTTGAGTGGAAGTTTGGGGAAAGTAATAGTCAAAGTTTGGGAAAGTAATGGTCAGTCCCATTCATTGTCTACAGCATCTTTTAAGGATACAAGCACAGAAGAGAAAGAGCATCCATGTCCCAAGTCTTAGTAACATCAGGATGAAACTTCCACAAAGCTTTTTCCCCTGGTTTGATGAAAATCCCTCCCTTCAGAAAACAATGCAAGGGAATTAGATTAGACATGCTGAGGTTCGTCTAAATTTATCTTCCTGTCAACAGCATGTTCAGGGGCTAGGATTATTAGATCCCATGTTAATCTTACCCTACCGACAAACTAGATGTTCCCATTTTTGGCTTTCTCCAAGATTCTAGAGTGAGTAGGAGGGAGTACTCCAAAACCCTTTGTGGTGACTGGGAGTAACTAACAGGGGAAACCAAAAATAAATCCAGCCAGCTTCATTTGGCATCATGGAAGTCTTTTAGAGAAGAGGATCATTCCTTCCTGTGTCTTCTGGGATACACTGCTCTGACATAAGATTGCACCCTTCCTTAATAAGCTTTCAGAAGTGACAGGTGAAATTGATCAAAGGCTTTAGCTCTAAATTTTTCAGAATACTTTCTCTTTTATAATTATTATTTTTTTGCATTTACAAAAATACATATTATTACAATCGAAGTTTCTTCATTTCCATTATTAATTACTTCATTTTGACAAATAAAGTTAGATAATTTAAACTTCCCGTCTTGTTACTTGGTTTTGAGCCAATAAAGAAGATGTTATACAAATTCCAAAAAATCATCTATTTTTTACGACTTTAGTCTTTAAACTCTTACAATGTTTCTTGAACTATTTTGGGGCTTTATTAATATTAGTCTTATTTCTTATGACCATCTTTTTTACAGTATTTTCATTGTTTTTCCATTCTTTGTTTGTTACATCTTTGGAGTTTCTGTCTATTAACTTTGTTAATCTATCAATTTCTATATTATATAGAGATTTTAATAGCCAGTCTTCTATTGTAGGTATCTCCTTTGTTTTCCATTTTTGCATGATCAGGATTCTGGTGGATGTAATCATGTATAATAAAGTTTTCTAGTGTCTTCTGAGTTCTATATTTGAGATTTTATTAGTCATGTTTAAGAGATAAATCTCTGGCATTATTTGAAATTTTATATCAAAATTTTTAGATTTCTTTATGGATTGTTTCCCATAGTTTTTTAATCTCGGGGCATTGCCACCACATATGAAACCATTCTCCTATTTCTTTATTAGACTTCCAGCACTTGTCTTCTTCTTCTTCTTCTTCTTCTTCTTCTTCTTCTTCTTCTTCTTCTTCTTCTTTTGTATATTTTTGCTAATTTAGATGGTGTTAGGTGCCATCTATATGCCAACTTTAAATAGTTCTCTCTCAGATTTTGGCATTTTGTAAACTGAAATGTTTTCCTGCTGGAATGTTGCCAATTTTCCAAGTCAATGCTTCTGCCGATGTCTTTTGCCCATTTTATCATTTCTCCTTTGACAATTTCTTGTTCTTGTTTTCTGTCAAGAAGTATTTTATAGATTTTTGATACTTGCTTTGTCACCTTTTCTTCTAGATTTTTATCTAATTTGTTCTTTTGTAATTCAAAATCGAATTCCTTTTTATCTAATTTGTATCTTTCTGTTAGTTGGTAATATACCAGCCATCAGCTTTTAGATTCAAATTCTGCAATTTTGTTTGATGCTTTCATTACATATTGATGTTGGTTGTCTTTTTTAAAGATGTTGTAGTATCTTAACCAATTTGTTCCTATTTTTGTTGTTTTGAAAAGTGCCTCCTGAGGTGAAAGCCAGCCAGGTATTTTGGTGTAAATTTTTCCCATGTTGTTATAATAGATTTATGAATGAAATGATGTTCAAAGTTTTTGTGTATTTTGTTTTTGCCATACTATAAGTAGGCATGCTAACCATATCGCAGATTAAATCCCTCAAGGTTTAATAATTTTTGATTTTTAAGTTCAGTCTAATCTGACAGATAAACTAAAATATTGGCTTGATAGTATAAGTATAAATCTGGCAAATTACATCCTTCATTTATTATTGTGTCAGTTAATGTTTTCCATCTTACCCTCAGTTTCTTGCCTTCCCAAAGAATTTTTTTGAGTTCTTTATTCCAGTCATTGTATGGTTTAATGTTTGTTATTATTGGGAGATTTGCAAATAAGAAGTTGAATTTGGGTAATATTGACATTTTGATCGTGGCTATTTTTCCTATAAAAGATAGTTTTATCCTTGCCCATTTGTACAAATCTTGTACCTTTTTCCACATTGTTTTATAGTTGTTGTCAAATAGATCAGTGTTTCTGTTTGTAAGCCAGATGCCAAGGTATTTTGCTTTTTTGACTATTTTACATTTTGATTTTTCTTGTAGCAGATTTATTTCTGAGGTTGCCATGTTTCTTGCAATGAACACAGATTTATCATTATTTATTTTGAAGCCTGCTATGTTAACAAATTCTATTAGTGTGTTGATCAATTTATCAATGCAATAAAATGTATTTTCTAGGATTATCGCAAGGTCATTTGCGTAAGCTCTTAGAGAATATTCTTTGCCTGTTATTTTAGTTCCTGTAATTTCAGAATCAGCTCTTATTCTATTATTTAGCATTTCGAATACTGTAATAAAGAGTACTGGAGATAGAGAGCATCCCTGCCTTGTACCTTTCTGTACAGGAATTGGTTTTGATTTTTCTCCATTAATTATAAGATATGCATATTGTTTTTATATATACTTTTGACCCATCTTAAGAAATTATCTCCCACCTTTATATTTTTCAATACTCCTAACATACAATCCCATTTTACATTGTCAAAGACTTTCTCTCCATCCACCAAGAATAATGTGCATTTCTTTTCAATATTTTTCTCATAATATTCAATAAGATCCAATACTATTCTCATGTTTTCTTTTAATTGCCTGGAGGGAAGGAATACAACTTGATCCTCATGTATCATATCCTTTAATGATTCTCTAAATCTGTTTGCTAATATTGTTGTGAATATTTTGTAGTCAATGTTGAGAAGTGATATGGGGAAATAGTTGTCCATTTTTGGCTTTTCTTTTCCTTCTTTATGAATCAAAACCATGTTTTCAAACTTCCAGGAATCTGGTATTCCTTCTTTTATGATTGAATTAAGAATTTCTTTGAGAGGTTTTATAATTACATCTTCAAGCTTTTTATAAAAGAGTGCCATGAAGCCATCTGGACCGGGGGCTTTATCTGTTTTCAGAGATGTGATTGCTTTAGAGATTTCAGCTTCTGTAATTTCATTATTAAGTTTCTCATGACAACTTTCAGGGATTTTGAAAATGATTTCCTTTTGCAAGAACCCATGAAGTAGATTTTGTTCTTGAACTGTTTTTGGAAGTTGTTTGTATAACTGAAAATAAAACTCAGTAAATTTGCGCTTTATATCTTTTTATGTTGCAGCTATTCCTTCGTTGTCTTGTATTTTATCTATTGTTCTCTTTTCTCTTTTTTTTCTTAGTTTATTTGCCAACCATTTCCCAGTTTTATTTGCCAATTCAAAATATTTCTGATGAGTTTATTGTAGTTTTTTATTCATCTGAATTGTTATTTCTTCCTGTAAGTTTTTTGAAAGTAATTTTAGGTAGTTTTTAATTTCTGCAGATGTTGGGTTCAGTTCTAGTTCTAGTTCTTTTTCTTTTTGCCTTATTTCTTGTTCTATTTTTCTAGTTTTTCCCTGATTTTCTCTCTTAATTTCTGTACCTCTTTGTATTAATAGCCCTCTTGTCACAGCTTTACAAGTATCCCAAATTGTCCTGATATTGTTGTCTACTGTTGTGTTTTCCTTGAAGAATAGCTCTATTTGTTTGTTTTTTAAAATATTTGAAGATAATTATCATCTAGAAGTAGCGTGTCATTTTACTTCCAGGAGTATTGTTTTTTTTTCTGTAGTTCTAGTTCCAGAAGAATTTGATTGTGGTCCAATTCAGTTCTAGGAATGATTACCATTGTTTTTATTTTTGTCATTATCCTACTTGTGACCATAAACATATTGATTCTAGATGTGGAGTCATGTTGGTTGGAGAAGAAGGTGTATCCAGATGTTTTCCCATATAACTCTGTCCAAACATCTCTGAGTTTTATTTGTTCTTTTAATTGAAAAAAAAGTATTTGGTAATTTACCTTGGTTTTTTCTTATTATTTTCTTTTTTGATGCTCTATCCTCTTTTCAGTTAATTATGGTGTTCAAGTCTCTCATTATAAGTATGTCATCTACTTCTTGTTCTATTACTTGTTATAGGTTTTTTTAAAAGTTTGTTTTATTTTCTATTGGCATGTAAACTCCTATGATTAATGTTTTATATCTTGTATTTTAGCTATTGTGCCGATGTAATGACCTACCTTGTCCTGGAAGCACTCTTTGACTATGTATTAATTTTGAAAATATAACACTACTCCTCCCTCCTTTTTTCCCATTACTTGAGACAAACATATGACCCAGTTTTGAATTTTTAAAATATTTTTGGTCACCTTTTTGGATTTTGATTTCTTGTAAACAGATGATATCAAGTTTTCTTTTTTCTAAATATTAAAATACTCTTTTCCTTTTTGAAACTGAGTTTATTCCTTTGACATTCCATGAGCAAATTTTTATTGGCATTTTTGTATATTTAATTAATAATTTGTTTGTTTATTTTTGTTAAAAATTCTCTCTCCTTTTCCTTTTTTTTAAAAGATGTTTCAGATAAATTTGCTTTTCCCCCTTCTTCTTCTTCTGGATTACAAATCTTTTTGGGATTTTCTTATTCTTCAAAAAAATCTTTATTTTGTGTTTCATCTTCTGAGTGTTCTGTTGAGTTGCTTTGTTTTCTTGATTCAGTCTCTTTTCTCTTTGGTTTGTTCTGTTTTATTTATTGTGATCTATGATTATGTTTATTTTTTGTTCTTTTCTCCTGAGACTCTTGAGTCTTCTGTCTGCATTTTTTTATGTATCCGTTTTTCTATTTCTTCTGCTTTTTCTTTTGAGTTTACTTTATACCTCCTTTGTCTGTAGGTGAATATAATACCATTGATCCTGTTCCATGTATACTTTATTCGGAATTTAATCAGTGTTTGAGTTAGTGATTTATAATTCTATCTCCTCTTTAGTATGGCTGTTGATTTGTCCTTGAATATTTTTATGTTTTCTCCCTCAATGTTACATTTGTCCATGTAGTTTTTATTAAGAATCAAATCTCTAATTCTTGATCTTGTTAGATAAATCACAATGTCCCTAAGTAAATTTTTCTCTCTGGCCTTACTTGAGTTGATTCTACATATCTAGTTCATTTCGATGTCTAATTCTGTTTCCAGAATTCTTATAAAATTTGCTAAGTCTGGAATTACTTGAGTGTAAAGGTTTTCATTAGGTTTCTCTGAAGACCTCTAAGTTTTAAACATTTCTCTCTGTATTATAATTCTTGAATTAACATATGACTTTGATCTCTTTTTTGATCATCTGAAAAAACTTTAGTTTTTTCTTCTAATTTTGATCTTTTTGTGTTTAATGTTGACAAGTCTTTTTTCATTTCTAGGTTTTCCTTTGCAATTGTTTCTATGGTCTTTTCCACTTTGTCAAATCCCTTTTTTATATTTTCATTCGTTTCTAACCTATTATCTTTTAACTCTTGTCAGACTTCCTGTTTGAAATTTTTCAGTTCTTCAATTAATTGCTGGATGGCATCCATTTGTTTTGTGGGTATTTCAGCTGATCCTCTTCTATTCATTGTACTAGTTTGTGCTCTTGTAGCTAATGATCTAAGTCCTGTGGCCATTTGATACATTAACTAGAAGAGGTTGTTTTAATTAATGAGTTTGATATCTTTATCTCTCTGTTTTTCTTGAGTTTTGAGTAAATTGTTATATTTCAATTCTTTCTTCCCAAACAGTTTCTTTTAGTTTTGTTCAGCCTTTAGCCAAGACAATTAGTTCCCAGATTCAGTGAACTAAAGTCTACGGTGGGTTGAGTACCTGTTCCCTTTGCCAAGAAACAGTTCACTTATACTTCATGTATTATTTCCACAGATTTCTCAAGGTGTCTCAGAGAAGCAGTTGGCTGCTTTCGGGTTTCAAGCATGGGCAAGCCATGTTTGTTGCCTCCTCCAAGCCCCAAATACTGACTCTCTTCCCAGAGCTTGGAATTTATGGGGTGTCCCCCATTGTTTGGTTCTATGAGGGATTGGGATTAGTGTTACTAGTCCCAATCCAATACCTCACCTTGTGGATGGAAGTTTTGAAAATATTATATGCAGTCTTTCAAAAATCTTATTTTGAAGAAGAAATTAAGAAGAATACAAATACAAGTAAATCAGCAGCTCGGGGCACTTTTGTGTACTGTTTTGTTAAATTACCTCTCAGCAATTACCTGATTCTCTGACTCTCTCCTCTCTCTCATTATTGTTATTACTGCTGTTGTCATCTATAGAGTAGTGCAAGGGCAAACAGTTTTTGAAGCCTCTCTGACCACTTTCCCAGTTGTTACTGTTGTTACTGCTGCCACAGTCACACCAAGCCAATGGTTGCCGCTGCCAAGAGCAGGTTAACCTGCTGAAGTGAGGATGGACAATTTGGAGGCCTTTCCACCTCCAATGTTACTATTGCTGCTGCGCCTCCACTGCTGCTGCCAGGAGCCAAGGATGAAGGCGGGCGGTTTTTGAGGCCGCTCCACCTCTGTTGTGGTGCAGGTGCTGATGTTGGTGCTGCGCCTCCACTGCTGCTGCTGGGAGCCAAGGATGGAGGCGGGCAGTTTTTGAGACCACTCTGCCTCTGTTGTGGTGCTGTTGCTGCTGCTCCTCCGCTACCGCTGTCAGGAGCCAAGGACAGAGGCAGGCGGTTTTTGAGGCCGCTCCCCCTCTGTTGTGGTGCTGTTGCTGCTCTTGCTGCTGTGCCTCTGGTGCTGCTGCCAGGAGCCAAGGGCAGAGGTGGGCGGTTTTTGAAGCTGCTCCACCTCTGTTGTGGTGCCGGTGCTGCCGTTGCTGCTGAGCCTTCACTGCTGCTGCCAGGAGCCAAGGATTGAGGGGGCAGTTTTTGTATTGTATATCTATCTTTCATTCTTAGCATCTGCTTTTCAGCACAATCCTATGAGGATTTTGTTATTGTTGTGTGCATTCCAGCCATTTCTGATTTATGACAGCCCTATTATGGGCTATGGTTGTTTGTTTTGTTTTTTTTCTGGCAGGATTTTTTCATAGAAGGTTTGTCTTTGCTTTTCACTGAGGCTTACAGAGTATTACTTAACTGAGGTCACCCAGAAGGTTTCCATGGCTGAGTGGAGATTCAAACCCTGGTCTCCAGAGTTGTAGTTGAACAGTTGACTCAGAAGTAAATCCCAGAGTTTTCTGTAGAATGTATTTCCTTGTATATTTTGTTTGGATTGTAACCTTAAGAGACTTCTCTGATTGTCCAATTTCTTCTCTAGTCATTTATGGTCATTCTTGAATTACAGCATACAATGAAATGCAAATGTTTAATTAAAAATTAAGTATTTAAGTATTCATTTTTCCACTGATTTAAATCCCAGAGCTGTATTTTGAAGACTAGCATTTGTAAAGCATTTAACATGAACGTCTTTGCCTCAGTAATGAGGTTTGAATGCCATAAATGACATTGCCATCTGTAAAATAGAAAGGAAGAAAGAATATAATGGCTTTATGAAAGTATTATCCAGACTCCCAGTAGAGTTCGTGTTTGGCTTCAGTTGTTCATTTATTTCCATCAATGCTCTGAGCAATGACTGTGTTAGATATATCACTAGGATCAGTGTATAAGGAAGTGCATTGAATTTTAGGGCCTGAACAGACAGGCCAAATGAAGCAACTTTGGGACACTTTGGAGGTG
>CM034703.1:246923263-246953918 GCA_020142125.1 Phrynosoma platyrhinos | reverse complement strand
GACCCAGGGGCTGTGGAGCCATAAGCTCACAGTTCAATTTCTACAACAAATGTTAGCAGAACTGTGGAGTGAGTGCAATGCTCCCTTTCATCCAGCCATCCTCAGAACTGCAAACTCATCACTCAGGAATGCAGCATCTCTAGCAGCTTCCAGTAATCCTCTCATGGAAACAGATGAAAGAAAAACTTCTCTTCAAAAGAGACATTTTTATTCAGTTGCAAAGTTAACTATTTACATCCATTTTTCAGGCATTGAGAGAACAAAAAAAACAGGAACAAAGAAACTCTGAGCCACAGAAGTTTCCACACCCTTTTCTCCACCCCCAGGCTGATTTATTTGTAGACATTTGCTGAACAGTCTCTAAACCCAGCCTTCTTTCTGTGTGTCATGTGTCATGTGACCCTGGTTCTCATCAAACCCGATGACCTAATCTGTTTACACTCTTTCTTCCATGTTCCCAGGCTCACTGACCTTGAGTGTGTTCTGTGTGTGTTGTGTTTATGAATAACCCACCCGCAGGCTGTAACTTTAACAGTAGAAATTGTTAACAAGCCTTCACACATCTGTACATTTTTCACTTTGACTACAAATCCCAACCTTTAACTTTTCTTTCCCCAGTCCCCTACAATTACCTCCAACAAATTACTTCAGGGACTGGTATCAATACTTCCTTCCTAGCATGGTCAGTTCCCAAGTAATTTCCTACACAATACCCTTGACTATTACCTCAGAGATTACTCCTACTAACTTATGCCTTATTACTTTTAAACCACTGAACTTTTATACTTTAAAGTTCAGCTAAAATCTTAGGTATCTGAATCTCAAACTCAGAACCCTGCCACACCCAGTTTTCCAAGCACACCTCCAAGCACTGGATTTCATGTATCCCACCACTGCCACCAATTTTGTGAAGATCACACTCCTTTACCTTACTACTTTTCCTTAAGATGGCAACCCTGGGTTTTTTTATCCCACTGCTGCCACCAATATCATCATGAGACCCACTGGAACCACTTATTTTTTCCTCTTTTAAAACTATCTTTGCCACCAAGATACCAGACCACTTTTATTGATTGTTAGTAGCATAGATATTTATTCCAGGTACAGACAAGCTTGTAAGTGAACAACATTAAGACTTTATTCGAACAATGGTTTAACAATGTTTCACTTATCAGTTGGTATATGCACTTGTTCTTGTTACAATTTGGTACACAGTTCTCTCTCAAGAGAACACCAGTTACACTCCCTTAGGACCCACACAACCTGGAACTTCTATTATCTATTCTAGCCCCTAAGCTAAATATATTCCACAGGATATCAAATCCCAGTAACTCCCTCATTTGGAAATATACTGGAACTAAGGCTGCCCTGACTCCACCCCAAATCCACCCTGACACGCTGTGCCAAAAGGGTGCAAAAGAGCTGTGACAGCAGCTCAAAGGGTGGCTTTTTGTGCCCCCAAAAGGAGTGGCATTTTCCCACTCTTTGGGGAGGGGGGGCAAAAAGGAGGATTAGGACTGTGGTGTGTGAATGCCATGGCTCTGATCCACCGCTCCCAGGAGTGGCCCAGAGCTGCCCCTTATGGACATTGTGCATTGGCCCTACGTCCCTCACTACTGGACTTTAGCCCTAGCAGTCCCTGTCTGTCTCCAACTGTCAACAGCAGTCTCCTCTTTCACTCCAGCCTTCAATGAGACTGGCTGCTGCCAGCTCTCTTTCAATTGGCTGTCACTAGGGTTGGCACAATGCTGCCTTCTCTCCACACCAGCCATCCTTCCTTTTTGTAGTTATCCCTAGCTTTGTCCCATTAGAAGAAGAATCCTAAAGGAAAAAGTGGTGCTTGTAAAGTTTTGGATTAGTACAGTTAAACAACAAAGAGTAACAGGAATAGAATGATGTTCACTGGGAACAGAAATTTAGACCCCTGTCTCCTTGATTTAGGAAACCAGGGTAAGTGAGAGGCTCTGACATTACTGGGTCAGCAGACCTACTCCAAGTTTTTGTCCAAATATTAAAGGTACTATCCATAGTTCTAAAATCATTGTGTGTAGGAGGACTCCTCAGACTAATATCAAGAGCAAATTCACCATTCCATTGACATCAGAGCTATCTAATTCCTTTATTTTAAACTATTAGGTTATTTTTTGTAGGACTCTGTAGCAGAAGATTCTGGGAAACCAGAACCACGAGACTGATTTATTGACTGGAGAAATAAAGAGAATTCTTTTGCTCTTTAGAATGTTTTAGACTTA
This sequence comes from Phrynosoma platyrhinos, assembly GCA_020142125.1. Classification (NCBI taxonomy): domain Eukaryota; kingdom Metazoa; phylum Chordata; class Lepidosauria; order Squamata; family Phrynosomatidae; genus Phrynosoma; species Phrynosoma platyrhinos. The sequence continues at coordinate 246,951,666 of CM034703.1, read as the reverse complement.
AGCAACTCATGTAATTTTCTCACTGATACGCTGTTTATAAATACATTATCTTTGTAGATATATCCCAGCTGAAAATTAGGTTTGTGTTATTTTTAGATCTTTGTTTTAAACATGTAAATATTGGCAAAATTTACAATTGTGTATATAATATTTATACAAAAATAATCCTGCAGAATTTAAGAGAGAGAGGTATATTGGGTGGCTCAGTGAAATGATAAATCTGGCAGGAAGGGTGAAAGGATCAGCTTCTGTAACACTGGTGTTTCTTAGATGGTCATCTTTGAAGGCTTAGGAAAAACAAGCTAATGGCTAGACAAATGAGAGTTATGAGATGAATTCATAAGCTCATATCATTAAAGATTATATCAAAATGTATGTATGACATTGGTGAATGATTATAATTAAAATGTTAGATGCATTGTAGTAGCCCATGATGTCTTGGAAATGCACTTTGGTTACATTGCACTGTAACCAAAACTTTAATTGAAATAATAATGGACCTGGTGTAAGCTGTACTTTTACTTGTACAGTATAATGATAATGATAATGATAATTTATTTATATCCTGCCCCTCTGCCAAGCAATTGGGGTGGCTTACAACATTAAAATTGTCATACAAATATACACACATCCAGTATAAGCAATGTTTCTAATTTAATCCTTTCTGTTAGAATGCTCTCACTACTAATAAATCACATGCCAAACCTTATATTAAAATGAGGTGTGGGGGAGAATGAACAATGAGATTAAAATCAGCCCATTTGTTGTATCAGGTTGTTTTGGATGCTTTCGGGGAAGAGGATATTACATTCTATATTGCTTGTTGTTGTTGTTGTTGTTTCCTGTTCCTTGGTTGCTTGTAGTGCTGCCATTACCTCCATTTTAGCATAACACCATGTTTTATTGAGACCTGATTTATTTTTGTTTTTTTAGCCTTGGACAAATAAATTAAAAATGGTGAAGGCACTGTATGAAACTGGCTGCCCCTATTTGATAGATGTAATTATTATGGAGAGAAAAGATATGATAAAAATGATTACTCCAAATGACAAAGAGGAAATTTCAACTCTAGCCTAGCTAGGAAAAAAAGTGCTCCAGAGACTCCAGCCCATCCTACTATGCCTTTCAATCATACCATTGTTCCAGATCTCAAAGAACTAACCTTACAATAATCACAGCTAGCCTGGGTGGGAGTGTGTCTGTTTGATTCTATTGCTGTACAAGGAGATCAGTCTCACTGCAGATGTCCAAAGATATGAATACCACCATAGTGTACTTTGATTTTAGCATTACAGATACCAGGATAAAACTAGCCTATAAAAGCCTCTGAGAGTGCACCATGCAGCTAGATATTGCAAATGTTAAACTAGACTATCAGGGCAGAAAATGGACTTGGAAAACACCCAAGCCATAAGAAGCCACAAGTGCCAATCCTCATTAGAAACCATCTTGTATAGGATGTGACTTCACTGGCAAGCATCAACAATGTCACATATAATGGGACCTGCTCCTTGGTGGAAGCTTCTGCTTCTTTGAAAGTCTTCAATGTGATGTTAAATTACAAAACTGTGCATTTAAGAAGAGCAAAATAATAAGTCTGGAATGAAATAGCAATTTATTATGATGTGGGAGATTCACATCTTCAAGCCTAGTTAAGAAGTAATACAGAAATTCAGAATCTTCAAGTTCCTGTCCCTCCATAAAATATACCATTTCATATTATGGAATATCACAATGGCTCCTACTTTTGAAACTTTTGTAGCAGCTGTTGTATGGCACCATATCCCATGAAGGGCCCATGCAGACCAATTCTGATTTCTTGGTTAAACGTAAAAATTACTGATAGCTTAAGTTAGTCTTGCTCATGCTCACTGCTTTCAATGGGACTTATTTCTCGAGGAAGCATTCATAGGAACGTAGTTTTGGTTTGCTTGTTCAGGGGCAATATGAGGACAAACCAAATGACATTGCTCTTACATGTCTCAGGCAAAAGTAGAAACAAGCCCCATATTTCCATAAAGAATTTCATTATACTTTTTGATAGCACACTTGAAAATGGAAGAGATAATTTAACTGTGAAAATAGGATTATTGTGAATGGCATGCCACTCATTTGGACTCAGCTACACAGAATGGAAATTCAGTATGCTGCTTTACTGCTTAATACATATTCCTGTGCATATTCATGAGTGCATATTAACCAAATGACAAGCTCAGATGAACTGCTTTCTCCCCCATGAGCATATTTGCCCATTAAAATATAATCTAATAAACACTGATACAAAAAAGGGAAGGGTTGTTAATGAAGGAGAAGAGAAAAACTTTATTTTCTCTGCCATCCTATTTTCTCCCAGGAAATTGTGTTGTGCTAATGGACCTAAACAGCCGTTTAACCACTCACAGAGTTGGGAAGGGGGAGAATTTACAAATTTACCTGCTGCCTAGTTTTGCTTTGGTCCTCTTTGTATCAGCACACTTTATTTGCACGGTCAGAAAAAAATGAATGGAAATAATTAGCACATATCTCTGGGGGCTGGCTGCTATGCCCTATTTGTCAGTTTCCCCTTCTTTGTATTACAAACTGTTTCAGTTTAGATAGTGTTTGCTTAAAAATAAACAATCTCAGTTATGCCAAAATGCCAAATCTTCATATAAACTTATAGGTCAGCTGCTGAAGGATGAAATGAGGATAAGTAAAAGTGTGGGTTTCAACAACAGTAACAACTCTGTTTTTAAGAAATGGAGAGGGGGAGGCAGAAATAGGGAGGAAATCCAAACTATTTCCTGTAGAATTGGTGGTGTTATAGATTTTGTTTAGACTACAGTTCCTAGTATTTGCTGACCAACCGAGTGAATATTGAGACCAGATATGCAGAACTGGGTTATAAAATGGGCAATTTTATTTAACTCAAATTATTTAACTTTATTTCTTCAACATCTACAAAACCATGGGGGGAACCTTGTGCTGGAAAGGTTGGCAGATGGTCTGCTCCCAAACCAAATTCTCAGCCTCCCCTGTGTGAAGCACCCAAGCCCCAAGGGCAAGCCAAACTTGGGTTGTTCCCTGGCTGCCCCACATCTGGAAGGCTAACTCAAGACTCTCCCACTTACCTCACAAGACTTAAGTGAGGGTTTAAATCTCAGGCCAGGCCCAAGGCAAGTCTCTTTTGCCTCTTGTTTCATCACAAGACCTAAAAGTTGGTTCCAGAAACTTACCTTACTGAGGTGTTCACCTGACCCTCTATCTCCCTCACCTATGCCACACATATGGGCAAGCACATGCTTAGTCCCTATCCACCACAAGATGGGCTAAATAGGCTTCAACCCCTGCTTCCAGATCTTGAAGAAATAGCTGGTTCTCCAATTCAGAGTGGGGATGCCATCTGCTCTGTAGAGCCCCAGCTTTAAAAGCATGATATCATCATGTGGTAAGTAAAAACTCAGATCTTCCAACATAGCCTTCTTGATCTCATTGTTAGCCCTCCTATGGGCTCTATTAAGCAGGTGTGGATCACTGCCACAACTCTAAACTTTGCATGGCAACATCACCGACCACACAATTGAAACAAAGGGCCACTTCTCACGGAGGTAACACATATTTTGTATGGCCTGTCAGACCAGGGCCTTGCCCTTTAGCAAGCCTCAATCATTGTATAACCAGCATATGAGGGGGTAGGACCTGGCAGTCACCAAACAACATAGGGAGGAGCCCATGCCAATGTCAGCTGCACTTTTCCTCCCATTCAATGATGGCCCAACCTGACAGCCCCAATTGGCCTCTAAAATGGCTCCTCCTGGCTTGGCAATCTGCCCAGAAACAATATTTATAGGACTAGGTCTCTTTTGAAGGAGAGGGGGAAGTGCTAGGTCCTTTTCTTGCATCCTGGTCCTTAGGCCCTGCTTGTCCTCATTCCTGTGCACAATTCTTGAGAGTGGTTCCCTCCACATAAGAAGCACCCATGCTTAAACAAGCAGGGCTTTCTCATACACACCCCCTGTGAGCCGAACTCCCAGCACAGCATCTTTTGCTGTTGTCCTGGTGACCCTGAACCATGAAAAGAAAGCAAAATAAGTGCCTTCTGAACTAGATGTCCACAATGTGATCACTCTTCCTATGCAGGCCTAGCAGAAGTCATGAGCTGCATCCACAGCTAGGAATGCATCATGTCCCAATATAAAGTTGGGTAAATGGCGGCTTGCATCTGGAATGCCTTGTCATGCAGCAGCCATGCCAGGCAGAATAATCCACATAAGCCCTATGTATGATATCTATATACTGGAATAAAGGGGCAGACCAGATGGGCTGGCAATAAAGCCTGCATAAATGAGAAAGCATGAGAGCCAGCTGGACCAATCCCTTTCTACCCACCTCTTTCTCAATGTCTCTTTTTTCTTATCACTGAGCTCCTCTTTCTATCTTTTCTCCAACTCCTGATACATCAGTGAAAACAATATATTCTCCCCACAGGATCTTGTCTTATGTAGCCTGTGATAGGTGGTTGCCTAGGAGGAGCATTAAGAGGGGATATTGTAAAGTTTTAATTGCCACCTTTTTAAAAAAAAATGACAGAAAGTTTGTTTTGCTTCGTAGTTGTTAACTTATCTCTACATGGTCTACATGGTCACCATCCAGATTTACACATTTCCCCATTGTTTCTTGACCCTCCGAATACCATTATTGTAGAAGTCTGCAGATTGTGCCTTTAACCACTCTTCCACTTCATGAATGACATCATCTTTGTTGTGAAATCAGTGAGCCTGCAACAGATTTTTCATTTTTGGGAAAAGAAACAGTCACTTGGTGATGATAACACTGGCAAAATTTTGTCAGGATACCATAATGACTTCCGGATGATAATTATTACTTTACAATATCCCCTCATACTTCTCCATCTTATATTTTAGTCACTTATGGCACAACCTGTAACAAAAATAAAGGACACAATGAGCTGATGTTCTTAACATCATGCACTTAGGGACCAATGATGACACTGACAAAATGTGATGAATATACCATAACAACATCTGGGTGATAATTATTACTCTATGATACCCCCTCATATGTCTCCTATGTGCATCGCTGCTAATGAAGCTAGCTCACATCCTGGTCCTGTAACCTGATGACCACCCATACCTGGCAAGGCATCACATGTGGTAATGCACCAAATGACAATGGAGACTGTGGGGTGGGCCATCTCCAAACCTGGCCAAATGGAGATGTGGGCACCCCTGTATCCATGGCAGTTGTAGTTGTGAGGCCACCTGTAACTGGCCTGAACCCCATGGCCAAGTGACCTGTGAGGGAACAGCCTGTTGATCAACTCTTTCTTTGGGCACGCAAGGACACTGGCATGTTCTAGGTCAGTGGGACAAGACCAAACTTCATTAAATATTTTCTTCTGTGCAGACATCTTAGCAGACTTCTGCCCAGAATGTACAGGTGGAACATGAACAGCTCTCTCAACTTCCAAAGCTTGTAACCTGGAGATTACTGAACCCCATGGAATGTCCTCATCACTGCCTTCATCTGAGGATCTCACCTCCTTTACCCTTTTGGGGCAGGGCCCTTGCCTTTACACCCACCATTTTCCTTCTTTGGAGTCATATTGTATTTATTGGCAGACTCCCCTCCAAATGTTAACCAGGCAGCACCTGCTTAGCATCCAAATTAAAATTCCAACTGTTGGTGCCTTTTATATATTGCTGCAATGTACAGTTATTGTGGAGACAAGCCACCCTTCCCACTAGGCCATCGGCCTAGGGCTGCAAAGCCTGTAGTGGTTACTCAAATGGCTGCTGGGCTGAAAAAATAAAATGGCCACTGTGCTATAACATAATGAGAAACAGCAGCACAAGCTTAATATGGGCAAGCTGCCCAAACCCACTACACCAGGGGTAGGCAACCTTTCCCCTTTAAGGGCCGAGGGACTTCAGCTCCCAGAATTCCAGGAGCTATTGGACAACATGGCTGAGGCTTCTGGGAGCTGAAGTCCCTCAGCCCTTAAAGGGGAAAGGTTGCCTACCCCTACATTACTCCCAGGTTGAAACTCCCTAGGCCCCAAAACAAATGCTTAGGAGTGGGAAGCAACTTCCCAGCTCCAGCGTTTTAGGAAACTGAGAGGATGGGCTGACCTGAAAGAAGTTGTGCCCATCCCCCAGCTCTCTCCCAATGGTTCACAAGAGCAAGCCATTCATTTTCAGTGCTGGTCCCTCAACTGAGAGGCCAGCAAAGGCTCCTCCCCTGATCAATAGATCACTAGATCAGGGGAGAAGCATCCTCATCATCAACTAGCAAGGTAAAGGCAAAAGCAAAGGATTTTTTTTATTTTTTAGTCCAACAACATTTTGAGGACCATGAGTTGTCTGCCCAAGCTCTAGAAAGGCCATTATCTTCCAAATTGAATTTAAGGCTAAACAATGCTGTCTTATGCAGCCTACCGGTCGAGGAAGTTATTTGATTATATAGGGCAGGGGTAGGCAACCTTTCCCCTTTAAGGGCCGAGGGACTTCAGCTCCCAGAATCCCAGAAGCTATTGGCCAACATTGGACTATTAGCCATCATGGCTGAGGCTTCTGGGAGCTGAAGTCCCTTGGCCCTTAAAGGGGAAAGGTTGCCTACCCCTGATCTAGGGCATCTAAGGTATTAGGTTTTGCACTTTTTTATGGTATGGTTTGTTGTTTTTATCCTTGTTATGTTTTTTTATTGTATCCTTGTACATTGTTGCACATTTTATTGTTGTACTCCAATCTTGATCCATAGGAAAAGGCAGGAAAATATAAATATATTATTATTATTATTATTATTATTATTATTATTATTATTATTATTATTATTATTTTCAGTGTTCTTTCAGGTAAAAAAATATAATTATGGAGGTTCAAGACATTCTGTAAGACCTTGTTTACTATTTTCCAAGAGAACTGCTACCTGCCTATGTTCAAGAGATAGCCTGGTTTGTGTCTGTATTTCTGAAGCTGATCCCTTCACCAGTTTTCCTAATCCAAATCCAGAGGGGTGGCCATGTCAATACCATCCAAACTGGGGAAGCATACCACCAAAAAGAACAAATAGACAGACATTTGCACAAAATATGTACATGCTAATTCATATGTAGAGGTCCACCTACATATGATAACTATAATTAATTTAAAAATCAATTCGAGGTATTTCTCATTAGTGGAAAAGACTGTGACTAGTAAGGAATCATTTTCAGTATAAGATATCCACTTAGCTGGTGCAAAAAGAGGAGAAGCCTTGCTAAAAAGAGCACCAAACTCTCTTTCACAGGGGCATTGACTAATCAGGGAAATCAGAGTGGTGCTCAGTAGAAATCTACAAACCAGTTTATCCTGGGGGCAGGAAGGGGGAAAAAGAGAGGTAGTCTTTACCAATCCTTTCTCCCCCAATAGCCCCATATTATTGCTCCAGAATTCAAATCACTAGGGCTGGGGATTCCTGATAGGGCAAGGTGGCAATAGAGACTGCAGCAGGAGAATTACACACTTCTTTCTCCACTGGGAGAATTGTGTAATTCTTTCCTCCCCTTCTGTTTCTCCTCTAAACAGAAGGAGCTGCAGTATGGTGACCCTTCTGACTTGCCATTGCAGGAAGTGCCTATCAGATCATGGGACACTATAGTCTGCATCTTGTCAGCGACATACACAAGTGAGAGTATCCACCTGTATGGCCTGGGCTCTGAAATTGTCAGCCCTTCTTTCATTGCAAGCACAGTTGGTGGGGACACAAAGAAAGGCCTTCTTGATGGCCACCCCTAGAGTAATAGAATCATATATTTGGAAAAGACCACAATGGCCATCCAGTTCAGAATGGCTCCCTCCTTGTTGTCCTTCCATCATCAGCCTAAAACCATTTTATTCAGAGAGATTGTTTAAAACAAAACAAAAAATTCTTTTAAAGAAATTGTTGGAAGAAAGTTATGCATTCTCTTTCCTCTTGTTATATAGATAGGGATTCCTATTTAGGTCTCTCCCTTGTTACAATGACTGATTTAATATAAACCCCTTTTTTTGTGGGTCCCTGCCATGGCCCTGGACTAGGAGAAGCCTGATTGCCATGGACCCAAGGCGAGAACATCACGTAGGCACCTGAAAGGTCACATCTGCACTTACAACAATTTGCAGAGGGCCAGGCATAGGAGCTGCAAAGTAGGACATTCACACCTAGAAGATTTATGGGTGCCAGTCAGGATTTGTCCGGTGGAAGATGAAAAAACATTAACATCCCATCTCCTCTCCTTGGAAATTGTCCACTTCATAGAGTAGTATTCAGGAATCCTTTGATATACAATAGCAAATTTTCACAGGCTAGGTTTAAGGATCCCCAAAATCTCAGTCACATTGGGTCTGGTTAGATTTCACAGTGACATGTCTAATATGTCTAACATGTCGCTCTCCATTTTCCTGCTATATAAAAGATGGTAATCTTTTCTCTCTTTACCCAAGCTATCTTTACTTAGATTAAGATTTAGTTTTTGTTAATTATTTATCAAAGCAATTATTGTTTTTAAACTACAAACTACATGTTTGCTCTTTCTGAGTCTGTCTTCATTCTTTAGGAAAGGAAAGTTTAGATAAAAATATTCAGGGCCACATTTATGCTATTTTGCTAATGAGACAGACTCTGACAGGTTTATCTCTCATCTTTGTATATTTAAATTTCCTTTGAAAAGGATTAAAACCCTTGAAACCTAAATTACAGCCCACAAAAATGAGGAATGATCTTATTGTTTTAATGCTGTAAATAGCTTAATTCTGTTTTAATACTTTTTGCATGTTTTTAATTGTATTGTTCTTTAAACCTGTGACCACTTCCAATTTTGGGGGAAAGCAGCAGTAGTAGTAGTGATAGTGGTAATGATTATGATGATGATGACCTCCAAAGTACACCTGCATATGTCTTTTTTTTCCTCATTGCAGAATATATTCCCTTCCTCCATCTGGAATGACCAAAGTCCCTCCATGACTCACAGTTTCACTGAATGAGTCCACCTCTTCCACAACCATTTAGTGGTTGGTGGAGAACAGTGAGAATCAGAAAAGCAGCTGGCCATGTAGGTAATGATAAAGGTGGTCCCTTGACATGAATGTCTAGTAATCTACTGCAGGGGGTGATGCTCATCTCCATTACTAAGCCAAAGAGCCAGTGTTGTCCGAAGACACGTGACCAGCATGACTACACTGAATGATGTTACCTTCTCAAAAAGTGGTACATATCTATCTACTTGCATATGCATGCTAGGTTGGGAGAAGCTGGGACTAGTGACAGCCCATCATGCAGCACTCAGACCTCGTACTGCCAACCTTCCAATCTTCCGATCATCAGAATTGGCATCTTAACCACTAAGCAACCACATCCCCAGCTGGCTATGTACTCACAACCAGACACAGAATGATTACATCATCCACTGAGATCTTATGAAGATTTTGGCAGATCCCACCAGGGGATATTGTTGGTTAGTGTTTGCTATGGAGATATAGCTAGATGCTCACCAAGCTCTTCTTCCACTCTGCACCAGCCATTGAATGATCAAGGAGGGGGAACTGATAGAAGTGAACAAGCATGAACACTTGTTTAATTAGGAATAGAAGGAACTTTGTGAAATGCATGTCCAAAATAGCGCTCCTTTCACAAGTCAGCAAAAGTGCTCCGCAAAAGCTTGTGGCGCACTTTCATTGACTTTTCTGTCACATCGTGTCCAGACGCTGTGGCGGGAGGTTGCCCTCGGAGCGCCGGCTGTGCGGAGGGCTGCCGGCTCTGAGGGCAACCTCAGGAGGAGGAAGGGGCGCCAAGCGTGCGGCTGCCCCTCCCCTTCCCTGCCTCGAGGATAGCTGTCTGCCAAGGCCCTTAGCCTCAGGATGGCTCATATACACAAAGACAAGAGTCAGCATAGGTTATTTTCTGTTGATTATGTACTTCCTTGTTTTGAATGGATTTCTTCCAACAATAAAGTTTGTTTTGTTTTTTAACCTTACTACTGCATCCTGCATATTTCTATCCTGTTTTATACCAGAAGCTCATATTGCTCTGAGGCATGCTGCACTGTGTTTAACATAGATACAAATAATTCCCTGCAGGCTAAATAGTGGAATTTATATGGTGAGGGGAAAAATCAAGAATTAAGTAAAAAATACATGTTCAACGCAAAAGAAAGAGGTGGGCTGGCAGTCCCAAATTTAAAGTTATACTTTGAAGCCAGTGCTATGCTCTGGCTAAAAGACTGGATCACACTGGGAAACCAAAAACTTTTAAAATTAGAAGGCTCACAATTGAGATTCGGTTACCATGCATATTTATTTTACGATAAGATACGAGTAAACAGGGAATTTAATAACCATTATATTAGAGCATCTTTATATCGGATTTGGAAAAAATATAAAAGTAGGATATGCCAGCAAATACCTCTGTGGATGTCACCTCATGAGGCGTTGTTTAGGGTAGACCCACAAAGAAAGGAAAAATATTTAAAATATGAAAATATATTAAAGAGGAGATGAAAAGAATACGACTTAAAACCTATAGATCAAATCAGAGAGGAGGGTGACAACTGCAGCTGGTTTCTTTATCATCAAATTAATTCCAGATTTAAAAAAGATAAGAAAGAAACAGGAATAGCAAACAAGAAATCAGACTTGGAAAACATTATATGGGATGAGAAACTAAGCAAGATATCAGGTATATATAAAAAACTGTTAGAAATGTACACTGAGGAAGACCTAGTAAAAGATAATATGATTAGCTGGGCAAAAAAATGTGAAAGACCTTTGGAATTAGACCAATGGGAGAAGTCCTGGAAAATAAGGGTGGGATATACAGCCTATCAGGATATAAAGGAAAATTTCTATAAGATCTTATACAGATGGCATCTCTCCCCGGACAAACTAAGCAAAATTTATAAACACACTGACAACAAGTGTTGGAAGTGTGGAAAGGAAAAAGGAACTTTCTTCCATCTATGGTGGGAGTGTGAGGAAGCAAAAAGTTTTTGGCAGAAAATAAAGGATAATATAAGAGAAATATTGGGTATAGAATTACAGTTTAAACCTGAAGTGTTGTTACTAAATATGCTACAGGACAAAACAGAAAAAACATATGGTAAGATCATTTTTTGTATGTTAACTGCTTGTATATGTAAAGTACTGGAAAATAAAGAAAACTGTACATATAAATGAATGGATAATAAAATTATTAGATATGATTGAGACAGATATACTATCTAGAAAATTGAATGAAGAAGAGAAGAGTAAAGAGAAATAGAAAGATGAATAGAAAGATGTGATAACATATTTGAAAAGAAAATGGCTGAACCTCCTGATTGATGAATCTATTACAATGGTATGAAGAATATGGAAAACAGATTATTAATATTAATAATTATTATATCTGATGTATACAGGATAAGTTGGATAAGATTGATATATATACTGTAATACAGTCATATAAAAGTATAAATAAACAGTTAGATGGTAAAACTTGGTAATGATGTATAATGATATAATTATGTGTGTGTGTGTGTGTGTGTGTGTGTGTGTGTATACATAGTATAAAAGCATAATAAGATAGATAGAATCAGATGTAAGATCAAGAAATAGACAATGGTGGTATCTGGATATAATATAAAAAGTTAGATTTGTAACAATCTGCCAGGGATACAAATGATAAATAATTTAGGAATTGAATATTAGATAAGCGATAAGCTATGGAAAAAAGATAATGGCTGTAAAGTGAAACAGGAAGTTTTCTTTTTGATGTGGATTGCATGAAGAGGGTGTAAGTCGTCATGTAACAGGTATAGTTTTATGTTTAGAATGTGTAGTATTGTTTTATTATTAGTGTATTGTATTGTATTGTATTGTATTGTCTTTTTAATGTAATAGTATACAGAAGACTTAATGTTAGTATGTATGTATACAATGTATATATTTGTGTAAAAAAGCAATAAAAAAAGATTTATTCAAGCCTTATTTAAATATGTTTCAAGTCATTCTGAAGCATTTTTTAAAAAAAAAAAATATCCAAACAGACTGACACAAAGGGCCAGCATTGGGGTGAAGTGGTGGTGTGGCAACCACACACCACACGCTCCACCCCAGCATCACACCGCTTACACCACCAGATGGTGGGTGGCATCACACCATTTTTGTGGCAAAGAATTTAAACATGCTGCACTGAAGAAGTGATGGAAAGCCACCACCATGATGGCAAGGGCAGCTTTTTGCCACTCTTTTTTGGGCTAGCAAATCACTGGATTGGGGCTGCAGTGTGTAGTTGCTCCAGCCCCCAATCTGGCACTAAAAGGGGTGGTGGGAAGCTGTTCCTTTGGGGCTGTCTGTTGAGCCCCTTAGAAGCAAAAAAAGAAACACACTTATGTGAAATAAAAATATTCATAATTACTAACAGTTGTATGAGTTTTTATGTGTCTACAATTTCTATTCCCCCAACATTGTTTCCAATTTTATTTTTCCAGAATAATCCTCCCCCATTGTACATTGTATTCTAGTTTGGGTTGTAATAGAACATATCAAATACAAATATTATTCTTCATTAAATTGACACATTTCAATGTTCAATCTGCTTTTTATTTGTTGTTATTCTAGTATTTGTAAGACTGTGGATCATTCAAGAAAACTTTAATACAAATTTAAATTCTTCCTGGTACTAAAAGAGATATTCTAGTGTCATTTTTATTGACATTTAAATTATTCATTGTAACATCCTATGGATTTCTTTCCAGAATTTCTTCATTGCTGAACATGTCCATTAGACATGGTATATGGTCCCTTCATTCATATCACATTCTAACATTTTCCCTTTTCATATCGTTGAATTTTTTGCCAACTTGTTAGGAGTTAGGTACCATCTGTGTATCATCTTATAAAAATTCTATTTCACATCCAAACAGAGTGTGAATTTTAGGTATTGGCCCCAGGCTCTTTCTCAACTTTCCATTTGGATAGGTTGACCTATATTTTTTGCCCATTTAATAGTACATTGGTTTTTTGTGGGTTTTTTCAGGCTGTGTGGCCATGTTCTAGAAGAGTTTCTTTCTGACGTTTCGCCAGCATCTATGGCTAGCATCTTCAGAGAAAAAGATGCTAGCCATAGATGCTGGCGAAACGTCAGAAAGAAACTCTTCTAGAATATGGCCACACAGCCTGAAAAAAACCCACAAAAAACCTATGGATGCCGGCCATGAAAGCCTACGACTTCACATAATAGTACATTCTTTAATAAGAATAAGAATAATAAAATTTATTTGTATCCCACCTCTCTGTAAAATACAAACGGGGCAGCTTACACAATAAAACAAACAATCCTGTCTCCCAATAGCGCCCCCCCCAAATACAATTAAACAATCAAAGTTTAAAACATACTTAAAAATAACAGACTACAATAAATGACAAATGAATTAAAATAGATGTAGTGGAAATCAGAGCCAGGCATAACTATTTTCAGTGGCTGGTTATCTACTCAGGAAAGACCTGCTGGAAGAGATCCATCTTAACAGCTTTTTTAAAGCTGTTTAAGGTGGTTAAGTGACGGATCTCATCCATCAGGCTGTTCCATAATCTGGGAGTGATAGCTGAAAAGGTCCTCTGGGCAGTTGCAGATAATCTAGTTTTTATGGGTAGCAATACATTCTTCCCAGAGGACCTTCGTGCGCGGGGTGGATTATATGGAAGGAGGCAGTCCCAAAGATAGGTTGAATCCCAGCCATTTAAGGCTTTAAAGGTGATGACCAATACCTTGAACTGTGCCTGGAAACTGATAGGCAGCCAGTGGAGAGATCTTAGAATAGGTGTTATGTAGTCTCTTCTGGTTTTATCCAAGACCAGCCTGGCTGCCATATTCTGTACCAATTGAAGTTTCTGAACTAGGCACAAGGGTAGCCTCATGTAGAGTGCATTACAGAAATCTAGAGGAGAAGTTACCAGCATGTGTACCATGGTTTCAAGGTCGCTAACCTCCAGGAATGGGCACAGCTGGCATATCAGCCAAAGCTGATAACAGGCACTCCTGACCACCACATTCACCTGATTTGTCATCTGATGTGACAGAGCACCCCCAGATTGCAAAACCAGTCCTTTGAGGAGAGTGTGACTCCATCTAGGACTGGAGATTGTATCCCAATACCTGGGTTCGGGGCCATTACTGTAAATACCTCCGTTTTTCTGGATTCACTTTCAATCTGTTTTTTCTCATCCAGTCCATTACCACTTTAAGACATTCATTGAGAGGGGAGATGCCATCTGAAGTCAAAGCTGTAGACCGAGACATGGAGAAATATGTCTGGGTGTCATCAGTGTACCGATACCACCATGCCCCATGTCTCCGGATGATCTCTCCTAGCGGCTTCATATATATGTTAAATAGCATCGGGGACAGGATGGCACCCTGAGAAACACCACAATTAAGCTCCTTTTTAGCTGAGCAACTGTCCTTGAGCATCACCCTTTCGAATCTGCCCGAGAGGAAGGAATGGAACCATTACATTCAATGCCTCCGATTCCTAATTCTCATGGTCTATTGTGTCAAAGGCCACTGAGATGTCCAGTAGCACCAACAGGGTCACACTACCCCTGTTGATGTCCAGATGAAGGTCATCAGCTAAGGCAACCATGGCAGTCTCCACTTCATATCCTGTCATAAAGCCAGTTTGAAATGGATCCAGATAATTGGTTTACCTGTTTTGGAGTCCATTTCAATCTTCAAGAGAAGTTTGTAAAATTTAGATATAGTAGATTTTTGATGTCCTAGCAAAATTTCATCTAATTTTGTTCTTCTTTTGCTAATACCATCTAGTTTAAATATTTCATTTAGTTCACAATATGTAAACCAGTGGCATGTATGCCCATCTTCCTCTAGGTCTATGCTTGTTTTTAGTTTTGGAGTCTCTCCTTCCCAGTTCAGCAGATCCGGGCATCTTAGACATCCTTTTTGCTGTGTTGCCTGACCCATCATCAGTGCTTCTTGGGGCAACAACCAGTTCAGCAATTTACTGTAAAAATTTTGTTTGACTTTACAGCAAACTCTTAACAAGGAGCTTCTGATTATATGGTTATTAAACTGTTTATTAACATCTGCCTTCTTAAACATATCCATGACAACCATATATTTTGTTAAATCCTTCCATATTTGATATCTTTTCATCTTTTAATGTTATCCAATTTTGGATCCAGTCTATGGCACAGGAATAATGGTATATTTTAAAATTTGGAATTCCTAACCACCTCGTTATGCAGCATCTTTCATTATTTTCTGTCTTATTCATGCCTTTTTTCCATATAAATTTTGATATAGCAGTCTCCCTTAGCTTGTAAGAGTTGTTGTTAATTAAAACAGGCAAATTTTGGAATAAGAACATTATTTTGGGTAAGATATTCATCTTAACCAATGAAATTCTGCCCATAAATGATAAGTTTAGACTAGTCCATCTATTTAGATCCTTTTTTATTTCTTTCCATAAAACTGCATAATTATTATCAAAGAATTCAGAGTTCCTTTTAGAAAGTGTTATGCAAAGGCATTTCACTTTTTTTTTTTTTTTTACAAATTTGGAATCCAGACCTTTCATATAATTAATTGTTTACTTTTCTTTTTGACATGTCCAGAATTATTATGATTGATTTAGTCTTGTTAATTTTAAATCCTGCGTAAATTCTAAATTTCTGGATTATCTCCATTGATTTGTCAATATTTTCAGTTGGTTCACCTAAAATAATCACCAGGTCATCTGTATAAGCTCTTATTTTGTTCTTGTGACCTTTAATTAGGGGTGTTTTAACTTGATTGTCATTTCTTATCTTATTAATTAGAATTTCTAAGGTCAATATGAACAATAGAGGGGACAGTGGGCAGCCCTGTATTCTTTCCTTCATAATTTAGCAAGATTTAGGGGGTTTTTTGCCATTCACTATGATTGTGCAGATATGACTATTACTTAATTTGGTATTTTCTATAGTAGAAGTTCAGAATTCTTCTTTTACATTTGCCTGTACTTCATCAATTTCTTCCCCTTTTGTATCTAGTCCACCTGTCACTTCTAAGACTTCTTCTTCATCACTATGGTCAGCCTTATCATTTGTTTCCTTGTTTTTTTTTAAATCTCTTTTCTAATGTCCAATTGAGATGGAGTTCTTTTTTGTTGTTGGTTTTTGTTCTTTCCTGAGCTGTCTTGTTTTTGGTTTCAGTATGTCTCTCTTTTGTCTTGATTGATTTCCTCTGAGATTTCTTCAGATGTTTTAAGTTTTTCTAGAAACTTCCTTGCCTTGTCCAGATTCTTTAATTTATATGTTTTCCCTCTCAAAATGAGTGAAATTTCTTCTAACATTTCCCTTCTTAATTGCAGACCTCTCTATTGTAGTGGTCTCTATAGAAATGTATTGTCTCTTCTTTTCTTCAAAAACTGCAGATAACATGTCTTTAAAAAGTTTAATGTTGGAGTCTCTTATTTTTAAGTCTCTTCTGTAGCTGGCTTGGATAACCTTATCTCGAGTTCATTCTCTCATCAAGTAAACCACAATATCTCAAGGAAGATCTCTCTTCTGCTCAACTGCAGAGTTGATTCAAAAAATCCTGTCTAGTTCTGTATCAAGAATCTCATTAGGGACTTCTATCAATTCTGCCAAAAATAGAATTATAATCTCAAATAAATTTTGTTGATTCTTTCTTTTAAGCTTCTTATTTTTAAACATTTTCTCCTTTGTTTAATTTATCTCATCAAATTAGAATCACATTCTTGATTTTGTATTGCTACTGTTTCTTTGGTTTTGTTCTGTAAATCATCATTTTTAATTTGTATTGTCTCTTTAGTATGTGTTTTTTTCATGTCATCCATTAACATTCTGATAGCTGATTTTAGTTCATGTATTTTTTTTTTAAAGTAATTTCTTATCTCTTGTCTAGAGTCTTTAAGTTCTTGCCTGAAATTTCTTTTTCAATTGCTTCCAGAATTTTGAGGTTGGAGTCTGCTGTTTTAGCAGTCATTTCTATAGAAGTTCTTCTTACTTGAGTTAAGCTCTGCATTTGATCCTGTTTTTGAGTTGTTTTACATGAAATCATAGACATTTTACCTTTAATTGAGATAGGTTTATCAATTTGATATCACTATTCTTTAAATTAGAATGTCTTCTTTAAGTTGTATCTTCTAACATAGATTTTTTTTCTTTTAAACCAAATATATATTTTACTCAAACTAAAATCCTGTGATTGACAATATTTAATTACTTTCTCAGTATTTAATCATCTATTTCTTAATTGATTGTGCTTCTTTCTTTCTCTTTTTTCTCTCTTCTCTCTTCTCTCCTATTTCATCATCCTCTTTTTAAACTATCTTATTCATTTGATTACCTTCAATATAAACTTATTTACAATAAATTTATCACATTTCATTCAGTATTTCAATTACCTAAACTTTTAGATCAGTTGAGTTAATTAAATTATTTTTAAAAAACAATCAGTAATTCAGTAGTTCATTCCACAGTACATTTCTTCTTAGCATACAATCAGTTGAGAATATTGAAAGTACATCAAACACTTTTTCTTATTAATTCCTTGATCTAACAGTAAGTTATATATTCTACATGAAATGCATCAAACTTCAATAACAAATATTGGACAAAGTGAATACAATTCTGTTATGTAGGCAAGAAAAGCAACAGGAGAAAATTGTTGGTTTGACTATAAAATTCAGTATTTGAATCTGTCTTAATAAATCAAGATGCTGACTCTTTTGATTGCAAGATTGGCAGGTTGATAGTTCAAGGTCCAGGTGCTGCATGATGGGGTGAGCTCCCATCACTAGTCCCAGGTTCTGCCAACCTACAGTTCGAAAGTATGCAAATGCAAGTAGATAAATAAGTATCAATTTGGTGAGAAGGTAAACAGCATTCTGTGCAATCATGCTGGCCACATGATCACAGAGTAGTCTCTGACAATGCTGGCTCTTCAGCTTAGTAACAGAGATGAGCACCGCTCCCTATGGTCAAACACAACTTGACAATTTTGTTAATGGGGAATACCTTATCTTTTTTTTTTTTAATTCATATTATTTATATTGTTTCAGGAGAAAAATTAATTTAACAGTTCATTAGTCTTGATTTTAACAGATATCACTAATATCACTGAATATTTAGATAGATAGATAGATAGATAGATAGATAGATAGATAGATAGATAGATAGAGACATATATGATATTTTTAAGTTTTTAAATTTGATCAGTTAATCATCTTTTAAGTGAAAAAATAATAGTGGAAACAAATACAAAAATAGGAATGCAGATCAAAGTTAATAAACAAAAGAGGCAACATTATCAATAACCAATTTTAAGAACATAACACTTTACTGTTATTTAGTTTAGAAATTGTTTAGGGGTTGTTACATATCTTATATAGTGTGGATTATTTCCTCTTTTTCCCCAAAGTTTTTCTCAAGAATCTTCCTGATTTTCTTCTAAATTTAACCTAAATATTCTATGTGGGTTTGAAGTCTAAAGTGCTTGCTTTTTCAGTCATAGTCAGGAGTTATTCAGTTGTGGGAAAATTCTTCATTGGCAAGCCATGAAGAGACCCCATTTTCCTCCCTCATACACAGTGAGCCTTTTTGCACGTACGCAGTTTAGCAATTAGATGTTAATTACATGTACACAAGTCTAGTGGTTAAACACACAGATACACATAAGTTAATGAGCTGTCTGGTCCACCTTTAATGATTGGCTTGGCTGGTTTCCTGTCCTGTTTACTTGTCTCTTGACCTTTGGAGCCTGAAATAGGAAAATGGCCTTCTGACAGTTAATGAATGATGAACAAACATCCAGTTGTGCTGTAAACAAGATGTCAATAAAAGGGAGGGGACAGAATCACCTCTTTGGGTGTTCTTCCCCCTCAGATGGGCACTCAGTAGTCTCTGTCTGAGATCATTCCCGTTCAGGGATCCCAACATTCAGTCTGTATTTCCAAAAAGTTCTCTGGTAGACTTAAAGTATTAGGACCCTTACAGACTGCCAGAAATAATGTCACTTGAGACCACTTTAACTGCCCTGGCTCAGTGCCAGGGAATCATGGGAACTATAGTTATTGTGGCACCAGAGCTCCTTGACAGAGAAGGTTCAATGTCTCAGAAAAAACTACAATTCCCATGATTCCCTAGCATTGGGCCAGGGCAGTTAAAGTGGTCTCAAGCTGCATTATTTCTGGCAGTCTGTAAAGTCCCTAAGTGACAAAGCAATTCTGTATAAAAAGTTAATGTTCTGTTGTTTGTCTTTTTAAAATTGTTTAGCCTAATTGTTTTATTGTCTCTAAGTATGTCTTTATTGTTTTCCCTGCAAATGTCAAGAATGTCAGAAATGTCTTCTTCCCAGTGTCCACATCTCAATTCAACAATTGTATTCCAGACAGACCTGGGCAAAGTGTGTGTGTGTATATATATATATATATATATATATATATATATATATATATATATATATTTGTAATCCAAACCAAATATCCAAAGCTGTCCACGCTGTCTTCTTTCTAATTCTTCTAGTCCTTCTGTTTATTGTTCTCACTGTCTGGGTCTCTTAGAGTTTGTTTAGAATTAGTGTCTCTGATTTAGTGTCCTATTGTTTCTCTTTCTGCCATTACTGTAGCTGTTCTTTCCTAGAGGGTTAATAAGAGTCCTTCAGCAGCTTTATCCACTCCATTTTTGAAACGGAAGTGTGAATTTCCAAATAGGGTTATATAGTGTCAATTAAATTAAATTTATCAAAATGATCTTCAAAATTGATTTTAGACCTTTCAATTTACTTCTTTATAATATAATTTATAGTATAATCTATGAGTTTCTTTATTAATTGACAGTTTAAGCCCCAGCATTTTGTCCAGCCTAGCACAGACTCTTTAAAAGGCAAAAAGTTGAACCCATAGCAAAAGCTCTTAAGCTTAATTTGTAGTGGATATCTTTTGTGAAGTTCTCATTCTAATTTCCAAACTTACTTACATCTTAAAGAATCTTTTTAATGGTGAAAGTAAGTAAAAAAAGGCAGCAGCGAAGTTACACTTTTTAAGTTCCTGGCCATGGTTGTGGCTTGCCTGTGGTCTCTCAGCCCCCGTCCATATTGTCTTCTTTCTCCTCCTTCCCTGAAGATGTTGAAAACTGTCTGAGACCCCCATGGGCCTGTCTGAACCCCTTTATCGGTGTGGTATTTTGGTTGCTTATTTGATCTTCTGCCTGCAAATAAGATGCCACAGCCAGCTTCGCTGGGTTTCTGCTCAAAAACCAAGCTCCACCATCATACCAGAAGTCCTCCATGCTGAAGCATTAAAGTCTTAATTAATCTTCTTAATATCCTTTTAAAAAAGGTGACTGCAATTAAACAAACTGTCATCTTTAATCTCCAACCTCTAAAAATTACATTTCCACTGCATTTGGTTATTATGACAACAAGTAAACCTGGACTAAGTGATGTGGTGACTTAGTGGTTAAGACGCCACTTCTGATGATTTGTGGCCTGGGTGCTGCACTAGTCCCAGGTTCTGCCAACTTATCAATTGGAAAGCATGCAAATGCAAGTAGATAGATAGGTATTACTTCTCAGTGGAAAGATAACAGTGTTCAATGCAGTCATGCTGGCCACATGACCATCAGAACAGTCCTCGGACAATGCTGCCTCTTTGGCTTAGAAACAGAGATGAGCACAGCCTCCTACAGTTGGTTATGACTAGACATTCATGTCAAGGGACTACCTTTACCTTTACCTTTTTAATCCTGGACTGGTTTAATTTTCTAGATTTCCTAGGATGTGTAAGTCAGCAGCATTAATGGTTTCTATACTACTTTCAGTAGTAGTAGTAGCAGCAGCAGTAGAGTAATAGTAATATCAGTTCTGAGTCTTAAAGTCATAAGAATTAGTGAAGGAAAACATTGTATTATGCTATTTCTTTAGTAAAAATAAAATAAAATATGCTTTGCATTCTCCTGCTCCTCTTTAGTTAGGTAGGACTTCACATCTCCCCTCTCTCATTCTAACTGTCAGTCATAAGAGGCAGTTTAAATGACTCTCTGAAATATTCCAAATTGCCAGTAAGCAGTCAA
The DNA here is from genome assembly GCA_020142125.1 of Phrynosoma platyrhinos. Lineage (NCBI taxonomy): Eukaryota > Metazoa > Chordata > Lepidosauria > Squamata > Phrynosomatidae > Phrynosoma > Phrynosoma platyrhinos. The sequence continues at coordinate 246,930,574 of CM034703.1, read as the reverse complement.
TAACTGTTGTAAGCTGTCAGTAACAGTCCTCTCTGAGGGAGGTTAACATCTATCTTCCTGCTTTATAAACCCCAGTTAGATTAGGTTTTAGTTTGTTGTGTAAATATTTATTAAAGCCATTATTGTTTGTTTTAAAACCACAAACTACATGTTTGTTTGTTTTTTAAATTTATGTACAAAATTCAATCATACACATACATTCTAAAAAAAATTACATGTAAGCCACTAACATATATAACACATAACATATAACCCCCAACACATAACATATATACTAATACACTACCTATACACCAACTCCCATGCCCCCTCCTCACAAAAAATCCAAACACAATGCACAACAAAGACAAAACATAAAACAAAAAACAAAAAAGATATGTCTTTTGAACATAGCATTGTTTCCATGACACTTTCTTTGTCTTCCAAATGAATATTTGCTCAATTTATGAAATTTCCTTGATCCTCTAATCAAAATATGAATTCCCTAAAATTTGTTCTTTATAATTAACTCAGCGAGACTTACTTAAATAATAGTTTATGTATATAATCCTATCCTATACTTCCTAAAATACATTCATAAATTATTCTTCATCCTTTATTTCTTTGTCACAATATTCTTTAAATGTTATCCATTCCTTATTAACCTCATCTTCTGTTCTGTCATTTGAAAGACCTGTTAGAATATCTGCTACCATCACTTCCCATACCTTGTTTATCCATTCTTTATTAGATGGTGTTGTAGGTTGTTTCCAAATGTTTGTCTTTTTGAGTTATTCTTTATAATACTCTGACACACATTTTTGCTTCTCTGCTGATGAAAATGAACTCTAAAAAGTTAAACTTTCATACCTGCATATTTTAGTTTACTTTTAAAAGGCTTAACACCCTGGAAACTAAAATTGCAACCTACATTTTTACTATATATTTTGAAGGATAAATGCACCACATTTGCCAAAGTTGGAGAAATATGAGTGTTTTTGTTTTGTTTTTGTTTAAGTGGCATCATTAGTGGGCATCTAATCCTAGGCTTTTGTCCTTCATGAGCCACATCAGTTCACAAAATGTGGAAGGGGAAGGAAGAAAGCCAAGAACATGATTTAGGAATTAGGAACTCTGCTCACAGAATTCATCAAGGCATCCTGTAACCCATCCTATAATAAAAGCAGTGCATCAACACCTCTTCTCCAGCATGCAGAGGTTCTAGAGCAGTGATGGTGAAACTTTTAGGGGCTGAGTGCCCAAACTAAAAGGCCTTCCAGTGCCAGATGTTACCAGGTGCTGGGACTTCTGCCCTCCAGGGGCGGGCCTTCTCCCCCTGCCCTCCCAAGCCTTCAGCTGCCTCTCCAGAGGCAGCTGACAACCTGGGGGGTGAGGGGGGAGGAAGAGGAGTGCACCTCTTCCTCCTCCTTCCCCTGCAGGCAGCTGAAGGCTGAGGACAGCCGAGAAGGAGGAGGAACAGGTACACACATCTTCTTCCTCCTCCCCGCCCTCTACGTGCCATCAAAAATGGTTTCTCATGCCATTTCTGACATGTGTGCCATAGATTCATCATAATGGTGCTAGGACAAAGAAAAATCATGGATAGGAACAATTTACATATCTCTACATCTTGTGTGCCCCACTTCATTGTGCTTTCCACAATGGCTTCCAAGGACATTTTGCAAAGACATTTCTATAAGAATGGCTTCATAAGACACACTTTGAGAAACAAATGAGAAATAGAAACTAGGGGGTTGAGCATATGGTGCAGGTTAACATGAGCTCAGCCCCCGTGCTCAGCTGGTTTAGTCCCTGGGTTGGCTTGGGCATAGGTGGGTTGGGTTCACACACCTATTTCTGCACCGACCCAAGGCCACTCTTTATCTTTCCTACATGGTCAAGCAACCCTTTCACATGTCAGACAGGATAACTGGGTGGCTTTTCAGATGAACTGCTCACTAGAAAGGTAAGGAACATGGAGGAGGGGGTTGTCTATGCAGCTTGGTTTTGCCATGGAATTTCTTAGAAACTCCACACAAAACCAAGGCTATTTTACCCTGGAGTAAAGGCTCTTTACCCTGGGGGTCAAACCAGATCCTCTGGATCCATGTTTGCACAGGCAGAACCAGGCCTGATCATGCCATGCATGTTTTGGCCTGTGTCATCTAAATTAGAAAATACAAGATTGGGGGGAAGCTGGACATTTGGCCCATGTGGACAACCATTAGGTTGAATTCTAGTTCTGTAGGAGGGGCTACAGACTACCAACATGTATTTCAGTAGGGATGAATGTATATTTCTACAGTTAAGCAGTTGGCATTGAGTGGATAGATAACCACTAGTTTGACAGAAGTGAAAAAAGAAATCCTATTCTGCTTTCTACACACTTTATCATTGGGTTCCCCACTCTCGCACACTTTGGAAGGTTTGATAAATTTAAAGCAATAATTTGGAGCTAAAATATTGATTTACCCAAACTCATGCCTTCCCCATGTCTACTTTGATATAACTCCTGTTAAATCCCTACAGTATCTTTGTTACCCAGTGAAATTATCCTAGGACTGAGGACACTGCTAAAATAATTAAGTGGAAAGTTTTTTTTTACCTTCTACCTACTTCTGAATAGACATGGTGAATACATCAGTTTAAGACTCTTTTGGGCCTTTACAGACTTCCAGAAATAATCCAACTTGAGGCCACTTAACTGTCCTGACTCAGTGCAAAGGAATCATGGGAACTGTAGTTTATTGTGTCACCAGAGCTCTCTGATAGAGAAGGCTCAATGTCCCAGAAAAAAAAATACAATTCCCATGATTCCCTAGCACTGAGCCAGGACAATTAAAGTGGCCTCATGCTGCATTGTTTCTGGGAGTCTGTAAAGGCCCTTTGTCCTCAATTGCACCAAACTCTCTTGTCTTTCACTTTCCTTTTGCCCCCCTGGAGCACTTCTTTTTAATTGAAAAAATATATAACTTAAGAACATTCAACAGAACAAAATAAAATGTAAAGATTATCAGCATTCATTAACAAAGCATGCAATAAATGCATGCATGCATGTTTGCACACATGCACGCATGCATGCATACACACACATACTTCTTTTTCTAGCTTTCAAGTCAAGATGTCATTCCAAAGTGCACCATCCAGTCCATTATGGACAGCAGACATTGGTTTTGTACAGAGACAGCTTCCTTTGAATCAGATGGAAAAGAGAAATAGAGTTGGGTGTCATCAGTATATTGGTGATACAGCACCCAAAGCTCTGGATGGCCTCTCCGAGAGGATTTCACCCATATCTAATCTTTCACAAACTCTCCACTCTAATTTATCAAAGGCTTTTGTCCAATCACAAGATGCAATACGACAAGGTATATTTTTATATCGTGAACTGTAATAAATTATACTGAAAGCTCTACAAATAGGATCAGAAATTGTTGGCTTTTTATAAAGTCAAATTGATCATTTTTAATGTAATGTTGAACAAAAGTGCCTAATCTTTCAGCTAAAATATTTGCAAATACTTTAGCATAGTGATTAAGAAGTGTACTTGGCCAATATGAATATATCACTAAAGGCACTTGTCTGGTTTGAGGATTAGAATTATTTTTAGAGTTGACAAGATTTAGGTATTGGATCATCTTTAAAAAATAGAATCAAATAGCTTAACCATGACTACAGCTGTTTGTTCTGGCAAGATCTAAAAATTACCTCCAACTAATCCTGGACATTTAATGGGTTTATAATTACTTATCTGTAATTTGTACTCATTAGAAAATTTAATTAATTGTGCTTTGACTATTAAACTCTTAACAACCAACTCATCAAAATGTTTAGTTATATGGAGAGATTTTAAAAATTCAACAATTGATGCATTTATTTTTATAACTATTTTTCTCCATATTTATTTTTAATTTAAATGATTTGCCTAGAGCTTCTTCCTCCCACATTATCATATTTGCAAGTAATTCTGTTTTTTTATTTTATTTACAAATTCATAATACAATTGATAAGTTTACTGGGTGTACTTTTGAATTTGATGAAGCTATAACAATTTCAATTATGCATGTTTTTTTCTTTAAAATATTTAAAATGTTAACATTCCCTGTCTGAATATGAACAGATTCTATTTTTTTATCTCTGTTACAAGACTGTTTTTAACAATCAATGCACAGTATGTGTACTTTTTTATAATTGCTTCTAGGACAATTTTTACCATCTCATAGAGTTTCAATAGATACATCATATATTTCATTGTCAGAAGTGTTTGTGGGGATAACTGCTTTCAGCCTATCCTTAGTGGCATTTTGAGTTAGAAGTTGTTATGGCAGTGTCCAATAGAAAGAACCACCTCTCCTTCTCATTTTGCTTTCCCCTATTTCTTCAGTGGATCACACACCTTGAGGGGTTGGTAAAGCTGGAGCTGGAAAGAAACAGGCAGTGAAATTCACACCTTTGTGCATACACATGTCTTTCTTTAATGAAAATCTACTCAGAAGCAAGTCCTATGAGCACCATTGTTGTTATACCACTGATTTGTGCAGATCATATCTTTAAAAGGGTGTGGAGAAACAGAGAACATGCAGTGATTCAGCTGTGCATACTGGGTTATTTCTGCAGTGCAGATGCAGCTTAAGAATACTTAATAGAAAAGGTTGTACATTAAGACCCTCTACATAGCTTTTCCCAACTTGACAGTTTGCAAATCTATTGAAGTCTCATGTTCACATGCAGTGCTTTACAGTCAACCTAGTGGGAGGGAGGGATTCATACAAATTGAAATTTCACCTGTGGACAAAACATAACAAACCTCATATAATCCTAGGTGAAGAAAAATTGAGGCCAGTTCTTTCTCTCCCCCCCCCCACCTCTTTCTGTGATATACTTGTAAATGAAAAATAACCTTTTTAAAAAACAAAATACTGCATTTAAAACGTAAAATACAAAAAACCCAAATTACAAAAAATACAAAAAAAAAACACATAACACCATCACACACAAATCCAATAATTATAAAACAAAAAAAATATAAACCTTAATTGCCTAATCAATATAAAACAATTCCCCCCAATTTCCCTCCCAACCCAAAGTATACCCTACTCCACACTCACCTATCCCTAATTTACACTAAACTAAAATAACATTAAAAGAAATATTTGCTTGATTAGGTCAGGAAATAACAGTATCAATAACCCATTCCCTTCTTTCAGGGCCAAAACACACTGCAGAAATAATTCAGTTTGAGATCTCTTTAAATGCCCTGATTCAATGCTAGGGAATTCTGGAAATTGTAGTTTTGTGAGACTTTAGCTTTCTCTGTCTGAGAGCTCTGATGCAACAATAAACTACAATTCCCAGGATTCCCTAGTACAGAACCAGGGCAGTTAAAGTGGTCTCAACCTGGATTATTTCTGCAGTGTGTTTTGGACTCTGGATAGTTAAATACTAAAGTCTGCATATTCATAAGAAATATGAATCCTTGAAATCAATAATCCAACTATTTATTTTTTTTAAAAAAAAAGATTGGGATGCTTTCATTCTGGAGGGGCCCAGACAGGCATGATTCATTTCCTCAACTCCTCTTTGAAAATCAATACAGCAGCTGCAAACATACAGGCACCTTTCTTTTTTGCTGTGATCTTGTTTTTCCTTGGGCTAAGAACAGCATTACAAGAGAAAAGATTTTTAAAAAATGTTGTTATAGTTGCATCAAGGAGGAGAATGAACAGCAATTTTCTCTACTAATGGAAGCTCGGTATGACAACTTTTGAGAACTTTTTTTAAAGGTGTGGATATTTAATAGAAATCACACGAGGAGTGTTGCAAAGGGAAAGGCTGACTTCATAGTCCTTTAAATGTATTGTATAAATGTGATGTTAGCAATCGAGTCTTTCAGTGGTATTTTCTTGATGATTAATTTTCACTCTGAGAAATGAAAGGGCAGGTCACATTTTATTATAATGATGCAGGAGTCAATTTTGCATGGTTGCATTCAGTTGTTACTTTGTGGGCTTCCAGTAGTGTCATCCAAATTGGTGTCTCAAAAACATAAGCCATTTAGTCTATGTCACTTGGATGGTATTAACTAGGGTCACTGGAGCGAAACCTGGAGAGGGCTCCTGTACCCTTAATGTTTGTTTAATGCTTGTTTGTTATTTTAGAAGACAAAATTTCAGTAGCTGTTGTGTGACAAGCAAGACCTGCAGAAATGACTTGTTCTAAACAACCATTAAATGTCAGAAGTGTAAACAGAAGGTTTGATCTTTTCCCACATATGGTGTACACTGAGATGAAGCACAGAAATACTGGACTTTGATTCATATAATGCTGGAGGACATTTTCAAAAGAAAAATACAGTTAAAACCAAAGAGTCTTCTACTTGGAATGCTGGATGGCCAAATGTAGAAGTTTTCAGTACATAATTATGGTGGCAAGAATTGTCTATACTCATAGGTGGAAGAAAGCTCTTACTTCAACACGAGAAGATTGGCTGATCTAGATTGTTGAATTTGCTGAAGTGGACAAATTGACAATTAAAGAGAAATCCTTGTCATTTTTTTAAAAAGACTGGAAGATGTTTGTTTTTTTGTTGCAATCACATTAGGGATATACTGTTGGAATATGGATGGGTTATACAGTCAATGGTGAAATGTAAAGACGTGTGTGTGGATTTTCCTCATGAGAACAGCATCTAGAGAAACAAAGAGGATGGCCAGGGAAGTCATAACATGAACAGATTTTATCTGGGAAACAGATAATGAAATTCAAACAACATTAGATCATGGGAAAAGAGTCACATAGGTGGATGATGGACAGCAAGGGGATGGGTTAAAACACATCATACAGGCATTATCCAATCAGCATAAGGTTAATACCCAGAAGGTGGAGTAAGGGAGGGGCTGAGAGATCCCTTTGTCTAGAATGTTTATATTTCATGCATTGTTATGTGTGTGTGCGTGATTGCAATGGTTTTAACTATGGAGTTCATTTCTGGACTATAATATGCTTATATTGCTTTTAGACTGTAACTCCTGGATCTGAAAACATGGATCTGTAACTTTGCTTTTCTACCACATCAGCAAGATATGATCCTATGATGGACTGTATGTTTTTCTTTGCTTATTTTTATTTTATGGAACAATAAAGTTCTACTTTAGATCTACATGATTAGTCTGCATGCTTTCAGCATGGGAAGGCTGGTGAAGGAAGCTGGTTCCTAAGCTCTGCTGCATTTTAAGCATGCCACAGCCAATTAATCAACATATACATCAGTTTTAGGTTTTGTAAAATGAACTGAGGGGGGAAGCAGACAAGGGCATCCAGGACGCCCTGCGC
>CM034703.1:246862304-246885476 GCA_020142125.1 Phrynosoma platyrhinos | reverse complement strand
CCTTGCCTAAATTCCTAACCATCTTGACCGCTGAGTCAAATGATGCATGCTTAACAGGCGTAAGCTTAGGATCTATGGAATCATTCACAGAGCCATCCTTCGGGTAGGATAAATTGTGAATCAACCTGAATTCCCCAGGGGCTTTCTTGGGAACCACACCCAAAGGGGATCAACGAAGGGTGGGAATTGGCAGCTGATCATGAGGTCCTGAAATCTTCCAGCAGCTATCTCTTTTGCTAGCTTGTCCCTCACAATAGTTGGTAAATCCCTCACAGAACGAGCATTGAGCTCATAGCAATATTCCCTGGAACCTGTGTAAGGGATGCGAAAACCGAAGGAAAAAACATGAAATAAATAAGATGCAGCCTCCTTGTTTGGGTACACCCTCAGCCAAGCCACCATTTCATCTAATTTAATTGGTGACGGCTGGGGGGGGCACCTCCCACTCCTGACTGCTTACCTCTGCTACAGGAAGCACAGGGGTGACCACCCCTGCAGGTGTTACACTTGTGATCAAACCTGCAGGGCTGCCTCTTGCACTTGCCTGTGTTAAAGTCCCAGCATATACCAAATTGCTTTCTTTCTCCCATGCCAGGCCTCACATTATATCCTCTTGGCTGAATAACCATGGGGACAAACCCATTGTCACATCTGCTCAAAGAGGAGGCCCCCATCATTGCATCTGCCCATAATTCAGACTGTATATGTCTCTAAGACAGGGAGCAATCTTGTGCAGCTCTCATTCTAAACTGCTCATCGTATTGCAGCCAGGCTGCACCCCTAGCTTTATGATGGCAGTTGGTGTAAGCTTTAATCATGGAAAGTCAGGAGACCTAAGGGACTCTTTTTCCTCTATAACTCCCCTGTAAATAGCAAAACCCATAATCCAATTCACAAAATTGTGCTTCAGCTTAGGGCGTTTGAGCACCTGAACTCTTTTGGAAGGCTGAACACAATCCCATCCTTTACCATGATTCTTGGTTCAGGATCCCTGAAAGTAAGAGAAAATAAATCTATATAATACCCCTTCCATTTTCTTTCTTTAGTGGAAAGAAGAAGATGTGAGCCAAGGGGTGTAGACATTCCAGGATAAGGAATGGATTCAGAATGCACAGTTACTCCTGATAGCACAGGAGCACCCAAAGGAGACACCGCAGGGGTGTTGCTAGCCAAAGGAATTGGCTGACCAACCTGCACCCTAGAGTCAGGGATCTGTGTAACCGCAGGGATGGGGCGTTCCAAACACACACCCTAACTAACCTGGCCACCTGGAGCCCATACCGAGGTGAGCCAATTTGTCAGTGAAGGATTAGTAGGAGACAAACCTGATATGGAAGCTTGCTGGGAAGCATCACCAGCCAACTGCACAGGTCCCCCAAAGTGTGGCCCCACAACAGCTCAGGTGTCGGGCAGAGAAGAAGAAGCAGCAGCTGCCTGATCTCTCCTCTGCACATCACGGGTTTGTTCCACTGCACCAGCACCTGGAAGTACCACTCTTTGTAAGAGCTGCTCAGAAACAGGGGCAGCAGCACCCTGAATCTCCACACCTGGAACCCTTTTCAGGAGTCCCCAAAAGGCTATAGTGGGTTGCCCCACCTCTATAGCCAAAACCACTGAAGGACCCGGTGTAGCAGCAATTACCTGAGTGTCAGGTACAGAAGGAGGGAGCAGCACTTCTGTGTCCAGGTTGCCAGAAGTGCCGGCAGCTGTAGCCTGTAGCCCCTTCTGGGCAAGCTGGTTACAAACCGCCACACAGGCCTGTACTGTCTTGGTCAGTTGTGCTAGCTGAGCAGCAGTCTCATCATCTCTCCTAGTAGACTGAAAAGGATTCTTTGAAGCAGAGTAACTAGTGTCCTGGATTGCAGCCAGCACACACAAACCTATGCTGATAAGGATGGCTTAACAAGGTAACTAGCTATGCAGCTGGAAATAGTCCACTAACCTTGCAGGAAGTGAGAGAAAGAGCAAACCAAAAGCCAGAGCTGAAGTCAGGAACTCAGTGGTCATGATAGTCAGTTCAGTTCAAGGTCAGGTCTTGCTCTGAAGGAGCCGCATCCTCCTCCTCATCCTCCGATACCTGCTCTTGGCTGGCCATGACAACTAGAGACAGGCACAGCTGGAGCTGCATGCCTCTTAGATTGAGACTTACTGCGAGGCATCACTCCCCCCAGTGAGTGTAAACACGGGTCCTATGCACAATCACCCAACCTTGGATGACTACCACCAGGCCAAAGGCTGCCCTTCCCCAAGTCTCACAAGAGATGCAAATAGCCAGGAAGGGTCACTGGCAACAACCACGGGGGGGGGGTGTGGGGGGGTGGGGAGGTGTCTGCCAAGGATCCTATTAGGCACCCTGTACCACCAGGCCAAAGACCGTCCTTCCCCAAGTCTCAACAAGAGATGCAGATAGCCAGGAAGCATCGCTGGCAACAACCAACCAGGGGGAAGGTGTCCACCAAGGGTCCTATTAGGCACTCTGCCCGAAGACAAGTATTGCATTCACACACCAAGCACTGGGAAGAGGTGTAAAACCATCCCGAACCAGCGATGGGGTCCCGACCTTACCAGTCCGGAGTAAACCAGGGCGCTGCTGGGCCTGAGATCGAGCACAGGGTCTGCGCACCCAGCAGAGAAGACGCCTGCTGCAGCACCCACCTCAGAGAGTTGTGGAACCCTCCGAGTGTTGGAGGTGGGCAGGCCGCCCTCCAGGCCCCAGGCAACTGGCCCGAAGGCCTCACCTGGCCTCTTCATCCCAACATGCAGGGAGACTTAAAATTTAGAACTCCCATGATGAATAGTAATCATGGATCAAGTAAATAATCAGCAAGAGCCAAATTGCAGCAAAAGCCAAGAATTCGCTAGGCCAAAGCCAAGCAAATAGCCAGAGCACAGAATAGAGCGAAGTGACTCGCTCAGTTCAAGCTCTAAAATGGCTGCCGCCACATGGCAGCATAGAGCCATAAAGAACAAACTCTCATAGGAAGTCTCGTGAGACTTCCTTAACTCATGCAAGCAACGCGATTGGGCCAAGCACGCAGGTACCCAGAGGCCCCTGCGCTCTTGACCAATCAGGCCTCTCATGTCGTTATATGGCCGGCGCAACAAACAACCCCTCCCGACTCATCGGGGGTGTCTTTCTCTCTGTTTAATTTAATTCTATTATTTTCAGCCCAATTTTTTAGTTTATCATTATCCTTTTGAATTCTGTATCTAACTTCTAATGTTTTAGCTACCCTTTCCAGTTCTATATCATCCATAATTGTGTTACAGATTCCCTCTACATCATCATATAAATCATTAATAAAAATATTTAAGAGGGATGGTCCCAAGATAGAACCTTGCAGCACTCTGCTTGAGACTTCCCTCTGGTCTTTGAATATAGTTTTTCAACTAAATATAGATTTATCTGATGGTCTTTCCATCTATTCCACATTCAGTCCATTTGGTGTTCAAAATAGCATGGGGGGTATCAAATAATTTTGCTGAAATCTAGTTAAACAACAAATGCATCATTCCCTTGGGTCCTGCTAAGAGAAAGGAGAAATAGAAATTAAATTAAATTTCTCTATTTATTGAGATCTTCCAGCAGGGGCTGAATTGAAAAAAAAAACTGTATTATTGAACTGTGGCTGAATGAAGACTAATAATCTTGCTTTAAGTGTACACATGCATTACTCTTTAATAGTAACAGCTGGTGGAAACATATACATGATCATGGATAGTCACTACATGAAAAATACATTTATGTATATTTTTTTGTTGGTGTTTCTGCTGCTGTCCAGTTTCTTCAAATCAATTCCAGTTTATGTGAACTTTATCACAGGATTTAATTGGCAAGACTTATTTAGAGAAGGTTTGCCACTGCTTTTTTCTTAAGAGGGTAAGAGAAAGGGACTTGTCCAAAGTCATCCAGTGCATTTCCATGGCTGAGCAGGAATTGGAACCCTGGTCTCCTGAAGTCTTATTTCAACCCTCAGTTCATTATACCAAGCTGGTCTATTCATTAAATATAGGGTGAAAAAGCATATACAGATATCTTTCATATTCACAACCAAAAAGAAAAAGGCAGAAATACTACCCTGAACTCTTCCCATACAAGTGTGTCCAGCAACTCTAAAAAAGACTTATCAGCTTAATATTCTCTATTCTTTCTTGCAGAGGAGAAGTGAATGGTGACTGTTACTGTAGCTATTTGGGAATAATGAGGCAAGGATAATATCAGTGTTACATCTCAGACTAGATGAGCTAGTAAATTGACACTGTCTGGAAGGTCCTTCAGGATCTCAGAGCAAATGGTTTAATGGGTGATATGATTCAGTCTGAGTCAATCAACATTCCAATCAACAACATTTTCTAGAGAAGCATCATTGACATAGGGGGGTTGCAGACTGCCAGAAATAGTGCAAATTGAGTCCACTTTTAGGTTTAGGGTTAGTGCTAGGGAATCATCGGAATTGTTTTTTGTTTTTTTTCTGAGACATTGAGCCTTCTCTGTCAGAGAGCTCTGGTGCCACAATAAAATACAGTTCCCATGATTCCCTAACCCTAACCCTAAAAATGGACTCAATTTGCACTGTTTCTGGCAGTTTGCAATCCCCCATAGATGACAGATCCAGCATCAACAGGGGACTTGTTCAATTTGGCAAACCTTCCGGAAGAGCAATGGTAAAATCCAGAATACTTTCCTTGTCTTTGTGGTGGCAGATTCCCAGCTGCCCTGCATGAAATAAGAGGAAATCACATTTCATAATGAAATAAGTTAGTTAAACTGCAAGACTTTTCTTTAAATTAGTTCCAGTTGGCAAGTAGAGTTCCTAGTCCTACTTGTTCTCTATGTTTATTAATTTTATTCTGTTAGGTGCATATGTTTGTTTGTTTTTATTTTTTTTGCTTTTATCTACAGGACAAGCAGAAATTCATCAGTAATTTTCTTTTTTATGTACACCACATAAAAACATTAAACTCATGGATAAAACATTTAAACCAAATAAAAATCATTCCTTAAAAATAATGTAAAACCAAACAGTTGAAACAGCTGAAATAGTTTCAAAAGTCAAAAGCCATGAGGAAAAACACTAATTTAGCTGCCTGCAGGAAGCTCAGAAAAGATTGTACCAGCTTAATTTCTTTTGGCAGGGATTTCCACAGATGGAAAGGCTGCTACAGAAAAAGCCTTGTCACTTGTACATACCAACCTATCCTCATAGGGCACTGAGACACACAGCTACATCCTTTAATACATCTACAGATTGTGTGAGATTCTATCAAGTCATCAGCACCACCAGAAAACATGTACACACACACACACAACTGTCCACTCTCTATCAGTAAAATCCATGGCTCTCTGTTCCACATACAACTGCTCCAGGCTAGCATATTGGAAACTGATTTGTATTTGCATCTGAATCTATTTCTTTCACTTTTCATCCTAGAAACCAGTTCCAAGATGTGATTTTAATTGTTGTTGTTGTTGTTGTTGTTGTTGTTGCTGTGTGCCTTCAAGTAATTTCTGACTTACTCTAAGGAGATTATCAGATAGGGAAGGGAGAAGCTGGGAGTAAAAGACATACTCCCAGCAAAGTCGTGCAATCGCTCATCCAGGACTTAACTCATGAAGATCCAGGAATGCTCCCTCAACAAGCCATTCATGGAAAAGTCCCAGAAATGGTTTATTGCTGGAGCATCCCTGGATCTTCATGGGTTAAGTCTGGATAAACATGACATCATCTAAAAATCTTCAGTGGAATTGCGACTTTGACAGGAGTATGCCTTTTTCTTTCCTGATTTCCCCCATCTGATAATTTCCTAAGTTGAATCTGTCATAGGGTTTTCTTAAGTGAAAATGGAGAATCTACTCTGAGACATCAACATTAGGGAATAAATTACTTTGGATGCTATTCTAGGATGTAAATCCCAAAAATTCAGTCTGAAGTTAGTAGTGATTTTTACCCTGCAGTGACCATTTACTGTTACTGAACCAGCTTATCAGTTATTCATTTCCTTCTTGATTTTTACTCTTTTGTCCTACACTGTTTTATAGCACTAATTCTATTTTGTAACTTTAATTTTGCTTGATACTTCCATTGATCATTATGTATTCAGAGTGTGGGCTTGTTGGCAGTTACATGTTAGATTTTCATTGACAAATTCAAATGGCATTATTGTTTTGAGAGAGCTGAGTATGCAACAAACATGGCAGTGTGTCAACTGGAAATATGCATTCACAGCACAATGCTAGACAAGTTCATTCAGAAAGAATGCCCACTATTTCAATGAGGCTTACTACTAGAAAAGGATTTCAGACTGAAGTTTCTGGTTCTTTCTATATATTTTTTTCACTATAAGCAGAAGACATAACTTAGACACATATATGGAAGAAGGATGGATCAACAGATTTGGAGGAACTGTGTTTGCAGAAATACCAAGGCACATTTTTTTGAGAGGGAACTCTAAGTAGAGGAGCCACATACACACACATCACAGTGCAGATTTTCATCCATTGATATAGTTTGTAATATTTAAGGGTAGTGGTTTTTTAAAAAAAATACATTTTATACATGAAATGAGATCAAAATTAAAGTCATGATTCCTAATCCTAATGTTGCTATTTTTTTCTCTTTTGAACCTTTGGCCAATGGTCAGATAATATAGACACAAAGAGAGAGAGAGAGAGATGCCAGGGATACAGGACAAGATTTTTTTGGTGAGATCTACTTGCTTTGAATCATACAGTAGTGCTGCTCAAAGTGATGATATGTGGAGCTGCCATTCAGTGATTTGTTGGCTGCTGGTCCACAACAAGTTTCTGTGAATGAAAGAAATGGCTTAGCCAATGGGAGGAAATATGGCACTAGTCCTTGGCATATTTTTTTTTAAAAAAATCCAAAACAAAACCTGCCTGTCCTACACATCAGGCAGCCTGACTAGCACTGGTGTTCAGAATACAGAAGTCATACAATTCTTACTTCATAACAGGTGAACAAGACAGAGTTGAATAAGAGGCTCTAGACAGGAAAATTAGCAACTGATATGTAACATTGTTGGTATTGGGAGTGGAGATTAAGATAGAGATGAACTGGAAGAAACATGAAGGAAGACAGGTTGGTATCCTGAGCAATGGAGAAGATGAGACTGTGTCAGACACTGGAAGTAGCATGACAGAAAAAAAAAGTTAATTGTTGGAGTCTTAGACAAAGGAGATTGACAGCTTGGAGCACAGAATTGAGAGAAGAAGTGTAGAACCATATACGCTTGGAAAAGAAACCAAATACAGAAAATCCATATGTAGCACATCTCCCAACCAAACAGACGGCTATCCAGACTTGACAAAAAGATGTATAGCAGGGGGAAGGGATCATATATACCTCCAGATGTTGTTGAAATGGAACCCTCATGAAGCAAATAGATGGTGGTGAGGAATGCTAGGAGCTGCAGTTAAGCAACATCTGGGGGGCGACATAATTTCCACCTTGATCTATATATAGTAATGACAAATCACTGTTGGAGAAACAATCTCTAGATGAGTGGTTCTGTTTCCAGGTTGTTCTTACCAGTTTCATACCTATATTTCAGACTTTTGTTCATGTTTTATTCAACTGCCACCACTAGTGGTTTTAACACACAAAGATACAAAATATTACTACTACTACTGCTAGTACTACCACCACCACCACTAAGCCAGGTATCTCCTATATTATACCTGTGTATTTTATTTAATATTATCCGAAGGCAGAACTTTGCCTTTGTCATTACTGACATTTCATTTTGTTAGTTTCAGTCTCATTTTACATTATGTCAAGAACTGTCAGTATTTTTTGCCCCAATCTGTGTAAAATGTCTCAGGTGCATGCAGGGGGTTAAAGAGGAAATGCTGACTCAGAGTAAGCTGATGCAACTTAAGCATGGAGATGAGTCATAGCAGGTCCAAAGCTGCACTGTCACTGTGGACACACGACAGGAAGCTGATGAAACACTAACCGGGGGTTGGATCAGAATCCTAGCTGTGTTTGTATATATAAGAATGAATGCTCCAGTACACTGTGTGATGGTGTGGATGTCAATTGATGGTGGAGCATTATGTCAGTTGGTGCAAATATTGCTGTATTGTGCTTACAAATACTTTGCTGCAACTAAGATTAAAAAGCCTTTTCAGAAGAACCCAGCAGTCGTGAGTGACTTTCCAGACTTGGCAGTGGTGTTTGTTTCCTAGCTGGCAGCATTCAACATATGGACTCAACTTTCCCTGTGCTCTAACAAGAACATCTTTAATTTTATTCCTGTCTTAGAAAGAGTAGTAATAGGAGAGGAAGAAAGAGATGGAGATATTTTAACATAATTTTTTTAAATTTTTTTTAAATAAATTTATTTGGCAGTATAAAAACAATACAAAAAGAAAAAACAACAACAAACTACACATGTGAACATACATAAACGACACAACATAGAACACAATTACTTCCTAAGCTGGACATAAGAAGAACAAATACTATATCATCACAGTACATAACTCAATTCTTTTTTTAAAGTTATCAATCCAGAATCTATAAACAATGATATCATATTTTAAATATGTATTAAACATGTATTGAACCTACGTGAAACAATACTGATTACTAGAAAAATACGAATACTTATCGATACTATATATTAAATCCATTAAGTAATTCGCTCTTACCTTTTATTAACAATATTAATATTCCATATATTTTATGTACTTTAGGGCATCTTGAATTCCCATATTTGTATAGGAATTATAATATTAATGTCATATATCTATTTGACTACCATTATCTTGTACATAGGAGATCCACAATTCCTAGTCTTTATAAAAACCAGATAGTGCCTTATTTTTAGTTAAAAATGATAATTTATCCATCTCACAAATATCATAGATTTTAAATTTCCATTCCTTTAATGTTGGGATTTCCTTCCGTTTCCAAAATTTAGCATTATATTTATTGAATATTGTTGATGATTAAAAAAAATTAGATATAGAAGAAGGGAGACTGATATTTTTTTGTAATATTAGCAGCCAGGATGGTATATGATAAAATCTGAAGCAATAAAACAAATGGAAAGCATAATAAAGAACCAGTGTAGTAGTTTAAAGGACAGAATGAAAGAGAGAGACAGAGAATTATATCAAGGAAAATAAACATATCAAAAGGATGGATCCAATTAAATAATTTTATTGATGGGACATTTTCTGTCAGTGGAAATGAGAAAGAAAAAGAATCCCTTTCTCACTTTAAGGCCATTACATACTCTCAAAATCTTTTTCAGAAGACTGAAAATAACACATGAACAGATTTTCAGGAGGTATGGTGAATGACAGAAAAGAGGGGAACTGCAGAAGTCCTGTTACCATAAGCAAAAATCTGTGAGTTTGTATCAAGATCAGAACTGAATAGTCCAAGTGGAAGCAATTCATCTAATATAGACATTCATAGAAAGTTAGACAAGTACTGGAAAGCTCTGCCTGAAACTAGATCCATTTCAGTCTTGATCTCCCTCTTCTGCAGATGTTTCAGAGTGTTAATATGCATGTTGAATTGTAGTGCCCAGAACAGGACACAGCATTCCAGGTGAGATCTGTGCAAAGCAGAACAGATCAGTACTGTGACTTTTAAAAGGTAAAGGCTTTCCCTTTACAAGGTTATCTAGTCATGTCCGACTGTAGGGGGTGGTGTTCATCTCTATTATTAAGCTGAAAAGTCAGCATTGTCAAAGACAAATTCATGATCAAAGCATGACAGCACAGAACACTGTTACCTTCCCACTGAAGTTGTACCTATTTATCTACTTGCACTTTTACATGCTTTCAAACTGCTAGGTTGGAAGAAGCTTGGACTAGTGATGGGAACTCACTCTGTCACGTGACATCTGGGCCTCAAACTGCCAAAGTGCCAATCTTGCAATCATCAGAGGCAGTATCTTAACCATTGAGCCACAGCATCTCTACTTTATTCAGTCTGAAAAAATATATTCCTATTGATACAGCATTGAATTGTATTTGTTTTTTTGGTTAATACATCACAGGGATATACACATCCCTTCTCTAAAATATGTTTGGACATGCAGTGTTTTTTAAAAGTGTGCATTTTTTCATGCACTCAATTTTCAAGTCTGCATATTTTATCATATGTTGAGGAGTTTTTTGTTTGTTTGTTTGTTTTTTAAAAGTTCTGGATTGTGCAGATTTCCAAATCTAAAGTACATTCTATCTGTGTTCTTTTCTGTGTTTTGCAGAATGGAGAATTGGAGGGGGGGATATCTGACAAGTGGATTCTTCATACTCTTTTGCTCTGAACTGCCTTAAATTGCCCAGCAGGAGGGTGACAGGAAAGGAGTCTTTGGGATCTGAATTCTTTCTTCTTGCATTCATTCTTGGCAGATGATTTTGACACTTCAGTGTCAGTATAATAAGCAGTCATACTGGGAACCTCTTTTGTAATGACAGGAGAGAGCACACTATACATCCAAAAAAACATGACAAATGTGTCCATCAATGTTTTCTGAACAATTCCTTCACATAATTAGTTGGGAGTTAGGAGGGCAAAATGGTTGGGTGATTCTCACTGAATTGACAGCCTATACAAATTAATGTCAAATGTACTAGGACCCTTGCACAGATTAAGTAAGCATCCTGGATTCAATTTCTCCCACTTGCAAAATGTAAAACAGAGAGGGCAACACTAAACATATCTATGTAATATGTTTCCACAAATATAGGACATAATTCTGTATGGTACAGCATAGCATACAAACTCCAGACAAAGATCAATCTATAACTAGTCATGAAACACACCACCACCACATCCCATGCCATTCTATGGCTGGTGGAGAGCAGGAGAGGACAGGAGAAAATCTGGTTATTTTTTCATAGCCAGATGTAGAATCATAAAATCATAGAGTTGGAAGAGACCACAAGGCCCATCTGGTCTAAGCTTCTGCCATGTAGGACACACAATCTGTGTGAGTCATTATGAAACTTCTAGTTCCACCCAATACCACCCCTCTTTATTTACTGCTGTTGTTCGGCAAATTCTAGAATCCCATGATTCTGCCGGGCTCCATTTTGGAAAGTGGCATTGCAGATGGATATGGAAACAGCCAAGGAAGGAACTTATTTACAAATAAATAATGTAATTGATCAGAGAGGGCATCCAAGAGACACTCCAGAGCTTGTTGTTCACAAGAGGGACCATTTTATTGATGACAGCAAAAATTTTATCATTTCAAGTCAATACAAACTAATGGGAATCAACCAAGCATAAGCAAAGCCAGTTTGATTAACATTTAATATGGAAACAAACAGTATTCCAGTCAGCAAAAAGCTACAAAGAAACAGATGAAAAATGTTCAATTTTATAACAATAAGGATATGTAGAACTAGTTTCCTGGAAAGTCATCAGATGAGGAACATTTATAACACTGATCACACTGGATTCCTTCCCACATCTGTCTTTTAGGCTACATCTGCACTGCAGAAATAAAGCAGTTTGACACGACTTTAACTGCCGTGACTCAATACTATGGCATTCTGGGATTTGCAGTCTTGTGCGATATTTAGCCTTCTCTGTCAAAGAGCTCTGGTGCCAAAACAAACTACAAGATTACACAGAATGGAGCCAAGGCAGGTAAAGCAGTGTCAAACTGCATTAATTGTGCAGTGCGGATGCAGCCTTACTTAACACACTGCTATTGTATGAGTTACAGACAGGGAAAGGAGGGATAGGTTCTATGGGCTACAATAATAAATACTGTACTGAAAAGAAAAGGTGAGGGAGCAAGGGTGAAATCAGCTTCAAATATGGCAGTACTCTGGCTCAGTTGATTCTTTACAGCTCTAAACTATGGACTTTTATAAATCAGATTTTTGCAAGCTATTGGAATTAAATCTGTTTCTAGTTCCCTGCCCAGGGTTCTGATTTTCAGCCATAGATTAACATGGGGAAACCAACTTAATTCCAGTTCTTCCCTTCATCCTTCACTGCCACCACAGACATCATGTATGAACCCAATTTTTATTTTATTTTTAGCATTCCTGGAGACTAAAAACATATAACAGAAAAATAATACTTTATTTATAGAAGTTGAACATTACAAAATAGAATAAGGATTTAATATATTTGAAACTCATTTTTCACTCTTTCACACACTCGTCTCCTGAGTAATGCAGGCACTTAAACCCCATCCATTAATTCCTAATCCTGACTGACTGATTCAAACCTAATCCACCCTAACTGACTCCATTCTTTATCATCTTTCAGAATGTTAAACTAACTGTTTAGTTTATTTAACAAAGTATACATGGGTATTCTTCATTTATGAAATTCATGGGGTCACCATAAGTCAGCAGACAACTTGAAGGCATGTACATATGCATTCACACATATGTATGGGATTGAGTTTAGCAGCCTGTGCATGAAAAGCATGTGCTTTGACATGATGTTTTGTATCTTAATGGTGGGGTGGAAAGACTGATAAAAGTATTGTTGCACAGGTGGTACAGTATAAAAAGGAAGTTCGTTCTCTGGTATTTGATCCATAATAGCTATGCCATACATTCAGGTATGACTTGATGTGGCAGTCACATCATCCAAGTGAAAACTCATCTTAAATTAGACTATGGATATCTGATAAAGTGTTTGGGAAGCTGTTTTACCACAGGAAATCTAGTTCAAACTGGCAGAAATATGTATAAATTAGAGAGAGAAAATAAATCCAAGTTAGTGACTATGACTGAGAACATGCACACCCTGCAGTGGAAATCCACTGCCATAGAAATTTGCACAGAGATCATGAGGATAGGGTAGGTGATATATGAGATTAATATACACAGTTTTTAAACCATGATTTGAGCCAGAAAAAAGTGGCTTTGCCAATACTTATCACATTCTGTGTCCCCCAAGCACAGTTAGGGCATCCCTTTTCATTGACAGAGGAAACCTGCCAATGACCTCCCACCATTCACACTATTCCCCAGGTGCAAAACTGTATTGCAGGGGCAGTTGTGATATTTACAGTCACGTGGTGTCAGTGTCTCCTGTTCCACTGTACCCCCTCTTGCTATTCCTAAGCATACTGATTCCCTTCAATTTTTTCTAAAATATTTCTTTCTCTTTTTAAAAAAAAATTAAATTGCAGTAGCAGAGCTTTGGGAATGTGTAAAAATGTTAAAATAAAAAATAAAATAAAAAGCTGATCAGCATGCTTGGTAGAGCATAAAACAGGGAGTCAGGATCAAGGAGGAGTCAGGAAGAGAATGCAATGGCAGTGACAGCCCCAGTCAGTTGATTGTGAAGATGTGCGATTATGGTTGGTCTGAAATGGGTATGTTTCCATTGTTGTTGTTGTTGTTGTTGTTTTAAAAAAACTGACACATTTTTTGTGAGAATGGAGCTCATGTGGTAATGTCCATAGTTACCATCATGCCAATGTCATCTTGTTGGATGACACTGGATAGAGAAGTTTTTAATTTTTTTAAATAATATTATAAACAAACAACTAAAACAAATCAATGCAATCAAAAAAGAAGAGAAGAAAAAGAAAAAGAGGAAGACAAAAGAGGAACACTGTCCACCAAGCAACCCAAAGATTCATTTTAAGTTGAACTCTATCCAAAAATGATTACACAGTATAACGTTAATTACTTCATTACACTGAAAAGCAGAAACCCAAAAAGTTTATTGATTTGCCAGTGGACCACACAACATTTCTTACTCATTTATACAAAAGGACTCCAAGACTGTAGCAAACTGTCTCTTTTGAGGTCCCTCTAACCATTCCGATTATGCATGTCAATTTTCCCCCAAGTGCAACTTTCATGCACAACCTAACAAGAACAGAAATGAAAGATCTTGCAGGGTGTTGTGTGTTCTCATAATCTCTGACCAGGCATATCCAAATAACAATAATCAGCTTTTTATTTGAAACATTTGTTCCTTCAAAAATGGGTAATAAGAATAAAACACCTCTGGGATGTAATCTTGATGAGCTTCTTTGAAAATAATCTGTTACTCCATTCCAAAAAAATGTGCTTATCACTTTCAGAAAAGGCAACCAAAGGTAGGCCAGCACCCCATATGTGGTTGCATATATGCACTTTACAGTTGGTTAAGGTGGGTGGCCTCTTGACCTCCTGTAGTTTTTGAGAGAGAGAGAGAGAGAGTAGTAGTAGTAGTAGAGGAGCAATCATAGTTACTCTGACATTCTTTCTCACAGACTGCAGGGGGATAAGAAGCAGTCTCAGCTGTCCAGTTACCTCCATCCCACACCCTCCCATCCCTTTCCATGTCCATTTAATGGCCAAAGCAGTAGTTGCACAGGACTTGTTTGGCTGCTGTGGAGGGGGATAGTCAGACATAAGACTACACATGAAGAGCATTTATGCTCTGTGCCTGCCACTTAGGTTCTTGGCCATGATCTCTTTCCCCAATTGTGCCACAACTTCACTAACCATACTATGAAATATTGCTAGGTATTCTGTGACATTTAACTGGTGGTCAGTGTCACCTATGGATAATGTGTTTCTTCTCTCTGTAATTCTGCTAGTCTTATTTCATTTATCTATAAACTGTCAGTTAAGAAAACATTTGGGCAAATCAAAGGTTTGAAAATAGTTTGGGAGACAAATCCTAACACAAAATCTTCAGATAAAACTTGGCACACCATTTGGTCAACTGCTCCATACATATAATTTTTTGCCCTTTCTATTCAAAATGCACACAGATGGAATCTTTCTCCTGTTAAATTGCACTATATTAATAATGCTTTGTGTGATAGATGCTGGAGATGTAGTGGAGAAAATTAGTCTCTAGAACATATATATGTTCATTGTCCTAAAGTCCTCCAATTATGGAATGAGTGCCTTTCCTGGATTCATCAAATTATAAGGCAAGCTATACCATTTTGAGATAATTTATTAATTCTGTTTATCTTTGATGTGGACAATACAGACTTACCATATAAGCAATTCATCTCTATAATGCTTGATACCACTTGAGCTGAGATATTGAGTGCATGGAAATCAGTGGAAGATCTGTCAGTTAGGAGATGGCTAGATTCTAATTGACTTAACAGGAAAATCTGTTTACCAAATGCTTTGGTAAACAGAAGGGAAATAAAAAAGGACACATTTATGAAACTTTGATCCCCATTTATTAACTACAGTATAGCTCATCTGTCTGCACAATGTCCACAACAACCTCATCTAAAACTGAGAAACAACAGATTATAAATGCTGACTGATTTTTCTATATACAGAGTGGCCGATCTCTGAACTTTGTTATAAACAGAGACAACAAAGTTGGGGGGGGGTGATTTACAATCATGGTATGGTTAAAATTATACCCACAAACGCATACATACATGGTTGAAACCAACTTCAGCCATAGTTTTCAAAATCATGGGGATTTTTAAAAAGTTATTTTCCTGCAAATGGGAAGACATGCCAGCAGGTGAGCCTTTCTGAGGATGGTGTTCCAAAGGTGAGGAACCACACTGGAACCAAGAAGTCTGTCTCTTTGGTGTCCACTCTCTCTGGTGTCACTGTAACAGAGACCACCATCAACAAATGTATCACACAATTAATTTTCAGTGCAATTCAGATATTTGGGCCCAAGGTTTATAGTGTGCACAGGATCACAATGTGTGTTGATTTACAGAAATTACATATAAGACAACAAGGTAACTGGAATAACAAATCTGTCAGGAATTCAAGAAAAGAGATTATTAGTTCACCCCTTACAGAACCCTTAGAACACCACTATGATTTATTGACATAAGCTTTGTCTCTCAAAGTGTTATCTCATACTCCTTCTGTGATTTCTTGGAAATTGTTCTCTGAATGCCCTCAGAAGGAAAGTCCGAGTCTTTCTCAGGAGACATTCTGCTTATTTTAAACAGCTTCATCTGAGGATGCTTTCATACTTTGATATAATACACTGAGGATCTGTTCACACTTCCTTTTTGTCACTTCTGAGCAGACTCAGCTCTCTGTGTAGCCAGTAAATCAGTCAATTGTTGCCATTAAGAGTTTATTGAAGAACACAAAGACAGAAATCCACCAGACTACATTTAAGCCAGAACTAACCCCCCCTTCTAGCAAACACTTAATTAAACCCCACTAACTAATTGCTCCACCCCTCCTTTCATGGCGCGAAAACTAGCACCCACCTATAATTCCCACAGCTAACCATTACACCATCCTACCAGCCCCCACCTTATCAGCGATACATCCCACTTATTCCAGACCTAGTTGACTCCCAGCAGTACCAACCTCCTCCCACCAGCCATGCATTCCAGGAGGCCCAGTTTCCCAAAACAACCTCAGCCTCATCACCTCCCATCCCCCCAAGCTACTCACAGCCCATTATGCCTAAAGCCTAAACTATTAACTACTAGCCTAAACCCATCACTATGTATTTCTGCTTATGGCTGAAAATGTGTTCAGGAAGTTGTATGTACTTAAATAAAAGCCCACCATGCCCATACTTTTAAAACACATTGTGATTATATGATAAACCAAACACTTGGCACATCATACAACTGTACAGCATTAAGCAAATCATGAAATCACTGACCAACCAAACCCCTCTTTCTGTTTCTTTCTATTTCACAATTGAAATAGCTATTTCACAATAGCAATATACAATCTGTGGTCAAGATCCTGCATGAGAAAATACATCTCCAACATGTAACTATGATACATTGCCTGATGCAATCCTCATTATTCCACCTTTTCATTATGTCAGTCACCTCGCCAAGACAGCCATTTCTGTGTCAGTGGAGACTCTGGGAGCAGTAGATGTGCATCCTGCTATTACCCTTTAGCTGGACACCTTGCTACAGACATCTTCTGTGACCTCACTGGAGTTCTTGGAAGTTCCTTGAGGATAGCATTTTTGCAGTGCATTCAGCTAGAGGAAAATAGCTGACTGCTGTAAGCATCAAAACATTCCCTACTATGTTTTATTAATTCAGCTACAGTTCAAAGTAACATTAAGTGCCAGCATAAGTAGATGCAAATGTGATAGCACCAGAATGTGTACTGTGAATGACACAAAGACCTAGCCATGTGGAAATGCATGGGGATGTAGGAGGTTGCTAGAAAGAGCACCCCCCCCCCTCCATCCTGCATTTATGATGGGCAACAAAAGCCAAAAGATGAGTTCTGACACATCAAATAAGACTAGAATTCCCCTTTCATCTCTTGTGTATTCCTACCCCCCCTTCCTGTCATCTAATTCCTGGAGACTCCAGATTTTGTCTAGGTGTTGTAAAGTCCATGAAGTATCAATCAAAATCAATACCTCTCATCTCTTGGATATCAGGAGAAATTCTCCACTTTGGAAACCTTCTCAAGTTCTGTTGAGGGGCACTCTTACAGAACCTCTATGGATTGTGTCCCACAAAACTAGCCTTCTTTCTGTAGTTGCCCTGCCTGCTTAAGTAGAGACTGTTTACCTCAGGTGCTTAGGCTCAGTCACTCTTCCTTTCCTTCCATTTGTTTCCCCAAACATGTATATTCAAGCCTCATGTTTAAGCCAGTCCTGCTTTTCTGCTTTCCATGGACCAGTTCTTCAGAAACAGGAGATATATCATCTTTTCCAACCCTCAGCCTCCACTGTACCCTTTCAATTGTCTACATGTAGTTAGCTCTGTATGCTGCATGAGAAAGTATGTGTGTTCTTCAATATTTCTCCCCCAAAAAGTTCATGTAGTTCCCCATGCCTGGAGTCTCTGTCAGTCATTACCAGTATAGTTTGTGCTCTGTTGCTGCATATGTTACCCCCTCTTGCAAGGCCCATCGAAGTATTTCCCTAACTAATTGAAGATAAATTACAACTACTGGTGGAGGCTCTACTACCCTCATCCATTGTGGATAACACTACATAGCTGACATTCCCATCCTCTCTCTTCCTCTCTCAATCAGCAGGAAATGGCTGTCTGGGCAGTGGGGCTGATAAAACTGAAAAGGAGTTTGTGCAGGGTGAGATATTGGTAGATGGCAATCAAGAACAATAAGAAAGCCTTTATTGCACTGGCACAAATGACACGAAATGTCTCTTTTTGGGTTAAAACAGGCCACAACTTTTATTTAGCTATACAGGGTCTATTTACAAGAATCATTCTAACAATTTTTTGTCACATGTGTAAGTGAAGATGTGGCCCCTCCCCATGTGGGTGGTCCTTCACCACATGTGACAAAGTAAATAAACAAATAACAAAACCAATTTACAAACCCTTCCCCTCCGGAAATGATGTCATATTACATCATATGACATCATTCAATTGGTGACGTCATGCATTTAACTGCATGCATCACTTCCTTTTAATTTAACATTATCCAATTTACCCCAACTAATTTACTTAACCAGATTAATTATTTGTAGAGTGGGGGTTATTAACCACACCTAAATCAAATAAGGACATTTTAACTTATAGACCCAAACCTTTAAGTTGTGACAAGCTAATAATAACATAAACAATACATCAATTATAACTCTAAGACCCATATCCCACATTAATTAAACACTAATCTCAGGGAGAGTGAAAAACCCAGGAGAGCATCCTGGGGAAAAATTCCCCCCTGGCCCCCAAAGGTGACCAGCCAAAGCCTGAGAGTAACCAATAAAGCTATTTAATTAAGGGGTGGGTGGGTTGGGTTGCTCAGCTGAAGCTGTAAAATGGCTGCCGCCACATGGCAAGCGTAGAGCTATAAAGACCAAACTCTCATCCCAAGTCTCGGGAGATTATAGGCACCATGAGACTTTGGGATGTAAACCAAGCAACTTGATTGGACTAAGCATGCAGGTGCTCCCAGACCCCTGCGTGCTTAACCAATCAGGCCTCTCATGTCCTTATATGGCCAGTGCACCAAGAAACCCCTCCTGACTCATTGGGGTGTGTGTGTGTGAATTTGCACTGGCACAAAGGACATGAGACACCACTGTTTGGGTTAAAACAGGCCACAACTTTTATTTAGCTGTACAAGGTCTATTTACAAGAATAATTCTAACATTTTTTGTCACATGTGTAAGTGAAGGTGTGACCCCCTCCCCATGTGGGTGGTCCTTCACCGCATGTGACAAAGTAAATAAACAAATAACAAAACCAATTTACAACCCCCTCCCCTCTGGAAATGATGTTATATTACATCATATGGTGTCATTCAATTGGTGATGTCATGCATTTAACTGCATGCGTCACTTCCTTTTAATTTAACATTATCCAATTTACCCCAACTAATTTACTTAACCAGATTAATTATTTTGTGGGGTGGGGGTCATTACCCACCACAAGAAGGGGCCAGACTAGCTAGGCATCCCCTCTCCCCCCACACACAAACTGTTTTAATAATTTGTTTGTAGAGTGCCTTAAGGTAGATCTCTGAACCTTCAGGAGAGAGGTGGACAGCTGCAGCCTATCCAATTTAATTTCATGTTCGATTACAAAAATGCCAAGTTTAAACAACTGCTTGGCCACAGAACGATTAAGCCATCGTCGAGCATTGTTAATCGCAGCATCTTTGCATGCTCCAGGCCAGCTACGCCTTGTCCAGAGCTTGGACCAAAGTATTACAGCTCCTAGGAAAACTTCTTGAATTTCTTGCAGATCTCTAACCATCTGCTTTGCCAGCTGCAAACAAGGTACTTTAACTAAGTCATTTTCCTCCAGGTGTATAACTAAAACCCAGGGTTGCGGGTAGGACTGAGCCAACTGCAAAATCTATGGAAGGAGCACTCCCCACATCATGCCTCTTTGTCCAAACCACTTAATGGGTCTGATGTGTGACAAGCCCAATGAAAAGTTGTGCTGATGTTCCAGAATGTGGCGTTCTGCCCAGAAAACCAAACTGTGGCCCACAATCCATATCTCGCCTTTAAAGAATCCAGCTGAAATAGAAACAAGGAAGATTAGTGTGGCTGATCAGGAGTTACGTTCTCTGATGGCCTAACATATGACTTAAATGCTTTAGAATGCCACCTGCCAATTCAGCATATATCAGCTTCACTCAAGCCATGAGTGGCTGGAGCTGTTGCTGCTCCAATGCGGAAGGAGTGTGAAGAGAAAAAGGCCTGTGGCAGCTTAGCCCGCTTTAGTGTCTCCTTCAACACTGCCCTAAATTGAAATTGAGTTAAGGGCATACCAGACAAATGTAAGAAGAGATAGCCCGCCAATTTGGGCCTAATCTGCAAATAGTTAGTCATTGCTAACACCAGGCAAATTTGCCCACTAGGTGCTTTGGCCAAGAAAATAGACTGACCCTTAGCTAATTGGTCAGTCTTAGAGCACCTAATACAGATCTGAATCCCCTGTTCTATTAAAACAACATCTGAAATTAAAAGTGCCCTGCCAGATTGCTCATTACGAGACCTGGGCAAAATCTCACTGATTCTTAATGCTGCAAAGAAGGCTATGGCAAATACTGCCTTAAATAAAACCACCTCCTCAGGTGAATAACAGGCATGAGCTAACTGTTCCCATAACCTGGTCAGGACTGAGCCTGTTATGGGCCATCGTGAGTCCTTTATTGCAGGGGATTCTCTGGACCAACCTTCCACAGCTCGTTTAACTCTAAAGTCTGTGGTAGGATCAAAGCAAGCCCTTGCCCTGGAGTGAAATGCCAGGGTGGCCAGCTTGCCCCTAATAGTAAGAGGTGAGAGACCTGTCTGCCTGAGGTAAGCTATAAAACATAGGATCAGGTCCACCCTAATTGGACAACTTGGAACCTCCCCAATTTCCAATAAAAATTGATTAAAGGAATTTAAAGCCATTTGATAGGACTTGTGTGTAGATGGGGCAATGGAATTCAGGATTGCCCTGTGAATTTCTAATCTCCAAGACTCCAAAGCCAGGTCTGTACCTCCAACGGGCGTGTGAGAGACCTGTCTGCCTGAGATAAGCTATAAAACATAGGATCAGGTCCACCCTACTTGGACAGCTTGGAACCTCCTCAATTTCCAATAAAATTGATTAAAGGAATTTAAAGCCATTTGATAGGACTTGCGTGTAGATGGGGTGATGGAATTCAGGATTGCCCTGTGAATTTCTAATCTCCAAGGCTCCAAAGCCAGGCCTGTACCTCCAACGGGCATGTCGAGGCCTCGGGAGCCAGCTGCCGGAACCTGGAGAACAGAAAATGAGAAAGGGCATCCGCCAAAGGGTTAAGCACACAAGGAACATGTTGAGCTTGGAATAGCACATTAAATTTTAAACATTGCATGACCATCGCCGTCACCAAACAAATCACTCTAGAGGACTTGGAAGACTGAGAATTAACCACATGTACGACTGCCTGATTGTCACACCAAAACCAGACAGTCTTGTTAGCAAATTGGCTTGCCCATATGTGCACAG
This sequence comes from Phrynosoma platyrhinos, assembly GCA_020142125.1. NCBI lineage: Eukaryota > Metazoa > Chordata > Lepidosauria > Squamata > Phrynosomatidae > Phrynosoma > Phrynosoma platyrhinos. The sequence continues at coordinate 246,864,110 of CM034703.1, read as the reverse complement.
CCACTACAATAGGGAAAAGCTCCAGAAACGTCAGGTCTCTAGTCAGACCATGCTCTGACCATGCAGAAGGCCATGCCTCTGCAATCCACTGGCCATTCAAGTAAAGGCCAAAACCATGTGCGCCAGCAGCATCCGAATGCACTTGAAAGTCTGCCCGAAGCAGCATTTCAGTTCTCCAAAACAAAGTCCCATTGAATTGCTCCAGAAAGGAGTCCCAAACAATCAAGTCATCTCGAATCCCCCTTGTGATCCTAATGTGATAATGTGGTGCAACTACTACTGCAGCAGCCCTATACAATCTCACGCAGAATGCTCGTCCCAGAACTACCACGTTACAGGCAAAGTTTAACAGTCCTGTAAGGGATTGGAATTCGTGAAGTGTAGCTTTTTGCTTCACCAACATCATCCTCACCTGCTGCCTCATAGTGACTAATTTGTCATTTGGCAATCTAGAAATCCCAGCTATGGTGTTAATCTCGATACCTAAAAAGGTAAGCCATGTGTCTGGCCCTTCAGTCTTTTTCTCTGCTAGGGGAACTCTCAACTCGGACCTTAAGTCCTGAAATCAGCTAAAGAATCTCCACATTGTGAGGAATTAGGGTTCTCAGTGATTAAAATGTCATCTAAATAATGTGTTATGACTCTATTACCTGCCCGCTTAAGTGCACACCAATGAAAAAAGGTGCTAAAAGTCTCAAAAGCTGAACAAGAAATCGAGCACCCAATTGGCATGGCTTTGTTGAAGAAATACTTTCCCTCGAATTGGAAACCCATAACCTGGTCAGGACTGGGTCAAAATCATCTGGGTGAACAGGAAGAAGCCTGAAGGCAGACTTAATATCGCACTTTGCTAAAAGGGCTCCCTCGCCTAGGTTCCTAATCATTTTAACTGCAGAGTCGAATGACGCATAATTAACAGACGTAAGCCCAGGATCAATAGCATCATTAACTGAATCACTCTTCGGGTAAGATAAATTATGAATCAACCTGAATTCTCCGGGAGCTTTTTTAGGAACTACACCTAAAGGTGATAGGTGAAGCATGGGCATAAGCAGCTGATCATGAGGTCCTGAAATCCTGCCAGTAGCTATTTCTTTTGCTAGCTTTTCCCTCACAATGTTTGGGAGCTCCCTCACAAAATGAGCATTGGGTGTATAGTGATGAAACCTAGGACCTGTATAAGGGATACAAAAGCCTAGGGAAAAACCATGAAAGAAATAAGATGCAGCCTCTTTATTAGGATATACCTTTAACCACGCCACCATTTCATCTAACTTAATTGGCAACTTTTCCCCCAGGCGATACTGGTCTGGGGGCACTATCTGCTCCTGACCACTTAGCTCTATTACAGGAAGCGCCAGGATGACCACCCCCACAGGTGTTACACTTGTGATAAAACCTACAGAGCTGTCTCTTGCACTTGCCTGAGTTGAAGTCCCAGCAAATGCCAAATTACTTTCTTTCTCCCGTGCCAGGCCTCGCATTCAGCCCTCTTGGCATAGTAACCATGGAAACAAATCCATTGTCACACCTGCTCGAAGGGGAGGCTCCCACCATAACATCAGCCCAAAGCTCGGACTGTAAGTGTGTCCACGACAAGGAGCGATCCTGTGCAGCGCTCTTTCTAAACTGCTCATCGTATTGTAGCCAAGCTGCACCTCTAGCATTATGATGGCAGTTGGTATAAGCTTTTATTGTGATCTCCTGATATTTAGAAAAATCAGGAGACCTCAATGGCTCTTTTTCCAATATGACACTTCTATAAATAGTGAAACCCATAATCCAATTTACAAAATTGTGCTCCAG
>CM034703.1:246798834-246814005 GCA_020142125.1 Phrynosoma platyrhinos | reverse complement strand
TATTATTATTATTATTATGTGGCTGTTTCAATTGTATTTGTTTCTAAACTCTGTTACAAGTTTATAATTTAAGCCAATTCTTTCTATAACATGCTGCTCTATCCTTCTTTTTCAATTCTCTATGATCACCAGAACCAGAAGAGCAGTTCCTTCTTCCTTTAGTATCTATGGTAGTTGCATCAGCTTAAATGCTCCGTATAGCCACTGCTTCTTTACCGTCTATGATACCTGCCACAGCTTAAATCTTCCGTATAGGGACAACTCCTCAGATTACAGTTCTGAGTCACTGTATTTCCATCTCTCCTCTTCCAAGGCCACACCTCGTTCTGCCTCTCTCCTCCTCCTGCAATATGACGCTGCTATTCCACTCGCCTTGCTGAGTCTCTCCCGGTCCCCGCTTGCAATGATGTCCCAATTTGAAGCCACTCCCTCTCCTTCTCGGTGGTGCCCAACCCAGGCTTGTACTCCTCCTCCAGGGACTCCACGCCAGCTCTTGGCCCTCCACTTCATCACGTCTCCTCTCCTCCTCCTCTCCTGCTATTGCCAAGGTCAGCACACTCTTCCAGTTCAGACTCCTCTTCTGAAACACCCCACTCACATTTGGGGGTAAGTTTAATTCTTTCTTTGCCTTGCCCCAAATTTTATTAAGCCAGCGGCGTTTAATATTGCCTAACCCCAGAGATTAATATAAAGTCTGTGTCTTTTAATTATTAATTATAGTATAATTGTAATATTTTTGCCTTTTCTTTTTCCTTTCCAACATTCTGATCTTCCACTTGTTTTCTTCTTTTTTTATACATGAAATAACTCATAGATCACTGAATACTCTAACAAAAAGAATAGTGATTTTAGTTTAACCTTGTTCAATTTCTTCTGGATCAAACCTGGATTCTCAAAAAGTTTCTATAATCTATAGTCATTAGGATACAGTCCTTTCTTGTTCTAAAAGTCCATTTTCTGTTTTTAATTGTTGGCTACATTGTATGATGATATTATCTGAAGTTTTTTTTTTAATCAAGATCTTAAAGGACTTAAATAATGGATAATATACTTTGAAACTTACTAATTGATATTAAATGGTGGCATCCTGGTCTTCATTTCTGAATCTACAATACCGTGGTTGTGTTCTGCCCATTGATCCCCTCTGCCTCTTCTTCCCTCCTTCTTCCCCCAAATCCAACTTCATCAGGGTTTTTAAAGACAAGATGGCAGGAACCTGGATCCAAATTGGGCACCTCAGAGCCCCCTATACCAAGCGGGGCAATTCCAGACCTCTTAAATCTCCTCTTTGAGGCCCTAAAACCCCAATATTAGAGTCTCCCCCAGAAGCATTCCAAGGGAGTTCTCTATGGTACACCATACCAACAAGAAGTGGTCTTGTCAATTTTTTTTTTAAAAAAATGGGAAACTAGAGGTGAAACTGACAAGACCTTTCTCCATTCACCTTTGCAACCAGTCCTGCTACAGTTTGATTCTGCAGAAACATAAGATGAAATTTACAAGCTCTTCTCATATTTCAATTGCCTTGAAAATAATGTTCTTTATTTGTTGCAGAGAGTGAGTGGATATAGTCATAAATTACCCAAGTCCATTCACTTATCCAACTTACTGGAATTTTTGGTTTATTCTCTACAGTTAAACAAGATCAGGCCTGTGAGTGAAGGCACAATATACATGTGAAATAAAATAATCAATTTTAGAGAAAATATAAACTGATGAATAAATGAAATAAACAAGGTGAAATGGTTCATATTTTTTTTTAAAAATACAAAATAAAAAATTAGTTCCTTAGCCCCTTAAAAATTTGTCTCTCCATTTAATGTTAGTAGAACATATGGAAGCTGATGTTTGAAATCATCAGGAAAAGACAAAAGATCATCTTCAATGAAGAGGAAGACATTTATTGTTAATCTCCATATTCTACCATCTGTCCACTTGTGAGGAAAAAATAGATAAGACAAGAGTGTCACATCCCTAAAACAATTTCTTTTATTTGAAAAAAAAAACATGGTGCTGTGGGGGGGGAGGAAAAAAGTGGAGTTGATTGACTGAAACGTTCACCTTGTATACTTTCAGCATGCTTTATAAGGGTGTTGGGGAAATTTTTAAAGTCAAGAGTAGAGTCAGTAGTAGACCAAACACTGTAGTTTATTGAGACAGATACAACACTGAAAAGAGTCTAGTAGCAAGCTGGCCATTAATCCAAGCTTATATCATACTTTTGTAAAACTTTATGGTATCAGCAACTGAGCAATAGAAAAGGCTATGACACTAACACAAACTAACCAACAATGAGCAAGAACTATTTCTAAGCCATACATATCATACTCATTCTGTGTAACACGCTGGTGTTTTTACTGCTACCTTTTAATAGCAGGATGTGTGAAGATGTTTAAGGAACATGACTGGGAATGCATGTACCTGTTTGACCTGAAATCTTTGAAAGCTTACATTTTTTTTCTTTGTCTAAGCAGATCTTCAGAATGGCTTCACTTTAATTTGGTTTTATGGTCACTTTTTGACCTTTCCTTGTCAAGATGCTCTCCAAAAGTTGTATCTGAGGGGGGAGATGACATCCAAGAGTTATGTCTTTCTTTTCAGTTTTCTAAATAGTTTTAAAGCGGTCATCATGAAGTCTTTCATTTAATGTTGCTGTGGGGGAAGAACTATTAGACCATGGCTTTAGTGATGTGTAGGGGGGACTGATCTTATTCATCACTGGCTGCTGCCACATTGCAGAAATAAAGCAGTTCAATACCACTTTAACTTTCATGACTCAATGATATGGGATCCTGGGATTTATAGTTTGTGAGATATTTAGCCTTCCTTGTCAAAGAACTCTGATGAACCATCAAACTACAAGTCACACAATTCCATTGGGTCTTTTAATTCTGCCTAGAAATAATTTTTTAAAAATTATTGGTAGCATTTTAAAAAATGACACAAACCTCTTTCACCTACATATTTGCAATTTGATAGCTATATACCCTTTCTAAGGGTATATTGTGTCTAAGAGTATACTGTGTCTGCCAATTTCATCCAATTCTGACAAAGAGAAGAAAAAAGATGAAGCCATTTCTTCTTCCATGATTGTCGGACCTCTCAAATTTCCATTATCTTGACTTGGCTTTCTGGAACAGAGTTGAAGCAACAGGCTTGAATTTTAGAAGAACTGTCTGAATTTAATCTGGTGGTCCATGCACACCCTAAAGAAAACTGTATCTTCTTCTCTTGCTCCATCTTTTCCCCAGGCTGGCATTTCCCTGTATGGACAACTTAGGCTGCTGCCACACTGCAAAATTAATTTGGTGTGGGGCTCCAGACTGCTCTGAAAATCCCAAAATTCCATAGCATTGAGCCATGGTAGTTAAAACGGTGTCAAGCTGCATTTACTCTGCAATGTAGATGCACCTTTATTTGGGAGTAGTGATGCAGTTTTTGCAGACACACTGTTTATCTCTCTCAACTCCAAATTAATCAGAAGTTTCATAAAATGAGCTGTCTTTTAGGTGAACGCGTATGGTTGTACCATATAAGATTGTTGTACTAGAATCAGTGATCAGTGACAAGAGATAAGGTTGTAGATGCTAGACAAGAAATGATTATTTCAAAATAAATCAAAATTGCCTTGGTTTTCAGGGACAGCTTCACAACAGAACACAAAATTTGGGTTTCCTTTGCTGATTCTGCAGATATTTAACGTACTTTACAAGTTCATTCATCATTTTCCTTATGGCAATATCTATAAATTTTGCACAAAATGTCACACAGAAGTCATAAAATTGGATCACTTTGTTAATGTGTCTAGATTGGACATAATGTAAAATAATAGGAGACTGCAACTCCAATTAAAATCGTTTTTATTTCAAGGACATTTAATACCATTCTCTAGGTTAGGCCTCTGATTATTTCATAATGAAGAGAGTATTTACTATTGTCAACAAAATTGGTAGAATTCTCTTCACATAGTAATTTGTCTAATTAGTAACTTATCAAACATAAATCCCCATCTTTCCCTGCACATTCTCTCAAATGTTAAATTAAATATTGCCTTTGAAGGGAAAGTAAAATGTTCTGTATCTGCAAAATAGAAATTCCAAATTGACAGAACAAGTACTTTTTGTACCAGAATAATTATTTCCTGGATACAGATCAATGCAGACAGATTGCAGAAATTAAGCTTCTAGTTTTCATACTTTGCCTTCATTTTGGGAGACAACCTCTGTCCCTGCTTTGATTGAAGATATCATAAACAGCTTGCAAAAAATCCTTTATTGGGCTACAACTCCCATGTCTATGTACAATAGTTTGTTCCAATTACAATAGTCCCATTTAATCTAAGGTAATGTGGTAAGTCAATACATTTGTATATTCTACTGCTTCATTCAAAACCATTCATATTTTTATCTATTTTAAATATTTCCTAAAATTGTAAGAAAACCATTCAAAAATATGTCCCTCTACTTCTAACTGCTCTCAGTTATGTTTTCCCCCTTCACATATGAAAGGGTATCGTAAAATAATAATCATCACCTGGAAGTTATTATGGCATATTGATGAAATTTTTTTCAGTGTCATCATCATCAAGTGACTTTTTCTTTTTCCAAAAATGAAAAATCCATTATGGGGTTGCCTATTTGACAACACAGATGAGATCATACATGAAATGGAAGAGTTGTTTAAGGCACAATCTGCAGACTTCCACAATAAAGGTATTTGGAGGGTCAAGAAATGCTGGGGAATATCTGGATGGTGACTATGTAGAGATAAATTAACAAAACAAACTTTCTGTCCATTTTTTAAAAAAGTAATAATTAAAACTTTATGATACTTCCTCATAGCTTCAGGAGATCTTAGTACATTAGCCATCTATCTTTCCTGTTGTTTCTCTTCTCCATGAAAAACTTACTGTGCTAAGACTCATAAGGACATTTTTGGACACAGCCTGGATTTATATCTATGCCATATTCTAATTAGCACATATCACTCAAAATGATTTTTAAAATCTATATTAATTTTAACTTTATTGTACCATAAAAATCTATGCCATCCAAACCTCAAGTCATATCCTTCCAACTATAACACTCTTTTATTTCTCAGCATCACCCATTCTTTTATCCAAGCTAGACAATAGAGCATGAAATACAATTTCAAACTGTATTCAAACAGCCAATCCTTCTCTCTCCTTTGCATCTTGTAATACTTGATACCTAACTCATTGGATGTTCTCTCTCCAGATTTATCACCTTATTGTCCATTTTTATATTATCCCAATTTTTTTCATGTAGATAAATTCTGGCAATATAAAGGCTGGGAAGAAAAAGGAATTTATCAAATTAAATACCTTTTTAAGAACAACAAACTCAAATCAATGGGAGATTTAGCATTATCTTCTGACCCATTACTAATTTCGTGGTTTTAATTAAGGCAAATAAAAATGTTCATCTCTAGCTTATTCAAGAAGGGGGAAAGATCCTGCTGGAAATAGTAAGTGTTCTGTTTCCCACATATATCATCTTATCTTGACAAATTCATATCAAGATACCATGTGTATCAAAATACTGTGGGAAAGTGAACTGAATATATTAATTCCAGAATCATATTGGCATGCTATTTGGTCATCTTCTGTATTGAAGTCAAGATCAGCTCTAACCAGAGAGAATTTTCTAAAGCTAGTACATAAATGGTATTTGACCCCTATTAGAAAATCTCAGATATAAAATCTGTATCACCTCTATGTTGGAGAGGATGTCCAGTCTTAGGGACTTATACCCATATGTAGTTAGACTGTTCCAAAATTAACTACTTCTGACATGAAGTAATCAATCAAATTGCTGCAATTACAAACAAAAAATATTTTTTTGCCCAGCTCTTTTGTTACTTTCAATATATACAAAAAAGTAATGAATCTTTTAAAAATAGAAAGTTGATTTTTTGTTGTTGTTGTTGACAGCAACCCTATTAGAAGTGGCTAATAATTGCAAAACAGGTTTTGTATCCCTCAACATCTGGTGGAAAAGAGTTTGGGATCAATGGCTCATGGAGAAATTAACAGATAATATGAAATGTAACTCAAAACTACAAAATCAAAGATCTTTTCAAATTAAATTGAATTTGAATGCTGATGACACCCAAATCTATTTCTCCGTGTCTCGTTCGTCAGCCTAAAATTTCAATGGCATCTCTTTTCTCAGTGAATGTCTTCGGGTGGTAATGGGCTGGATGAGGAAAAACAGATTGAAGCTGAATCCAGACAAGACGGAGGTGCTCACGGTAGCAGCCCCGAAACCAAGAATTGGGTTGCAACCTCCAGTCCTGGATGGGGCTACACTCTCCTCCATTGACTGTGTTCGCAGTCTGGGGGTGCTCCTTGACTCGTCGCTCCTGATGACAAATCAGGTAAATGCGACGGTCAGGAGTGCCTGCTATCAGCTTCGGCTGATACGCCAGCTGCGCCCTTTTCTGAAAGTAAGGGATCTTGAGACTGTTGTGCATGCACTGGTAACCTCACATTTAGATTTCTGCAATGCACTCTACATGGGACTACCCTCGTGCTTGGTTCGGAAACTTCAGTTGGTTCAAAACATGGTGGCCAGGCTTTTGTCGGGAACATCTAGAAGGGACCACATTACTCCAGTTTTGTGGTCCCTCCACTGGCTGCCCATTGGTTTCCGGGCCCAGTACAAGGTGTTGGTTATCACCTTTAAAACCCTAAATGGCTTGGGTCCAAGCTATCTTATAGACTGCCTCCTCCCATATAATCCTCCCCACACCCTCTGCTCCTCTGGAAGGAATTTCCTGCAGCCTCAAAAAGCTAGGCTTGTGGTGACCTCCCAGAGGGCTTTTTCTGTTGTCACCCCCAGGCTCTGGAACTACCTGCTGGATGAGATCCATCAGTTGACATCTGTAGACAGCTTCAAGAGAGCTGTCAAGACGGATCTCTTCCGGCAGGCCTTTCCAGACTAAAATACTGGAAAGGGACCTTGGGATCTCTCTTTTTGTAGGATGGCCTCCTCAGCCCCCTTTAGAACCAAAGTTGTAAGGGTCTTATTGGTATGTATTTAACTAGTTTTATTTTTAATGTTATGTTTAAATAGTTACTTGGTTTTAACTGATATGTAGTTTAATGATTTTTTTAAGGGGGGGAGGGAGTTATACTATTTTAAGCTGTATGTATTTTAGCTTTGCAAACCACCTAGACTGGTTCGCCACTGAGTGGTATATAAATAAATTTTATTATTATTTATTATTATTTTCAGGAAAAATGGTCTCCTCTTATAGACTATATTAATACAAATTTTATCTCTGTCTCTCCTCCATTTAGTCATTGTGCTTTATGGTCAGATTTATTTTAAATAAACTGTATCAAAATTAATTTTAATAATAAAAAAACTCATTGGTTTTTCTTCCTTTGTCAGACAAAATGCTGATACAGACAACCTGTTTGGGGTGGCTCTTCGCCATCCCTGAAAGTGGTAGATTGGGGCTGTGGCAACCACATGCCACTGCCCCAGTCCTCAACCACATGCTGCTGCACCCAAAAGAGAGGCAAAATGCTGCTGGCAACACAGCTTTTTTGCACCTTTGTGCTGCAGCGTGTGTGCACACGGTGCTAGGAGGGAATCCTGATGCAGGATGCCATACGGACAGGCATGCGGCATCAGATGGCATCAGGGTGGAATTGAGGTGACTGGCATGTAGTTGTTTTGCCCCAATTCCACCCCCAGGTTGACCCTTGTGCCAGTCTGCATCAGCCCAAACTTAGTTATGAGTTTTTGCCATTGCTCAAATGGTACATCAGTTGTCAAAATAAATATTGTGAAACATCATTTTAGGTAAAACATTACACTTTATCACAGAAATTCTCCCCAACAGTGACAAGTTTTATTTCACCTATCATAACATGCCCTTCTTAATTTTGTTGCACTCTTTAATGTAATTATTTTAAAGCAACATATAATTCACATATGTAATTGTAATACCTATGCATTAAGATCATGGGACTTTTGAATAAACAAAGTAATTTTTCCAAGTTCTGATAAAAGGCCACTGAAAAAAACAAAACAGATGAACGAACTCCTGGTTTCCAGCCATTGTTTTTAAGGAAGTGTCTCAAAAGCACATGTCAGAGTTTTTGCATGTTTTACATGTAACCAGAAGATTTTACATGTAACTTTGATTAACAGAAATTGAGACAATGGAATAATGTCATACAACTGGGTCAAATAACACCCCTATCCCACATGCCATGGGGAAGATCAAGTCAACAACAACCTAAAACAGATGGTCAGGAAAGAGTGGCCATTTTGGGCAGGTCATGCAGACAATGCAAGCCCCCAGAGCATCCAGAAGCATGTGGAGAGTGCCCCTGGCCAGGAAAAGCCATCACAAGAAGGAGTGGGGGAAATCCACTCTTTGCCAGCATCTCATTCAGCATGCAGTGGCAGCCTGAAGTCACTACAGTCCAGAACCAATCAGGGCCAATCAGGGCTGGAGTGGCCTCAGGCCACTCCAAGGTGCTGGTCTGAATGACCCTAATGACAACCTCAGATTTATGAAATGTCCTAATAAATGCAAATATTTTATTTCATAGGATTTGGGGAATACCTGAGTTCCACTGTTGAGCCATAAACTGCACATTGTCTTGCAATTTTTAGGAAGCTAGGTGGGAAGCCATTACTTTTCCCACTTCTCCCATTTCAAACTATTCTACTTGCATCGCTGGCCATGTTAAACCCAGGACTAAGCATGTTATGTTAATACAAAAACTCTATTCTACAGCATGAGTGAGTGCGTGGAGCACAATGGAAATAGTTCCCATGGTGTTCAAAAGAATGGCACTAATAAAGATCGTGAACAAGAATACAAGACACACCTGTAAAGCTGTCACCTTAAAAATAGGGATAGAAAGAATATTTAAAAATGTTTTTTTACATGGTGTTTTACATGGTGTCTGGTAGCCTCAGCCTCGATCCTCCATTTTCCCGGGCAGCCCAGGGCTGCCCATCTACATCCCCTCCTTAGTTTTCATGTATAACTAAGTGACATCTCCTGGCCTGATTCCCCCCACCCTGATCCTACTTTAACAGCCAACAGCTGTAGCAAGGGAAGGAGATCTGTTCTACTGGTGACTGAGGCAGAAAGTTTGTAAAGACTTGGGGGCGAGGCAGACTTCCCTAAAGGAGTGGCTTGCTGCTGCCCCTTTGAGCATTGGATTGGGGCTATGGAAACCACATGCCATACCCCCAATCTGTAGCATCAGAAAGCCACTCCTTTTTTGAGCCAGGAAAAGGTACCTTTGCTACAGTGGCAGGTTTGTTTGGTTTTTTAGCTCTGACAGCATATCGCATATAAATGCGATGTCACCGGAGTGCAGCAATGCTGCCTGCTGTGCGGTCAGGTGGCTGGCATGATGCTGGCTTGGGGGTGGCATTGGGGTGTGTGGTATCCAAACACCACACCCCCACACCACCCTAAGCTGGAGTGTTGTGCCAGTCTGTTCAGCCCCTTAGAAAGGAATGCTGTGATTACTAAAAGTCAATGTGGGTTTCTCAAAAACATGTCATGCAAGACTAATCTTAGCTCTTGTTTTGACAAAGGTCACAAGCTTGGGAGAGGAAAAGAATGGATGGAGCATATCTTGATTTCAGTATGGCCTTTAACAAGATCTTTGCCAAAACAGCTAGTAAAATGTGGGCTAGAGAACACAACTATTAGGTGGGTTTGTGATTGGTTGACCAGCCAAACCCAAAGGGTATTCACCAATGGTTCCTCTTCATCCTGGTTAGATGTGACTAGTGGGGTGCCACAGGCTTTTGTCCTAGGCCCAGTGCTATTCACTATCTTCATCAATATCTTGGGTGATGGAATAGAGGGCATGCTTGTCAAATTTTCAGATGACATCAAATTAGGAGGGATAGCTAGCATTCCAGAGGACATTAGAGGATCAAAATTCAAATAGGTTAGAAAGCTGGGACAAAACTAAAAAAAATAATGAATTTCAGCAGGTTGAAATGTTGGATAGTACACTTGGGCTGTAAAAATGAAATGCTCAGATATAAGAATGAGTGATACATGGTTTTTGACAATACATGCATAATGGATTTAGGCATCATAACGAACCACAGGCAGAACATGATTCAGCAGTGTGTATCAATAGGAGTATAGGGAAAGTAATAGTGCCACTGTATTCTGGTTTGGTCAGGCCCCACCTGAAATATTGTGGCCAATTTTGGGAACCACATTTCAAGAAGGATGTGGACAAGCTGGAGCCAGAGGAGGGCAACCAAACTGATGAAAGTTCTAGAAACCATGCTGTATGAGGAGTGGCCTAGGGAGATGGGTATGTTTAGCCTGGAGAAGAGAAGATTTAAGGAGTGACACAATGGCTATGTTTAAATATTTGATTGGATGTCATATTGAGGATGGAGCAAGTTTATTTTCTGCTGCTCAAGGGACTAGGAGGAATGGATTCAAATTACAGGAAAAGAGATTCCACCTCAACATTAGGAAAAACTTCCTGACTGTAACAGCTGTTTGACAGTGAAACACACAGCTTCAGAGTGTGGTGCAGTTTCCTTCCTTGGGTTTTTTTTTTTTTTTAACAGAAACTGGATGGCCATCTGTCAGGACATTTTGATTGTATATTCCTGCATGACAGAGGGGTGGACTGGATGGCCCTTGTGGTCTCTTCCAACCCTCTGAATCTATGGTCCAAAACACATTGCAGAAATAATACAATTCGAGACCGCTTTAACTACTCTGGCTCAATGCTAGGGGATTCTGGGAACTATAGTTTTGTGAGACATTTAGGCTATTATGTCAAAGAGGTCTGGTGCCACAATAAACTACAATTCCCAGGATTCCCTAGCACTGAGCCATGGTAGTTAAGATGGTCTCAAATGGGATTATTTCAGCAGTGTGTTTTGTACCTATGATTATAAGGCTCAAAGAGGATGTAGTTTCCAGTCCCCTCCTAGCAAGGAACAAGGCTATGATGAGAAATTCTGATAGAGTCTTGCTTTTAATAGTTGCAGCCTTGCTTGCTGGTGGGAGAGGTATGTGAAAATGCCAACATTATACTCTGACTGACAGCTGGACAGACCTTTTTCATCTGGTGCAGCTTATCCATCTTAAGATGGACTTGGGTGTCATTTATAATTGTGGCAAGAGTGCTATGTTTGTGGCTGGGTAACATTCCTGCACATAACAAGTGGTTACAGATCTGTCGTTCCAGGTTACAAATTCATGACTGCAATACATAACACCAGCTATTCTTTTTTGTGGGAAAAAAATCTGTTTCTTATGGGGAGAAATCTGTCTTCTGGGCCAAAAAGATCCACATGCCAATTATAATCTAAATAAGTCCTTAACTTTAGAATATTCTGTACGGAACAAGTTTTTGGTAGAAAGTAATATTTGATGACAACCAGTGTGGTGTATTGGTTTGATTGTTGGTGTAGGACTCTGGAGACCAGGGTTCAAATCCCTACTCATCCATGGAAACCCACTGGGTGACTGTGCAAATCACACTCTTGACCTGAAGGCACATCATAACAACAAAAACAACAACAACAAAAACATGTCTGTGCATAAAATGTTGTATCCTGTACAGAAAATGCTATTTTATCTGTCAAAAAAAAAAAAAACAAACCACCCCTAAACCCCATATGCAAATTTGCCTTAGAATAAGTCCCAAACTGAAATAGTCTTTGAAAACTATGCAGACTTTCTCACAGCAGGAAGTGCTAAAATTACTCATTGCTTCCTTTGAGAACAAAATTTGTCAAGAATTACACCCTTGTTTAAAAGTAGTGCATGCATCATGTCAGTTACATTGTAGCAAAGCTGTCAGTTGTGTCATAGAGAATTGCCACATACTAAATGTTGCCTCTATTATTCCTCCCATTTGGCATCAATTCCCTGACTTTCCCTGCAAACAGGGATGATTGAACCCAATTGTCTGTTCCTGGGCTTCAGAATGTTCCATCGAATCCAACTCTCTTTATGTGTCTCTGTCTTTCCAAAGCATGGCCAAGATGTAAATTTTGCTTAGCTGACCATGCTGTGGGCATGGCAATCATCTCCCTGGCTGGCACATTTATTCACACTTTCAAGATGTGCCATTGTAACAACTTGTTTATCACACTAACACCATGCCTGGAGCCTGTTTATTTTCACGAGATATATATGAGATTGATTTACTCTGACACTTAAGTAGGATGCTCAGTAACAGTTGTACACATGATGACCAGTTTTATTTTTTCTCTTTCCCCTCCCTTTCCATATTCATATTTTTACCAAGTATATTTATTGCTGTGTGTAACAGTTTGACTTATATCCAGCCAATATTTCAGCTGAATAATAAGAACAACAATTCTCTTCTATCGGCTGCTGTTTAAATTCATATGGTTAGTTCCGCATTAATTTCTTTGGACTTTTTAATATTGATATGCATAGCTCCATTGCAGAATGTGAATGAAATAATGTTATGGGGAATGAAATGGATAGTAGTATCTCCCTCCCTCCCTCCCTCTCTCCCTTCCTCTGTCTGTGTATATGCAGTTGACCCTCCCTTTTCACGGACTTGGAATCTGCATTCTTTCTCTTTGTGGGAGAGACAAGTGGCCATTAACAGAATGGCGGTGTGCACTAGCTCACCACCCTGCCTGAAGCACGTACACCATTTTTTTCTATGGGACTCAAATATGTGCAACTCGCCATTTTTGCAAGGAGGTCCGGAACGGATCCTCCGCAAATTGAGAGGGGGAACTGTATTGATATATGGTTACCTCTGAATCCAGGAATCACTTCTGGTTCTGAACAGAGCTTTATAGGTAATGTTAATAATTAAAAGTTGAACAAAAGGCAAAGAGGTGTTCCAGTTTGATGTATGTGTTTCAAATATTACTCTTATAGTCCATCAATGTGAACTGATCTGCAGCATTTTAAAAAGTTATTTCAGGGTAAATTAGGAGACTGTGAGGTGGTCACTGTTTTGTAATCTAGACTATCTTACAGGATTGCTGTAAGAAACTAAAAATGGAGACATGTTTATTCCTTCATGATAAAAAAATGGAGGTGTATACTTTTTCTCATAAGCCAGACATGGATCTTTGCTTCATAGATCATATGCAATGTTATTCTCTTGTGTTGAGCAGCAACAACAGCTACCAAACATATCCAGCTTCTTTTTAGGAAGCATTTCTTACTATGCTATTGTATAATAATAATAATAATAATAATAATAATAATAATAATAATAATAATAATAATAAATTTTATTTATAGCCCACCCCTCTGCAGAGCAATCGGGGCGGGTTACATCAATTAAAGCCAAAGTAGATCAACGTGCTATTCAGACAGAAGGTAGAGCTGGTTGTTGTTGCTGCTGCTGTTTGTTTGTTCTAATCAGGGTGTATTATTATTATTATTATTATTATTATTATTATTATTATTATTATTATTTACCTGCCTCTCCCCAAGGCTGGATGTAGGGCACAATGTAGATTAAAACACATAAACCCAGAACACATTAAAATCATCCACCATTTATCTTGTGAACTACCTTGGGTCCCTCTTTGGTAGAAAGGTGGCATAGAAGTGAATCTCTCCTCTCAGGTCATTCCACAATCTAGGGGCAGCCAGTGGAAATATCTTCTGGGTGACAATTGCCAATCTAGTTCTTGATATTTGAAGGAAATGTCCCTCAGGGGACCTGAGTATAGATCCTTAATAATAGCACATAGAGAGAATGAATCCTTTGGTCATTCTGGAATACCCCACATATACCAAAAACTGCAGGCCTAAAGCCATGTGGTTTTTAATAGTGGTGCACACACACCATTAGCGCCAATGGGGCTTGCCATCCATGGATGCTCAAATCCATGGATGGCAAGCCTGTGATTAGGATGGGCGGGATGTATGTACACATTTTGTTTTTCCATTTTTCATCGTATATGGATTTTTGTACCTACTTTTTCTTTATGTACTCATTACTGCAAGCTATTTTCCTGTATGTTACTTCCTCTAATATGCACATTTTAAGGTATTTTTGATTAGATACCCAAATAACATAGCCACCCCGGGAGAGGAGGATCAGAGCCATGGCAACCGCACACTGAAGCCTTGATTCTCATTTTTGCCACCCCCAAAAGAGTGGCAAAATGCCACTCCTTTTTTGGGGGGTATAAAATTCTTTATTTGGTATTACAACCTACATACAATAATATTTAAAAAACCTTTACATAATATGCCTTTACATAATATCACATTAATCATTCATTCTTCACTGCCTTATCTAAATCTAATTCATATCAAACCATTTAATATTGATTAAACCAGTAAGTTAAGAAAATCATAAAATTGTTGTTAATATCTTCATTCTTCTTACTGCCTTCTTTTCACCATACACTTTTCACAATTCAACAAAGATATAATACTATTAATTTATCCCTAATTCTTCCCCCCCTTTCTTTTTCTTTTTTTCCTCTCTCTTTCTTTTCTTTATTTTTCCCCCTTCTCCAAGTGCTCCCCATCACCAGAGCCTAGTATCTTCATATTACTCTCCCCTCCAAAATTATAACTCTTCCTGTGGAGTTGAAACACCTCCTTCCTTTGCTAGAGCCTTTTGTAGAAATATTTTCCAAATTGCTTCAAAATAATTTCTCTCCATTATTCTTTTTTTACCTTAATTCCACAAGTTAACTTATCATTAATTTCTATTTGCCATATCTCTTTATACCAATCTTGTATTTGTAGATCTCCCTGATCTTTCCACTTTTTTGCTATGATTAATCTTGCTGCTGTTAATAAATTTGTAATTAAGTACTTTCTAGCTTGAGTACAGTTGATCTTATCATATATAGATAAGAATGCTATCTTTGGACAAAATTCTAGATCAATTTCTGTTATTTCTTTTATCTCTTTAAATACTAATTGCCAAATTTTCTTTACAGATCTACAGCCCCACCACATATGAGTATATGTGCCGATTTCTTGGCATCCCCTCCAGCTTAACCTTGAGTGGTTCTTAATTAAATTATTTAACATTACTGGTGTTAAATACCATCTCCATATTAATTTGTGGTAATTCTCCTTTATCCTTATGGATAAATTTTTTGAATGGTGGTGATTCCAATTTTTTCCCCATTCTTGAACATTTATTATTTG
>CM034703.1:246771857-246793947 GCA_020142125.1 Phrynosoma platyrhinos | reverse complement strand
TTTTATGTTCTGTTTAATGTATGAAAATTGTAATGTTGTAAGCCACCCCGATTGCTCTGTGGAGGGGCGGGATATAAATAAATATTATTGTTATTATTGTCTGCAAAGGCCCTACATAGCCCCTGAGTCAACCCACCTATAAATATAACCTTCCTACTGCCTTTAATTTTACTAAGTGTGATTTTTTTACTCTAATGAGTCATGTCATCTCATGATATACACCAAATCTCAGGTAATTTTGGCTTGTAGAGAAAGTTCACACTTAACTGCTCTCAAATCCATTTATTTGTCTTTTTGCCAGTCCATGGTATCTGTAGAACTCTATTACATCATCACATTTTATATGATTTGATTCTTTTCCTGTCATCTTTATTCAGTGTCCAGCCTTCACAATTGTACATACAAAATGGAAATACTGTGTCCTTGAATGATTCTGACTTTCGTATTCAATGATACATCTTTATATGTAAGGATCTGATCCAGTTCATTCACAGGTGGCCTTCCAAGTCCTAGTCTTCTGAAAATTTGACTACAGTATGCATTTGGATTTATAACTGTCTTCATTTCCCACTTCAATATTATGTAAATCATCTGTGGTCATTTTTTATGTGGCCAATAGTCAGTGTAGGACAGGGGTAGGCAACCTTTCCCCTTTAAGGGCCGAGGGACTTCAGCTCCCAGAAGCTTCAGCCATGTTGGCCAATAGTCCCATGTTGGCAAATAGCTCCTGGGATTCTAGGAGCTGTAGTCCCTCAGCCCTTAAAGGGGAAAGGTTGCCTACCCCTGGTGTAGGGTGCCAGATCCTTCCATTGTATAGCTAGACAACATGTTCTCCCCAAACACAGAGACCATGGATACATCTGGGTGTAAAATGATATACACGTTCTTATTAATCTTGGTTGTGTTTGGGACATTTGCCAAAGAGTCATACTACTTTTTGGAGTGTGCATTAATTTCAAAAACATGAAAAGCGGAACTAATTTGTTTTATTTTTTGCTACCACTTTTATTCATAGAAATGAACTGGAATTCAAACAAATTAGTTCTAAATGAAAATTCATTCTTTCTCATTAATTTCTCATCCATTCCTTATTTGCTTCATTTCTTTCATCTTCCGCTTTTCCAAAACAGCTTGTAGAGGTCATAGAAAGGTTACAAGGAGAAAACAAGATAGAAAATATTAGGCAATGTCAGTGTGCCTATAAAATGGGTAAAGCACATCCAATCTACCTGAAATTTGGTTGGATTAATCTTTTGTAGAGATGAGATTGTTGCTCTAGCTCAGGGGTAGGCAACCTTTCCCCTTTAAGGACCGAGGGACTTCAGCTCCCAGAAGCCTCAGCTATGTCAGCCAATAGTCCCATGTTGGCCAATAGCTCCTGGGATTCTGGGAGCTGAAGTCCCTCAGCCCTTAAAGGGGAAAGGTTGCCTACCCCTGCTCTAGCTGGATGGAAAACACCAAAACACCAAAAGCTGGCTGGACCAGAAGGAAATGAAAACAGTAATCAAAATGAATAAACTGGTTCAAAATGAATTAGAAAAATTAATGAAAAGCCAACAATTGAGTAAAATAAGCAACCCTTAATAACAGAGACTAATGGCATTCCTAGATCTTGAGTAAGCCCATTTTCAACTATAGTTCCCAGAATTACTCAGCCACCATGAGCACTGCTATTCTAGCTGGGGGATTCTGAGGGTTATAATCAAAAAGGCAATTTTTCAATCTCTGGTAATGACTAAGAAATATTTTTCTTGATCATGGAGTTGGAAGAGACTATGGGGCTTTGTAGACGGGTGGCTGTGGGCCACCCTGAGAATTGGAGAATTGGGACTGAAGCTGCCCCATGCCTCAGTCCCAATCCACCCTTTGGGCAGCCCTGGAAGGAGCACCAAAATGCCGCTCCTTCCAGAGTCAGCAAAAAGGGTGATGGAAGAGCTGTCACCTGGGTCTTCCACGTCTCTTCTGGTGCAGCACATGCAGAGACTGCACCGGGAGGACATCATCAGGGCACTCACCATGTGTAACGGCGCACACTCTGATGACTTCCTCAGGAAGGGGTTGAGGCAGCCATTGTGCAGCTGCCCCTCCCCTCCCTGCCTCCAAGACAGTGCTTTGTGCCATCTGCATCCCCTCTAAAAGTGTCAACCAGTCCAACCCCATCATGCAGGAATGCACAATCAAAGCACTCCCAACAGATGGCCATCCAGCTTCTGTTTAAATACCTCCAAGGAAGGAAACTCCACTACTCTCTGAGGCAGCATGTTTCACTGTCAAACAGCTCTTACTCTCAGAAAGTTCTTCTTAAAGTTTAGCTGGAATCTCTATCCTGTAAGTTGAATCCATTCTTTCATGTCCTAATCTCTAGAGCAGCAGAAAACAAGCTTGCTTCTTTTTCCATATGACAACCTTTAAAATATTTAAACATGGCTATCATGCTTAGCGTTCTCTTCACCAGGCTAAACTTAATTGCTACTATTGCTGGTTGTTGGGATGGGGTTACATAAAGAAATGAATTGTGTTTTCCATAGTAGTTTGGAGTCACAAAAAGGAATCAATGGACTGGCCATTGGCTTGTGTCTTGCTAGTGACATATGTGTACCTAAGTCATGATCCACATGCAGGGTACATTATAAATATGGTTTAAAAGACATATTCTGCTGACAGCAGTGGAAGTGGAGTTCCACAATACAGTTCTGCATTACACATTTCATGTGTGGTTGCATTTCTTAACATCTCTCCAAACACTACAGCATATCCACTGAGCAACTGGGAATGTGTCTTGTGACACTTTGAAGCACAATGCCAGATCCAATGACCAAATTTCCTAGAAGTTCTTAATGGTTCTGGTGACAGCTATTAAAATACTCTCAGACTGTTTGCAAATATGAGTTGTGCATCAGCTGATATTTCATTCATATTTTTAGGCATAAATGTCAAAATTGTGTTTCTGAAAAACTGATCAGTAAGAATTAGGACTTCAGTAAGAATTAGACTTCCTTTGCAGACGGCTTATTGAGCCGTCTCTGAGGCCAGGAAGAGGAGGGGCCACCGCACGCGCAGTGGCCCTTCCTCTTCCTGAGGCCGCCCTGAACACTTCCGGGCCACCGGACGCCCGGTGCGTTCAGGGCGACCTCCTCCCGCAGCGTCCGGACGCGCTGTGGGGGATAAGTCAGAGAAAGGGCGCCCGCCGCTTTTAGGGCGCCCTTTCTCTGACTTATGAAAGGAGCGCCAATTTGGAGCTCCTTTCAGGGTCGCTCTAGGAGCGCCGTGGTGGGGCTGCCATAGCCCCGCGGCGCTCCGGACCAGGGCGTCCCAAACGCCCTGGTCTGCAGAGGGGGAAAGTTATCCCCAAATTCCTGAGGGAAAACCATGCTGGAAAAACATTATTATACATATGTTATTACTGTTGCTGTTGTTGTGTGACTGCAGGTCATTTCTGACTTATGGTGATTCTTAGGTGAACCTATCACGTGGATTACTTGACAAGTTTCTTCAGAGGGAGTTTGCCATTGCCATCCTCTGAGGCTGAGAGAGTATGACTTGCCCAAGGTTACTCAGTGAGTTTACATGGCTGACTCTGGATTTAAAACCCTGGCCTCCAGTCTTAGTCCAGCACTACACCATACTGGCTCTCAAGATTATAATTATAAACATTAAATTTGGATCTTTGCTGATGGAGCCTTAAAGACTGTGGAGATTATCACATGCCAAATCTGTGCCAGGATAGACACAAGTTGTAACCACCACTAATGGATCTTATCACACTGCCCCATGCCTGGGCATTAGGCAGCCTGTATCTAATCCAGGCTTCTCCCTTAGCTTTTCAAGAATGGGATTTTCTTGTTCTTGAAAAGCTGACAGAGAAGCCCGTGTTGGATACGGAAATGTACAGATATGGAGAATTTACTGCCTGGGCTCCTGGCCATGCAATAATATCCATTCCAGACAATTACAACCTGTGTCTATCAGCATGGATTTGGCATGCAATAATGTCCTGTGTGAACCACAACATGGATTGTTTTGTCAGACAATGGTAATAACTGATGCCGCAGTGCAATCACTGAAGTAGAACTAGGGCAACCCAGATTCAGATTTCCATTCAGGAACTTAACTCTGCTTCAGAATGTTCTTGAGAAGATAAAAGGAGGGAAAACCATGTCTGATATGTGGACCTCCTCAGAGGAAAAAAGTGGATATAAAAGGATGAAATAAAGACATGAGTAAATAAAATAAAATATTAAGACCAATGGTGACCAAGCCAGAAAAGAATGCAAGATATTCTAGGAAGCATTATCCCAACTTCAAAATCTAAAACAATAAATAAGTATGCAAAAGATGGCAAACTAGCATCAAAGCTATAGTTTGCCATGCAGAGTGGTGCAATGTAAATAGGGTATGGATGTGTTGGTGAACCTATGACATGCATACCAGAGATAGCATGTAAATCCATTTTCCCTGACACACAGGAAGAAGAGGAAAATGTGAATGCCTGTTCCTCCTCCTCCTGGCCATCCCAGGTCCTCAGCTGCCCTGGAACTCCCATTCCCTCCAGTAGTCCCACCTCTAGCACAGGGTAACACCTAGTGCCAGAAGGCCATTTAGTTTGGGCAATTGGCGCCTAAAAGGTTCACCATCCCTGGGGTATGGTACATTTTAAATCATTCTATCTCAACAGCCAATTAAATTGGTTTGCATACAGATATCTACAAGGAGTTTGAAGGCCAAACATTTTTTTACAAATTGAATGACACCATTTCTTCCTTTAGGGATAAGTAAATTTGGTGATGGATAGAAGGGAAAGTATTTGAATTCAAAGCTGAGAGTGGTGTGAGAAAGTCAAATCAATAAATAATGAAAATTAATGTCCAGCAATTTAAATATGCCTCCTCTTTCCTAGCAAAACTGAGTTAATTACAAATGACACATTAATGCACATATATTAGGGAGTTAAAGATCTGTTTTTCATGGAGATTTCAAGAAGGGTTACCATTCAACGGAAAGAGGGCAGAAAGGTCATTAATATTCAGTTCTAAAATAAACCTTCTTAAAAGCAAGCTCCATAGTTATGAATCTCATTTGATTCAGATAAGGGATTCAGCTTTCAAACACTTCTCAGTGATGAAGCGCACAGCATGGTCTTGGATGAGTCAGTATCTCTCAACCTAATATTGTATTTAATTAATTGGTGAATTAGTTTATGTCCTCAATAGCAGTTTGCATGACACTTCATAACATCATTAACAAAATAGATACATCTAAACCTACAATAGGTTATGGTACTGAAGCACAATTATACAGTGTATTCAACAACTGTGGTAGGTCCAGAGGACCTTTTTCTGGAAGGTGCACGGACTACCATTAAAAAGAAATAGAAAAAGAAAAGAGATGAGATGAGAAGGATTCTTGCAATGTTAAACAGTGGGGAGGGGATTGAGAAGAGAGACTGAGGTTGCATGAAAAATTGAATTGCTGCTCCTGGAAGCTTCAAGGAAGAGATGAGAGCTGCAGAATAGCCTTGGTGGCTACATATAGCTCCAAGCCCACACTTTGCCAACCCATATTAAAACAATCATCAAATTAAGGCACTCAAAAACCATTTAAAAGCATATAGGAGGGGAGAAAGTACAGCAGTCCTCCAACACTATCTCCCTTCCTCATTAGCCAGTCAGCTGAATTCATTTTCTGCTTATAGAAGGATAATAGGGAAGGAGCCAGTTGGGCTTCTGTTGGGAGGGCATTCCACAATCTGGGAGCAGTCACTGATAAAGGCCTTTTTTAAAGCTATTTTTGGCTATTTTTAAGGCAATGAACATTATACTTCAAATGGGATGTTACATAGGGCAGTTGGTATCTCTAAAGATAGTTGGTATTGTAAATCCCTCTCCCGAGATGTCTCTTATCATTCTTTCATCTTCCAGCCACCCATGCAAAGCTACTCCTACCAACACTTCCCCAGTTCCAACCCTTCACCCACTACATACAATAGCACAAACATCTACATATGGATCCTTAAGAAGCCCAAATACTGCCATCCATACACAACAAGATGGTGTCAGTAAGCTTGCTGAAGTTCAAAGCTTTTCAGAAAGGGAAAAATTGGTGGGGGATTAATGTGGGGAAATGAAGTCCAATGAGGACTGGGCATATTTAGTATGCCAGCTGTCTATTACAATATCGAACAGAGAACTTTGAAAGGAAAGGTGGAGAAATGGACGTCTGAATGGGAGTAATTCACGCGTAACAGCATGCAACACTAATATTTACTTGCAGGTCATACTTGTATAAACCATAATAGCAAAATGGGCTTTCACATTCATGCAGAGGCATGACAGATGCTAAGGAAAACAAGGAGTGTTGTTGACCCTATGGCCTGTCATTAACTTTCCAAAGAGCTGAACGAGAAGGGCCAATGGCTTGCTTTCAACAACAAACTTAGCACAGTAGAGTGTTAAATCTTGGGCCGCATCTTCACTGCAGAAATAATGCAATTTGACAATGCTTTAATTACCATGGCCCAATGCAATTGAATCTTGGGCTTTGTAGTTTGTTGTGGCATCAGAACCGTGTGACAGCAATGGCTAAATATCTCACAAAATGACAAATCCCAGAATTTAATAGCACTGAGACATGGAAGTTAAAGCAATGTATTTTTTAAATTTTATTTTTATTATGTTTCCAAAGTCAAAATATATTATCAACAATTCACAATCATCCCTCCTACACCATACACACACATATATACATATATACATATACATACATAAACCCATATACCTACCCCTTCCCACTTTTAACAATAACAAATAACAAATGACAAATGACAAATAACTAAACACAAATGACAATTAACTTCTATAGGCTGTCTTTCCCTATATTTATATATTATTCCAGACTTTATCTTTTCTTGTCTTATTTTTGAGATTTTTGCATATTTTCTAATTGATTTCCTAAACTTTTTAAAACTTATCTATTGTTTATATGGTTGTTTTTCTCTCATCCTTATTCTTCTTAAATCCACTCTTTTAGTAACCGAGAATATATACTTACATTTTTATATTAGTTTTAACTTTATCTTTCTATATCTGCTAAGCATATCCATTTCTTAATCCAATAATCTCTTATTGGGCGCCATTCTTTTTCTATCCTCTTTATTGGTTTATCCTGTAATAGTGCCATATGTATAACCATATTCATAATTTCATAGAATCATAGAATCATAGGATCATAGAATCATAGAGTTGGAAGAGACCACAAGGGCCATCCAGTCCAACCCCCTGCTATGCAGGAACTCCCAATCAAATGTACATAGCATTTAATTTCCTTTAACTTAATTAACCCAATCAAATGTACATAGCATTTAATTTCCTTTAACTTAATTAACCATTCTTATATCACTCTTCTAAATTTTTATTTCTACCTTATTATTTAACATAAAAGTCATATTTAACCAAAAAACCCATCTGGTTCAAAAGGCAGCAACACCTGTAATATTTCTGTCATTATAGTGTGATTTGTTCCATTTTTTTTTGTGAGCTTACATTTTCACCACATATGGAAGAGAGAGCCATGTGCCTCTTGACATTTCCAACATTTCACTGAGCCCATTTTGTACATAGCATTTAATCTAGATGGTGATAAGTGCCATCTATACATTATTTTTAGAAAGTTTTCTTTTAAATTTTGGCATAATGTGAATTATCCTGCCGCACCTTCTTCCAATGTTTTAGACCTATATTTCTGCCAATATCCTGGGCCCATTTAATCATAGTATGTTTGATGGTTTCTTTTTCAAGTTCTCTTTCATTCATAATTTTGTAAAATTTTGTCACATGATGGTTCTCCTCTTCCAGAATAATAATATCTAATTCTTTTTAATCCTCAAATCTTTCTGGGTTTTTATCCTTTACTTGTTTACACAAGAGCCAATTATTTATTATACTCTCATTCTCTAATTGCTCTCTTGATTTCATTTCATAATCATTATTATTTCCTTTTATTCAAATGTCTTCATATTTAATCCATTTTTTTATTATCTCTACTTCTATTTAAAAAATAGAAGAAACTCATGAAGGTATTTTTCTATAGAAAGGTTTTCTTATCTTGACCCATGTTCTTAGGAATAAATTTCGTATATAATGGTGGCCAAAATCTTTGTCTTCCTTCAACTTGTTATACCACATATAACCATGGAATCTATATCTTCAGTTGCTACTTTCAATGGCTAGTGTTAATTTAACCCAATCTCTCAGCCATGTTGCATATCAAGCATAATAGTAATTTTTTATATTAGGAAGCACAACCTCGCTCTTTTCTTTGGTTCTGTTAAGTTGCTGCATCTAATTCTAGTCTTTTCCCCTTCCCATAAAAATTTGGCTAGCTCTTTATGCCGAATCTCAAAGTATTTTCTGTTAATTATTGGGAAGTTCCAGAATAAATACATTATTTTGGGTAAGATGTTCATTTTTATTACTGAGGTTCTCCCCAGGAATGAAAGTTGTCGTCTCTCCCATTTTATCAGAACTTTTCAAATCACCTTCCATACTTTCTTATAATTATTTATACATTTCACTTATCTATTTCTCAAATTTTTCTCCTATTTTCATTTTAGGGAATGTCTCTTGCATAAATAACCAGCTCATTTTATTGAAGGCTTTTTCATCATCAATAAAGATCATTGCCAGTTGTTTTTCATTGTGTTGTTCATAATATTCTACTATATTAAGTACTGTTCTCAAATTATTCTTAATATGTCTTTTTGGCAAGAAACTATTTTGATCATCATGTATTAGTTCCATTAATATTCCTTTCAATATTTCTGCTAATAATGTCATGAATATTTTGTAATCTGTAATTTTTTACTTCTCTATTATCCTTCTCTTCTTTTGGTATCATTGTGATAAATGTTTCTTTCCAAGACTCTGGGAGACCTAACTTTTGAATATTATAAAGTATGTTTCTTAATGGTATCAATAAGGTTTCCTCCATCTTCTTATAGTAAAGACCTGATAATCCAACAGGGCCAGTGCTTTTTTTTGTTTTATTTTCTTAATTGCATCTAAAATCTCTTTTATATTAATGTCCTTATTCAATATATTTCTCTGCTCTTCTGTAAATTCCATAATTTTTCTTTGTCTAAATAGCTTCCGATCTTTTATTTATTGTGTTTGTTTTCCTCCGTATTCATGTATATTTTTTTGAAATAGCTGGTAAATGTCTGTTGAATTTTCTTTTGATTTGTGATTACTTTCCCAAAGTGTCTTAGCTCTGTAATAATCTTCTTTACCTTCTTCTTTCTCATTTTATTAGCTAGTAATTTCCATGGTTTGTCTCTCACTTTAAAATGTTTTCCCTTGCTCTCTGTTATTTCTTTCAATTTCTTTTATCATTAAAGATCTTAGTTGTTGTTCTAATATCTGAATCTCATATTTTACCTTTTTGACTCCTCCATTCTTCCATTCTTTTTTCTTCATTTCTAATTCTTTTATGATCTTCTTTTCCTTCTCTTTCTCCTTTTTCTTTTCTTTCTTTTCATATTTTATTAATAATCCTATAGCCACTGCTTTGATTGCATCCCATAATATTTTATTTGCTATTCCTTCTGTGTTATTTTCCTCAAAATAATATTTCATTTCTTTTAAAATGTATTTGCTATATTTGAGTTTTTTAATGGATCTTCTTTTAATCTCTAAGAGCACTCTGAATGCTTTTCTTTTAGCTCAAATGTTATCGGTCTGTGTCTGATGTGATCTTAGGTAATATATTCATTTGTTGAATTGTTAGTAGCTTTGATTTTGTTGCCATAAACATATTGATCCTTGACATTGAGTTGTGTGTTTTGGAATAGAAAGTGTATCCTTTATTTACTCCATACTTAGTTCTTTCAAAAGTCACATGAATTTTTCTAGTAAAAAAAAAAAAAAGGATTTAGGGAGTTTACCTAAATTGAGGTTCTTTCCAATTTCTTTCCAAATTGTGATGCTCTGTCCAATTTTGGCTCAATTACAGCATTAAAGTCCCCCATTATCAATATATTATTGTAATTCAGTTCCCTCATTTCTGCTGCTATATACTTGAAGAATTTATGTCTCTTTTCTGCTAGAGCATAGATTCCTATTATCAATATTTTCTGTTCTTTCACTTTTACTTCTACTGCTATACAGGAGCCTGCTTTGTCATTAAAACTTTCCATTGCAGTATATTTTTGTTTATATCTATTGTCACTCATTTTTTTCTTTTTTTCCTGTCGCAGATGTAAAGTTCTACCTCAATTTAGGATTCCTCAAGTATTTTGTGTCTCTATCTCTTATTTTCATCTCTTGTAGGCATATGATATCATTCTTTGCTTCTTCAAGGTAGTGAAATATCAGACTTTGTATTTTGAGTTCAGTCCTTTCACATTCTATGATAATATTTTTATAGTCATATTTAATTGTTTGTTTATATGTTTGTTTATTTACCTCCCCTTCCTTCCCTTTTTTGTTTATTTCTTTTTACTTTATTTGTTACGTTGATTAGTTGTCTTTCTCTTCCTCATCATCTTCTAATTCTTCATCCTCTTCATTTTCTTGTTCAGATTCCAGTCCTACCTGATCTTTTAATGTTCCTTTAGATCAGGGGTAGGCAACCTTTCCCCTTTAAGGGCTGAGGGACTTCAGATCCCAGAAGCCTCAGCCATGTTGGCCAATAGTCCCATGTTGGCCAATAGCTCCTGGGATTCTGGGAGCTGAAGTCCCTTGGCCCTTAAAGGGGAAAGGTTGCCTACCCCTGCTTTAGATGTTGCATGTTCTTTGTGTTTTTTATTTCACCTAATTCTTGTTCTAATAGATTTTCCTTTCTTCTTCTTTTTGTTCTTTGTTGTTTTGTTCTTCCTTTTCTCTTTGTTGTTTTCTGTATCTTGTTTCTAATTGAGTATTTGAATTCTCTTCTTTTCTTTCATTATCTCTAATTACCCTTTTCTGCTTTTCTTTGCTTTCTCTCTCATGTCAATTTTATGTCTTTTTTGTTTATAATTAAATGATACTCTTTCTATTCTGTCCCATTTGAAGTCTATTTTCATCCTTTTCAAAATTTGTGTCAGAAATTTATATTTTTGTCTCTTAATCATGATTTGACGTGGAATGTCTTTGAAAATTTTAACTTCAGTGTTTTCAATCCACAGATTGAATCATAGTTTTTTTTTTAATTAATTATTAAGTCTCATGTTTCAGATCTGGTCAAACATACCACAATATCTTGTGGTGCTTCTTTTTCTTTGGCATAATTGAATTAACCCTGAACATCTTGTCTGTTTTCATCTCCATTCTTTCCCTTGAATAAACTCTGCCATAGCTGATAACAGTCTTGATTGTAAATTTTCATTTAATATTTCTTCTTAACCTCTTATTTTTATACATTTCTAATCTTAATTCATTTTGTCAAGTCTGTAATTTTCTGTAATTATTGTTTTGCTGTTATATTAGTTGACTGTTTCATTTGTATTGTCTTTTGTTTTATTTCCTCCACTTCTTTTTGAATTATTGCCATAGCCAATGTTATTTTTTCAAACTCCCCCCCCCCCAGTTCTCTAATTCATTTTTTAGGTCTTTTCTTATTTTTGTTCTTGTTCCCTTAATTTCATCCCTCAATTCCTATATGGTTTTTTAATTCCTCTTTCATCTCTTGTCTTGATTCTTTCATTTCCTGCTTCATTTTCCATATCTCTTCTAATAACAAGGCACTTGATCTCTGATCCTTAATGCTTCCTCTGTATATCCTCTTCTTTGTGTAGCCACTTGAATTTGTGATTGAGTCCATCCTTTCTTTCCTGATGCCCTTTCTAATATATGTCAATGCTCTTTACAAGGCTTTTTTCATAGCTCTTGTCTCTGCTCTTCTCTTCTTCTCCTTTCATCTTTCTTCAAATCCTCTATGGGCCTCGGCAGACAACTAAAAAGGTCATCCTCAAGGCCCAAAAGAGGAGGAGCCACTGCACGAGCGGCGCTCCTTCCTCTTCCTGAGGTCGCCCTGGAAGCTGCTGGCCCTCCACACGGCCAGCGCTTCCAGGGCAACCTCCCGCCACAGCGACCACATGCGCTGCATCCCCCCTATGTTGTCTTTGTTTATGATTAAATTAGTATACACTATATAATGTTTATTGGAATTAATTTTCTTTAGGTCCTTAAGCCCTTTACTAATATTTCATTCCAATCTCCATTGGTTTTTACTTTAAATTTAAATCAAATCAAATTAGTATCAATTCATATATATTGTCAATCTATTGTTCATATACATTATCAAGCTGTAATTAATGCTCTGCTCTAGTTTTCAAGACCTTTCTATTAATATTTGTGGTGTTATTGTTATTATTCTTTTATCTCTTTATCATGTCTTAAGTTCCCAAGTTATTCCAGTCTTTTATAGTCCTTTAAAGTTTTGTAGTCTTTTATAGTTACTTATAATTACTTTGTAGTTTACTTCTTCTTTTCTTTTATCTTTTCTTATTGTCTCAAACTCCACCTCTGTTGCTTTCTTTATCTTGGATATCAAGCTTCTTGTCTTTTTCTTTTCCTCTTCTTTTTATTTCTGTTGTTACCTCCAGCTTATTCTCAACTTTTCCTCTTCACTATTATCTCACTATCATCTCCACTTGGTTTTGGTTTTTCTTTTGCACTTATTTTCCTCCATTTTAATCCCTCTACCATTTGTCTCCTTGTTGTCTCACTCACTGTCTCACTTGACATCTCTCTCAATCCTTCCTTCTCCAATTCTCACTCTCCTCCTCCAACTATGCAGCTGAACTGAACACGCGACTAGAAACTATCACTTTTGCAGTGCTCTGATACAGCTCTTTTTCATGTTTGCTTTACAGCTTTCTTCTCAGTTACTCAGTCTTCTGTCTGCTTTATGACCTCTCGTATCTCCTTCTCCTTCACTTTGCATTCTTTGTCTTGAATGCAGGAATCCTTTCCTGAAGAATTCCACTTTAAGGTATTAACAACCTATTTTACCTTATCTTTATTTAGCTTTTAAACAAACATTTTGTTTTAACAGTGGTGTCAGCAGTGCCTTTTACCATCTCTTCAGTGGCTGTATTAGAGAGCAGTAGAAACTCTTCTATCCCTCTACTACTTCCAGAGGGTATTACCCACCCAGTGGTTACACGGTGTCAGCTCAGACCCCTGCCAAGTTCCTGCTTCATCCTCTCTTACCAGAGATGGTTTTTAAGGTGAATTATTGGCATATTATTTACCTTATTTGCCCATTACGGTTACTGCTGATGAGCAACTGCAACTGCAACAGCAACCTCTCACAGCTTCATGACACCCAGAAGTAAAAGTAATGTCAAACTGCATTATTTCTATAGTGTAGATGCAGCCTGAGTTCCCCCCCCCTTCCAAAAAAAGGACTTTCAACCGCACCTGAGGCATCACTTGTAGAGGGCATGGGCATTCTAATGCCAAAAACAACACACATTTTTTTTAAAAAAATAAAATTGACTGTTTCCTATAGACCTTACCTTTTCTCTAATCCCAGACCTTTCTATCTATACATCTTTTTTTTATTAAGGCCTGAAGCTAGCCATTTATGACTGCTAGATTTTGTTGGAATGCAAATCCCATCATCCTTATGATGAGAGTTAGAGTCAAATGCCACATGAGGGCCATAAATTCCCTAATCTTGATTTTTTGCTATTTAAGAAGTTATTATTGATTCATAAATAATAAAATAAAAGAGTTTAAGTATAGGGAGAGAGCGAGCCACTTTTGCATTTTATTGGCTAGTCCCAATTAGACTAGTTCTAATGAATTAATTGTTGAATGAAGAGTCAATACATAAGTAAATCCCATTGAAATCAATGGGTTTGCCCCCACTTGGACCTAACAATAGGGTCCAATAGGCTTCAGAATTGATGCCTTTTCTTGCCCATTCCACTCCTCAACCATACAGTTTTTGTCATCATTTAAATCAACATCCCTCTGCAAAATCCTTGTCCACCAACATCTTGGCCTGCAATTACTACCATTGACTTTTGATACTGACTTGAAAGCAGGAGGTGTCCCAGTAAATCACAGTCTACACATGAGTCAATACTGTGATGCAGTGGCAAAAAAAAATCAAATCAATTCTAGACTGCATCAAGGCAATGAATATTGAGCCTTTAATCCCAGTACTAGGAAAATGGCAGGGTAGGAGAATGAGGCCAATTAACTGCATTTACTGCATCTATATGAAGCTGCTGGGTGAGATTATTCAGAGTTATGGAGGTGGGTATTATCAGTATGCTGATGACAGCCAGACATATTTCTCCATGTCTCGTTTGTCAACCTCGAATTCCAATGGTGCCTCCTCTCTCAATGAATGTCTTCAGTCAGTAATGGGCTGGATGAGGAAAAACAGATTGAGATTGAATCCAGACAAAATGGAGGTGCTTACGGTAGCGGCCCCGAAACCAAGAATTGGGTTGCAATCTCCGGTCCTGGATGGGGTCACACTCTCTGTAAAGGACTGCATTCGCAGTCTGGGGGTGCTCCTTGACTCATCTCTCCTGATGACGAATTAGGTAAATGTGACAGTCAGGAGTGCTTGCTATCAGCTTCGGCTGATACACCAGCTGTGCCCTTTTCTGGAAGCAAGGGATCTTGAGACTGTTGTGCCCGCACTGGTAACCTCATGTCTAGATTTCTCCAATGCGCTCTACATGGGGCTACCCTCATGCTTGGTCCGGAAACTGCAGTTAATTCAGAACATGGCAGCCAGGGTAGTCTCTGGAACATCTAGGAGGGATCATATTACCCCGGTATTAAGGTCCCTCCACTGGCTGCCTATTAGTTTCCAGGCCCAGTATAAGGTGTTGGTTATTACCTTTAAAGCCCTAAATGGCTTGGGTCCAAACTATCTTCGGGACTGCCTTCTCCCCTACAATTCTCCCCTTGCACTCCTGTCCCCTGGGAAGGGCCTGCTTCAGCTACAAAAATCTAGGCTTTCGGCTACCTCCTAGAGGGCATTTTCTATGATCGCCCCCAGATTATGGAACAGCCTGCTGAATGAGATCCGTCTGCTTATATCTTTAGACAGCTTCAAAAAGCCTGTCAAGATGGATCTCTTCCAGCAGGCCTTTCCAGGATAGATACCCAGCCTCGCGAACCCCCCTTTTTAGGAGAGTCCTCTGAGAACTCATTCTGAACTTCCTCAATATGACACTGCCACTTTTCCATTAACCCGTATGTTAATCAATGCCGTGTTATGTGTATGTTTGTCTTGTGGTGTCTTAATGTTAAATTTAATTTGTATGATTTTAATCTTATTTGATTTAATACTTTTTTAAGGGGGGAGGGTATGGGGGGTTGATTGCATTTGTATTTTAATATTGTTAGCCACCCCGATTATTCTAAGAGGGGCGGGGTATAAATAAATAAATTATTATTATTATTATTATTATTATTATTATTATTATTATTATTTTGCTTTGATCAGACTTCCCAGGTAAGATGTAGTGTGTTGATTTCTGAGCACCACAATTTAAGATGAAAACTATCCAGCTGGTACAGATCCAGAGAAGATGCATGAAAGTGTACAAGGAACAGTTAAGAAAAACTGGTATATTTAGACTATATATTCAACACCCTTCAGATGTTTGAAAATGGCTACTATATCACCTGTCAGCCATCTCTTGCTCTAAGATGGAGAAAATATTTTGTGCTGCTCCAGAGGGTAGAACCAAAACAAACAAACTCAAATTACAAGAAAGGTGATTCCAACTAAATTTTAGGCAATTTCTGATAGTAACAGCTATTTGAGGTGGAACACACTTCCTCAGAAGGTGGGGACTCTTCTTTTTCAGAGATTTTAAAACAGAGATTAGGATGGTATCTGTCTGGGATGCAACAGCTGTGGATTTTATCACTGGCAGGAGGTTAGACTATACGGCTCTTGGGAGTCCTTCCAATTCGATGGTTCTATAATAATGAATGATACCAGAAATAAAATCCTTAGCAATGCTTCCATAAATGCATATTAATGATTAACAAATTCTATGATTCTATGTTTTTAAAGCAAAATAAGGCTTTTCTAGTTTAGCTATCATTCTTCTACATTGATTTTTAAGAAAAGCCAAATTGCATTGCCAATGAAATATGCTAAAATTTAATTTTAAGAAATTTGAGATTAACATAATATAATGAGAGATGCCAACATAAGGCAAGATACTGATGTACTTCACCAGACTCATCACTGTTGTTTTTGTGTCTCTTCTAGCTGTTTCCAATTTGTGGTGACCCTAAGGTGAACTTATCATGTGGTTCTTTTAGCAAGATTTTTTTCAGATGGGGTTTGCCTTTGAATCCTTCTGAGTCTGAGCAGATGCGAGTTGCCCAAGATCAACTAATGGGATTCTATGGTTGAGCAAAGATTCAAACTCTAGTCCAATGCTCTGTCATGCTGGCTCTCCCAAGTCATCATACCCCATTAAAAACTATTGTGTCATAGCACCAAGGCTGAAGAGGTTTGCTTTAATGAACTCTTCCAAGTTATTGATCAAAAGTAAGAAATTAAAACCAAATCACTATTTACAGCCAGCCAATGTCATGGCTCTTAACATCCATTTTCAACATGTCGAGAATCTGGAGAGCATCTTTCACCAACACTTCCTCTATTGAACAACCAAAGCCTTCTCAGGGGCAGAGCTGGGAAGTTACTTTGAAGAAGAACCTATTCATAACTAGTGGGACCCAGCACATCAATCCTACTTACTGCTGTGCTACAGATGGATTCAGCATATTCAATCTTCAAAGTAACTTTCCAAGCTCTGCTCAGGGGACTATGGAAGATCAAGTTTGCTTGCCCTTATTCCTGCTCATAAGGGGCAGCAAGAAGGTAGATCTAGGAAAGGGGTGTTTAAAAATTCCCTCAGTGCAGGTGGTGAGAAAAATCTCTAAAGAATACCTCTGGGGAAATCAGGCACTTCTTACCTTTCTTATTTGCTATGTAAGATTCGTGGGACTACAGACATTTCAGCCATATGGTAGCAGAGGCTGCTGTGCTTGAATGAATCATAGATTGGCAAAGAATAAGTGCTGTCTACTAGTGATTTTGATTCCAAGCAAATACTTGAGATTGGTGTTATACACACAGAGAAATGGTCAACAACAGTTATAACTACAACAGCAGTAATAATTTACTATTGCACAAGTTGGTGTGTAGCAATAAGGATTTAATGCATTGTTGAAGCATCTTTTTAAATTTATGCCTCAGTGTGAAGTTCTTGGAATGGGGGTGGTATCTTCTTGAAACATGATATCAGTTTGTCTCTAGAAATTATGGGTTTTCATACTGATATGCTGATGTGAGATCATTGTGCCAAAGTTTAGGTTTTGAAGTCATGAAGGAGATTAGTTATTAGACAAGGTGTTTGCATAGCTCACAGAAATGAAAGTGGAGACTCTCTCTACCACACAGTCAAGCAGCTTGGAAATAATGACAGCCAACCTGTAAAGAAAATTTATCAGACCACTTACCAACTGAGATCCCTGCCATCAGTGTAGTGTGATGGATCAGGCTTCATATGTTCTCTTCTTAAAATACCCATACATTAAAATTAAAGGCAGGGGTACAAGATGCCATGTACAGTGCATGAGGGAAAAACAACAAATCTATGTCTATGGTTCAGGACTCACAATCCTGCAACCATGATCAGGAAGCTTGAGCAATCAGTAGCCAAGCATTTCAACTCTAAATGTCCCAGCTTCTCTGATTTGTCACTGTTTGGTTTTGAGGGGCCATTTCACTTTTGATGTATCCACACTACAGACATAAAATAGTTTAACATCACTTTAATTGCCAAGTTTCCATCCTGTGGAATCCTGGGATTTGTAATTTAGTGAGGTATTCAGCCTGGTCTGTCAGAGAACTCTGGGACCTCACCAAACTACAAATCCTAGGGTTCCAAAGGATAACATCATGGCAATTAAAGGGGTGTGAAACAGCTTCATTTCTTTAATGTGGGTACACCCTCAGAGGAAAATGCATCACCCACTTAAGAATGTTAACAACAGCATGTACATTGCCATCTTGGCTACAAGCCCATGTTTATTATAAGCAACTGAGGAAGGCAGAAGCTGAAATGTTTTACTTCTTAATTGAACTATTAAATTCTGCTTTGTTATTCAGTTTGTTGTTCAATACATATTTTAATGATTAACCACATCCTGCAGGGACCTAGAACAAACATGTAAGGAGTATGGGGTGGGGGGAGGGTTGATTTGTAAACACACACACATAAGCAAATATATTCTTAAAAATACAAAAGTGCTGATTTATATGGACTGTACTGCTTCGTTTAAGGAACATGCTGAACTTAAATTGACGCAAATTGTTTCAGCCTATGCCTTGCATTATAGAAGTGCTTCCCCTATATTAGTTAAGGAAAGGCATGATGGAAGCCAAAACTAGATGAAATGTGAATTATGTGAATGTAGTGTTGTTGTTGTTGTTGTTGTTGTGTGCTTTCAAGTTGTTTCTGATCTATAGCAACCCTAAAGTGAACCTATCATGGGGTTTTCTTGGCAAATTTCTTCAGAGGGGGCTTGACACTGCCATCCTCTGAGGCTGAGAGGATGTGATTTGCCCAAGACCACCCAATGAGTTTCATGGCTGAGCAAGGAATTGAACCCTAATCTCCAAAGTTATAGTCCAACACTCAAGCCACTATGCCATGACATAAGTCAGAAATGACTTGAAGACACAATAATAACAACAACAAAAGTAACAGACCTGTTAGCCTAATGCTTAGTTTGACCGTGGCTTGGGGAAAACAGCCTGAGTCCAATAATACAGGCTTTACTTAATTTTATATTTATACTCACACTTACATCATACACTTCTGCTACAAGCACACACCAATATGGTGGCTTTTAAAAATTCAAACTACAATTTCATAAAATGAACAATAAAAGCAATCAATAATGAAAAAAATGTCAGCAGTTAAAAACAATGACAATGAGATTCTTCACTTCATGAAGAGGGAAAAAAGTCTGATAGCATAAAAAAAATTGCAAGTTCAAGGAAATGGAAATATTTAGGAAACCTTACTGAAAGACTGATTGAACCTAGGTTTTAATTCTACAAATTAGCCCAGTGCCTTTTGGCCACGAAATATTTGTATGGCCTTCTTTAGGGGCTATTAAAATAAAAGGAAGTGAAGACAATAGTATGAATTAATAATTTTAAGCAAGTCATAGACCAAAGAGGTACAAAAACTGTGTATGCACTTGTGTTTGATATGAATTTACATCTAAAATGCAATTACT
The DNA here is from genome assembly GCA_020142125.1 of Phrynosoma platyrhinos. NCBI lineage: Eukaryota > Metazoa > Chordata > Lepidosauria > Squamata > Phrynosomatidae > Phrynosoma > Phrynosoma platyrhinos. The sequence continues at coordinate 246,774,664 of CM034703.1, read as the reverse complement.
GGGAAATAATATATTGGACCAGATCATGTTACATGCAAATAAGATATCACCCTTTGTACAAAGCAGTTTGAAAATAAAACCTGAGACTTAGGAGATTATTGCACAAGCTAAAAAAAATTGGAAAATGTGACTTACCTCTCCTGAACTCAAGTAAAATTTGGGTTGCATCTGGATCCTATTGCACAGTTTTCCTTCAAAAAACTGACATCCAGATGCAGCCTGAGGGCAGCCTCAGTCACTTAACTCACTCACTGCATTAATTCTGCAATGGAGATGCAGCCTTGTTTTATTATTATTATTATTATTATTATTATTATTATTATTATTATTATTATTATTATTATTATTTATATCCCACCTCTCTGTAAAAACAACTGAGATGGTGTACAAGATAAAACAGACAATTCCTTCCCCCCAATAGCCCACCACCCTTAAAATGCAATTAAACAAATAAAATATAAAAACATACTTAAAATCACAAATAACAAATAATTTAAAATGGCTATAGCAAAAACCAGGGACAGGCTTAACTATTTTTGGTGCCCAGTTACCTACTCAGGAAAGGCCTGCTGGAAAAGAACTGTCTTAACAGTTTTTTTAAAGCTGTTTAGGATGGTCAAATGACAGATCTCATCCCGCAGGCTAGTCCAAAGTCTGGGAGGAATAGCTGAAAAGGTCCTCTGGGCAGTTGCAGATAATTTAGTTTTTATAAGTTGCAATAAATACTTCCCAGAGGACCTTAGTGTGTGGAGTGGATTATACAGAAGGAGGCAGTCCTGAAGGTAGGTTGGACCCAAGCCATTTAGGGTCTTAAAGGTAATAACCAACACCTTGTACTGCACCCGGAAACTGATTGGCAGCCAGTGAGGCAATTTTAGGACAGGTGTTATATGGTCTCTCCTGGTTTTGATTGAGACCAGCCTGGATGCCATATTCTGTATCAGTTGAAGTTTCTGAACTAGGCACAAGGGTAGTCCCATGTAGAGTGTGTTACAGAAATCAAGGTTACCAGCACATGTACCATGGTTTTTGAGGTCCCTAACCTCCAGGAAAGGGTGCAGCTGGCGTATCAGCCGAAGCTGACTATAGGCACTCTTGACCACTGCATTCACCTGATTTGTCATCTGAAGCAACAGCTCTAGGAGCACCCCCAGACTGTGAACACAATCCTTTGAGGAGAGTGTGACCCCATCTAGGACTGGAGATTGTAGCCCAATACCTGGATTTGGGGATGTTACCATTAGTACCTCTGTTTTGTCTGAATTCAATTCCAATCTGTTTTTCCTCATCCAGTCCATTAACACTTTATGACATTCATTGAGAGGGGAAACACCATCTGAACTCAAAGATGTAGACCGAGACATGGTAAAATATATCTGGGTGTCGTCAGCGTACTGATAACACCTCACCACATGTTTCCAGATGATCTCTCCCAGTGGCTTCATATATATGTTAAAATGCATTAGGGTCAGGATAGCGCCCTGAGGGATGCCACAATTAAGCTCATTTTTAGCTGAGCAACTATCCCTGAGCATCACCCTCTGGAACCTGCCCAAGAGAAAGGAACGAAACCAGTGCAATGCAATGCCTCCGATTCCTAATTCTCTTAGGCGTTCCAAGAGGATGTCATCATCTATCATGTCAAAGGCTACTGAGAGGTCCAGTAGCACCAACAGGGTCACACTACCCCTGTCGATGCCCAGACGAAGGTCATCAGCTAAGGCAACTATGGCAGTCTCCACTCCATATCTTGTCCTAAAGCCAGTTTGAAATGTATCCAGATAATCGGTTTCCTCCAAGACAGCTTGGAGCTGAAGAGCAACAGCCCTCTTGATCACCTTGCTCAAAAAAAGTAGCAAAGAGACTGGCCTATAGCTGTTCATGTCCAGAGGGTCAAGGGAAGGTTTTTTCAGAAGCGCCCTGACCACCGCTTCTTTCAAACTAGATGGAATGCAGCCCTCCCTAGGGGATGCATTGATGATGTCCCTCAAGAACATCCTCAAGGCATCTCTCCCCTACATGGCCAGCCATGAAGGGCAAGGGTCGAAAGGACAGGTTGTCTTCCTCACTCTACCAAGGAGCTTGTCCACATCATCGGTACTCACTGATTGGAACTGATCCAATATAATCTCATCAGCGGAGTTGCTGGGTACCTCATCTTTCAATTCTGCTATAACACCGGCATTCAAGTCAGCTCTTATCTGAGAGATTTTATCTGCAAAGAAGTTGTTAAACACATTACAGCAGGCCGTTGTTGGGTTAAGTAATGGGTTCTGCACAGGTGGAACCTGTGTCAGTTCCTTTACCACCCTAAAAAGCTCTGCTGGATGGGACTCTGCAGACACAATACGTTCAGAGAGGAAAGATTTCCTCGCTGCATGTATTGCCTCTCTATAGGAGCAAAGAAATTTCCTATGATAATGTATAATGTATTTTAATGTAATTCTCAGTTTAATCTAGTTTAAAGGGGTGGGAGGGTTAGGGTACAGGGATTGGTTATTTTAACTTATTTATGTTTTAATCATGCGGTAACCCGCCCCAATTGCCTAGCAGAGGGGCGGGCTATAAATAAAATTATTATTATTATTATTATTATTATTATTATTATTATTATTACTATGATGAGTTCTGCCAGATAAGAGTTGAGTTTTCCGCCAGACACACTCTAGTCCAGGGGTAGGCAATCTAAGACCCGGGGACCAGATGTGGCCCCCCGAGGCCTTTGGACCGGCCCAAGGCCAGTCCTGCCACCACCACTGCCGCCCCCGCCGCCTGCCATAATGATATTGATTATTGTTGTTATTACT
>CM034703.1:246747041-246763744 GCA_020142125.1 Phrynosoma platyrhinos | reverse complement strand
GCTGCTATCGGCTGGTTTACTGATTTTACAGAGTTCTGATTTTGCTAACCTGACAGTTATCAGAACACAAATAACTGTGGCCAAGAACAAGCTGCCAAGAAAAGGATATAAGGAAGATTCATTGTACCACTGAGGTAGGAATATTATGTTCTGTCCATTCCATACAAGCACACTGGTACTTTCATCCAATCCCAGTTCTGTACTGGCTGGTTGGCAAGCCTCCCCTCTCCTTTTGTTGGTATGGAAATGTGTGTATATTTTGGTATGCACTCTCTAAAAGTTCTTCCTAAAGAATGATATTTTTGTACACATTGTTCTGAATTTTAATGCATCTTCCCACAGACTACACTCATCCCTCCACATTCACTGGGGTTAGGGGCATAGGACCCCTGTGAATGTGGAAAACCAGAAATAACAAAAACACTATGTTATTACTTGATAGAACATTTCTCTAGGAATCTCTAGGTCCTCCAGTGCAATTCTGTGGTAAACATCTGCCAGATATTGACCGTAGAATTGCACTGGAGGAGCTACAAATGCCTAATGGAGTGCTCTCTAGGAATATCTAGGTTCTTCAGTGTGACTTTTAGTTAAAGTTGGCTGTGCTGGTTAAAGTTGGCTGTGCTGGAAGACCTAGATATTCCTAGAGAGAATATATTAATAAAATCTGTGAATAATCAAATTCGCAAAAGTCAAAGCCGCTAACGTGGAGGGATGTGTATAGTGTTTTCTGCATGTTTTCAAAGACACACATTGTTAATTATATAGGTCCAATACAAACAGGGGTTTGTGTGCATTCATTCCCACAAAATCCATAGCAAGCCTTACAAATATATAGATTTCTGAGGCATCTCATCCACACGTCACTCTTGGGAGGTGTGAAATGGATGTTTTTGTAGGGCATTGAATTGTTTGCCGAATCCACACCAAGACAGTAATTTCTATGGAATAGCTCCTACTAGCTTGGATTGTTGTTAGGAGGAAGGGTTTGGTGGTACATAATGTCATCAGAGAAGGAAATAGAAGGTTGGATTCTCATAATTAGATGGCAAGAAGAAGCTGGGGTGGCTGTAATGACATTTCGTTTGCCCCTTTATTCAGCCCCAAGATCACTGGCAAATAATCTCCTTTTTTAGATAGAAAAAGGGTTCCTAGTTTTAATGTAATTGTTCATGGAAGTAGAAATTCCTTCCTGCATTTCTACATGCAACATAAAATCATGTTCTGCCTGAACATGTGAATGGACCAACAACCATATCAACTGAAGGACAGGAGTTCCAAATGAATGGGAAATGATAGAATATGAATGTGATTATGCATTTAAGAGGTTCCTATAGACATGGCTCCTATTATGTAAGGCATTAGAAGGGAAACAGGCAGATGTATTATTCAGGTTAAGGTTGTCAATGGATACTAGTCATGACCTATTACTCCCACTTTCATTTAGGGAGCAAGAGTGGAAAACAGCTATGGAGCTCATATTCTATCAGATTGCCTGCTGTGAGGATACACACTGGATAAGCTAGGCCTCTGATCTGATCTGGAAGCAAGGAGATTGGATTTGGATGAATTCCACATCCTGAACTGAATTGAAGAATCTTAGAGTTGGAAAGGGCTTCAAGGGCCATCTAGTCTAGCTCTGTGCATGCAGGAATACATAGCTAAAGCAATCCTGTGAAACAGCCACCCCACCTCTATTTAAATACCTCCAAAGAAGCAAAGTCCACAACTCTTGGAGGCAGCCTATTCTACTCTCATACATCTCTTACAGTCAAAAAGGTCTTCCCAATGTTTGGGTGGAATCTCTTTTGTTTTAATTTGAGTCCATTGGTTTGCTTCTAGTCTCTGAAGCAGCAGGAAAAAACCCAACGCCATCTTCTATATATTACTCCTTCAAATATTTAAAAATCATATCACCTCTCAGTCTTCTCTTCTCCAAACAAAACATACCCAGACTGATTCAAACTAATTTGAATTTAAGCAAGGATCCTCCAAAGCTGATCAAATTAAAATATTTACACTTCTGAAAATTCTAAAAATTGACTAGGAAAACCTGATATGTTCCTCCTGACCTATCCTTATAGAGACACCATAAAGATGAGGAAATAAGGAAGGGAGAGGATGAGAGATGGTTTGGTAACTGACAGCCAGATTTGAAGATAAAAATATGTTATTTGTGATTCTATTTCCAAAAGTATAGCTAAGTTACATTACAATTGTAATTTAACAAAGGTTACTTTCACTTACTTTTTGATATAACACTTCCTTTTATAGTTACAAGGCATTTCCTCACTGTACTAATGGGCTTTTCCTATTATCTGGGCAACACAGCTGGGGGATAGTCTCCTTTCCTGGTAACTAATGGGTTAATGATGTGATAATGTTAAGTTGCATTTATTGAGGTCACCTTCATGAAGGAGTCACAGCTCATGAAAGACAACTGGCAAATAAGATGACCTGTTGAAGTGGAATGTGAGAAATTTTGAGAGCCTGCCAAGGAAGAAGTATAAAAGGCTCAAGTGACCACAAAGTGAGAGTGAGAGCAAAAAGTGGAACTGGTTGAGACTACACCATTACAAGCTAAAATCCTAGCCACCCTCTAGACATCTGTGAGTAGCATGTGAAAATGTATTCATCTGGGGGACAGACACTAGGCCCAGCACCATTGGGCCTGGAATAAGAAGAAGAGCCCTCCCTCCATTCCATCCAGTGTCATCTGGGGAAGAGGACACTAGGCCCAGCACCATTGGGCCTGGAATAAGAAGAAGAGCCCTCCCTCCATTACCATCTGATGTCATCTGGGGGAGAGACACTAACTAAGCCCAGCACCACCCAGTTTGTTTTGATGTTTCGAAATGCTGTACGCCGCCCCGATTGCCTAGCAGAGGGGCGGGATATAAATAAAAATTATTATTATTATTATTAGCTAGTCACATCAGGGAAATCATGTTTAAACTGGTGACCATGGCTGAATATAATCTAGAGTATTCTATAATTTATAAATCCTCTAAGTATGCCTGAATGGAAAGTGCCCTTCATGAAGAGACATGTCTTTTGTCAACGTACATGTCTTGCTTAGAATAAAGCCTTTCCTTTAAAGTACTTCTTCCCTCACTCTTTAACATGCCTTCTTCCAGTCCATGTGTTGCCCCTGCAGAGACGGGGTGAAAAGCACAATGCATGTGCAACCACAGAAACATCCATTGTGCTGCTGTACATGGGGGATTCAAATCAATGGATGGTGGCAGCTAAGATAGATGATCTCAGGAGATCCCAATCACCCTCAGGCAAAGGAGGAATGGGACTGAGGAGATGATGCTCACTTGCAAATTGAGTCCACTTTTATGGTTAGGGTTAGTGCTAGGGAATATGGGATTTTTTTTTTCTGAGACATTGAGCCTTCTCTGTCAGAAAAATCTGATAAATCTCATGCTGTTTATATATTGGCTCATGATCTGTTATGTTTGTTGAATAAAAAATTGAATGGACAACATACACAGAGCAGCAACTTATATCATTCTATCTTTTCAAAAAACTAAATTAGGGGCTGAACAGACTGGCACAATATGCTGACTTGGGGATGGTGGTGTTAGGATGATGCACACCCCAAGGCCACCCCCAAGCCAGCAGCATGCCACCCACTTAATCGCACAGCAGGCAGCATTACAGCACTCTGGCAGCATGGCATTTACATGCTGCATGTGGCCAGAGCTAAAAAAAACACCACCACTGAAGCAAAGGTGCTCTTTTCCTCGCTTAAAAAGGAGCGGCTTTCTGCTGCTTCTTTTTGAGCCAGGAAATAGCAAGATTGGGAGCATGGTGTGTGGTTGCTGTGGCCCTGATCCACCATTTAAAGGGGTGGCCTGCTTCGCCCCTTAAATAAGTAACTATTGGGGGTTGCAGACTGCCAGAAATAGTGCAAATTGAGGTCACTTTTAGGGTTAGGGTTAGTGCTAGGGAATATGGGATTTTTTTTCTGAGACATTGAGCCTTCTCTGTCAGAGATTCCCTAACCCTAACCCTAACCCTAAAAGTGGACTCAATTTGCACTGTTTCTGGCAATCTGCAACCCCACTATGTAATTACTTTTGAGAAATGGGAAAGAAAGAAATTATTTTTAAAAAAATTAACAAAGGGCCTAAGCAGACGGGCGGCTGCGGACCACCCTGGGAAGCTGCGCCGCGGGACCGAAGCATCCCCATGCCTCGATTCTGCGATGCAGCTTCGCCACCCTGAAAGGAGACCTAAATTAGTGCTCCTTTCACAAGTCAGTGAAAGTGTGCCGCAAAAGTCTGCAGCACACTTTTGTTGACTTTTCCGCCGCAGCGTGTCTGGACGCTGCGGCGGGAGGTCCTCCTCGGAGCGCCAGCCATACGGAGGGCTGGCTGCTCCGAGGACAACCGCGGGAGGGGGTAGGGGTGCTGAGCGTGCGGCTGCCCCTCCACTTCCCTGCACCGAAGATGGCCTTTTAAGCCGTTTGCTTAGGCCCATAGTTTTATATGCAGTTGCTAGACTAACTAGAACAGACCAAGCGAATCAATGGGATTTACATAACTGTTGAATTATTGTCAGAGCTTGAGCCACTGTGGTGTAGTGTTTTGAGTGCTGGACTAGGATTCCAGGAGACCAGGGTTTGAAACCATGTTCAGTCACAGAAGTGCACTGGGTTATCTTGGGCAAATCACTTTTTCTGACCCTTAAGAGGAAAGCAACAGCAAACTACTCTGTATCACTTTTCTAACTAAGGGCCTCAGCAGACGGCTTATTAAGCCATCCTCGAGGCAGGGAATATAATTCTTCACTAAGGTTCTTCATGGAGGAAGCAATGAGTAATTTTAGCAATTTTCTTCCTGCCACAGAAATTTCACCAAAAACCATGCAGTTTTCTAAGCCTACTCACAATTCAGGACTTATGCTGTGGAAAATGTTCATGTGGTTGTTTTGCATAGCAAACATCGGGCCTCGGCAGACGGCTTATTAAGCCATCCTCAAGGTGGAAGAGGAGGGCAGTCGCACGCTCGGCGCCCCTTCCTCCTCCTGAGGTTGCCCTTGAAGCCGCCAGCCCTCCGCACGGCCGGCGCTCCAGGGACAACCTCCCGCCACAGCGTCCGCACACGCTGCGGCGGATAAGTCAGTGAAAGTACGTCTCATGCTTTTGAGGTGCACTTTCACTGACTTGTGAAAGGAGCGCTATTTTAGTGCTCCTTTCAGGGACGGGGAAGGAGCACCAGAGGATGCCTCGATCCTGTGGCGCACCTTCCCAGGGCAGCCCCGTGCCGCCAGTCTGCTTCCCCCCTAAAACCCTATGATAGTATCATCATAAGTCAAGTTGTCATGGGTTGACAGCATATAACAACAACAACAATATGTATCAACTACTTGAGATTTAGGCCTGTGATTGCATCTTTATTACTTTATACTTCACATTTTACCTAAACCTGGGAACCAAGTACTTTGAAACATTGGAACTATAACTAACTACTTTTAAAAGGAATATTCCAAGCACTGCTGACAGCCCCATCTTCTAATCACAGTGAATGGTTTTATGTGGGCTTTTGAATCACAGTACTTTAGGAAAGTGATGAAGTAATATATCACAGGGCTGTTCTGTATTCTTTGCTAGTTCTCTCTCCAGGAACAGAAAAATTAGAAGAGGGTTTTTGTTGGGGTTTTTTGGAGTTAGTGGGACCTGGAAGGATGTAGCAATGAGTGTTTCTTTGAAGAATGCTGGACATTAAACCGCTTCAACCTCTGTATGTTGCACATCCATAATTTACTTTGGCCTATTCCATTTTCTGAAACTTTGGTGCCAAAAAAGTTTGGTGGCCTCCAAATAAGTCTAAATCAAAAATAATGAAGCGAGTTTCTCCATCAGATTGCATGGTCGGTGTGCAGCCAAATCCAGAAAGGCTCTTCTTACATTCTTCTTAACAGAGTTTCACAAAATTAAAACAGGAAAGCAAGATAAATGTGCCTGGAGCCAACTTAATTAAATCTTGGGTTAAATCTAAGAAAATGATAATGACTGCACAACTTTCCCCCATTTATTACTAGATGCCCGAGTCTACATTTGCTACATATGATGGGCTTGGTCAGCATCACCTCATTCCCATCTAATTTTACCGCTTCCATTTCAATTCCGGAAGAAGGGATTAGTTATGTTTATGGAGAAATTATTACTTGAGCAGACTAACTGAATGCTTGCTACCGACTCTCTCACTTTAGATACCTACCAATGAACTAATATTACAAAAACACTGTAGTCCTTTCTCATATAAGAATTTCCACTGTGTGAGGATGCCCCTGAAAGATTGCATCATTCACAGCCATGGGAAGTGTGAAATTGTACTATCTGTGTAACAAGTCAGAAAAACATTAAGCATATGTGAAACGGGCATTTTTTGCAACTGTTCTTCAGTTCCAAAACTGTTCCTAGAATTTAAGGACCATGACTGAAAATCAGAAGTATGTAATTTATATAAGTGTCTGACTTTATGTGGGTACTTAAATGTGTGTCTGTATATTTAAGGGGGAACAACAACAACATGGAATTAAAACAGTATGCCCCTATATTGAGTTAACTAAAACTGCAATAATAATGGGAAATGTAATCCTAGATAATGTGCAGGCTACTAATAGAAAACTAGGAATTAATAACAAAATGGTTTGCAAAACAAAAAGGGCAACTCCACCTGGTTTCAAGAAATAGCTCAGAAAAGAAGCCATCTTTGGCTGATGCAGACTGGCCTGGCACAGAGCCGCCCTTGGGAGTGGTGGATCAGGGCCATAGTAACCACATGCCATGGCCCTGATCTTCCCTTCTGCCACCCCTCAAAGAGCAGCAAAATGCTGCACCTTTTAGGGGTGTCAAAAGGCCGCCTTATCAGCTACAGTGGTGGTAGCTTTTTATCACCCTTTTGGTGCAGCATGTGTGCATATTGCACCAAAAGGGCATCCTGACACCATGCACCATGCAAACAGGTGCACAGCATCAGGACAGGGTTAGGGTGGAGTCGGGGTGGCCAGCATGTGGCTGCCCAACCCCAACTCCACCCCCAGCCCAGCCCTTTAGGCTGGTCCCTTTTGTCACCACTACCTAAAGCAGGGGTAGGCAACCTTTTTGAGCCGGGGGCCGGGTTGCTGTCCCTCAGACAATTTGGGGGCTGAAGTACCAAAAATAAATAAATAAATAAATAAAAATAAATAAAATTAATTTTTTTTTTAAAAAAAATATATGCATGCACACTCTCTTAGCCCCAGAAAAGCCATGGCAAAACCCCTGTGGAGATTTTGCCAAGAAAACCCCAATAACAAATAATAACAACAATAATCAATATCATCATGGCGGGCAGCGGCGGGGGCGGCAGTGGTGGCAGGACTGGCCTGGGGCCGATCCAAAGGCCTCGGGGGGCCAGATGCGGCCCCCTGGGCCTTAGGTTGCCTACCCCTGACCTAAAGGTATTTCAGGGTGTTCACCAGAATATGCTGAGTCATTCTGTTCAACACATACTCTAGGAATGGTTTCACATCACACAAGGATAACAATTGAACTGCCATTTTCCATCCCATGGAATCCTGGGGTTTGTAGTTTGGTAAAGCATCGGAGGAGCTCCCTGGTTGAGGATTGTAAAGGTCCCTCCTTTAACTGCCCATCTCAAGATTCCATAGGATGGAGCCAAAGCAGTTGAAATGGAATCATAGCACTATAACTGTGCAGTAGTAATAATAATAATAATAATAATAATAATAATAATAATAATAATTTATACCCCACCCCTCTGAGAACAATCGGGGTGGCTAACAATATTAAAATACAAATGCAATCAACCCCCCCATACCCTCCCCCCCCTTAAAAAGCTATTGTCAAGTTTGGAGTTAACCAAGTTCAGAAACTCAGTTTTTAGTAGTTAAAACCCAACAAACATTTATTTAGTAATTATAGATCCACACCAGAAACATTCATTTACATAACCAAACATCAAGCATTAGCAATGCCTAATTAAACATAAATTCAAATCAAAGGCTATTTTTTTATTCATTAAATAAGCAAAACAATCTTTTTTTCTTTCATTTCCCACACCCCCTCTTCCTTATTCCTCCTGCCAGTTCCTTCCTAGAGGTAGCCTTGAGCCCAACCTGCCTCCTCTCCTCTGTTTTCATACCACCTGTAGATGTGATATACACTTTCTTGAAATAACCACTTCACTGCATATCCCATCTCATCACCTCATTACCCTGTCCTTACACTAAAATCATGGCAGGTAAAATGCCTGAGACAGCTCCTGATAAGTGTGAAAGAGCCCAAGATGTGATAAGATGCCAGTCAAATTCAAAACCTCTTCACCCTTCAGAGAGTATGATGTAGGTGAGAAAAAGATGATCCAATGGCCAATATAGGTTTGTTTCCAAAACTTCCTAGTTAGCCCCAATAGACAACTGGATAATCACATGCTGTTCTAAAGGTATTTCAAAAAAACTTACTTTCTGATTTATTTTATTTTATTTTGCTGATCCAAAGTTATACCACCTGTGCATATTCAAACCCTAATGGGAAAAACAAAATCTAAATCAGGTGTAGGCAACCTTTCCCCTTCAAGGGCCGAGGGACTTCAGCACCCAGAAGCCTCAGCCATGTTAGCCTATAGTCCCATGTTGGCCAATAGCTCTTGGGATTCTGGGAGCTGAAGTCCCTCGGCCCTTAAAGGAGAAAGGTTGCCTACCCCGATCTAAATTCTGAAGATGTCAGAAAAACAAGGTTAAGAATAAAGTATTTCAAATTTGGATCATAACAGAAAAAAGAGTGTATTGTTTTCAAGACTGGGCAAACCAGTGGTGGCTGGATGGCTCCCATTTTACTAGGGCAGTGACTGTGATATGTGGGTTATAATCTGATCTTTAAAAGAAACTTTGGGCCTCGGCAGACGGCTAATAGAGCCGTCCTCGAGGCAAGGAAGAGGAGCGGCAGCCACACGCTCGGCGCCCCTTCCTCCTCCCGAGGTTGCCCTCGGAGCCACCGGCCCTCCGCATGGCCAGCACTCTGGGGGCAACCTCCTGCCACAGTGTCCAGTGGATAAGTCAATGCTGCGGTGGATAAGTCAGTGAAAGTGCGCCACAAGCTTTTGCGGCACACTTTCACTGACTTGTGAAAGGAGCGCTATTTTAGCGCTCCTTTCAGGGACGGGGAAGGAGCGCCGCAGGATTGAGGCATGGGGAGGCTGCCAGTCTGCTTCCCCCCATTGAAAGTCATGAATCTGTGGGGAGAGATAGTGTTCAGAGCCTTTAGTTTATTCTGAAATCTTGAACAAATGTACCGCTGGAGCTGGGGCCAATTAGCATGATTAATAAATGCTTAAGTAATAACGAAGCCATGAGTTGCATTAAGTCAACAAGACAATTTGTCACAATGTTATCTTTCTATGTCACAGAAATTTATGCTCAAGGTGTCGTAATAACTGGTTGAAAAGTTATTTTAAATGGGAGAAAAATGAATAATTTCAGAACCAAGGGCCAATGTATCTGTTAATTAAGCAGTAGGAACACATTTTAAAAATGACTTAATCCCTTCCAACTAATGCTAAAAGTTATAAAAATCTGATTGTATTAATTTCTGACTTGTTTCCACTATCTCTAAATAATGAAAGATAGAATATAATAAATATATTAGGTACAAGGAATGAACTAGAGAACTCGAGTTTATCATATTTGTTGTCACTGTAAAAATATGCTTCTTACAACTCTGTGGAAGCCGCTGGAGTTGGGGCCAATTAGCATGGTTAATAAATGCTAATCTAAGATTTTGCTTTCCTCATCTAATTGAAATCTGATTAAATCCAGTATAGGCTTTTTTTTAAATGCCAATCCATTCAATAAACAGAAAAAAACTTCTCCACTCATGCATAATTTGTCTAAGAATACAATCACAAGTGTGTAGCTGATGTAATTTCTGAATCATTACAAGGCAATTGGGCTTATCACTTACATGCTAATTAAACCTCGACTGAATGCTCCATCTACAATCAATTGACATCAAATAAATATGTGGTATCCATCTTATTAAGTCTAACTCAATTGGATAAGACAGAGAATACACTGTGGGACTGATGGAGGAAAAATGAAGCAGCAGCAGAGAGAGATTCTAGAAATAGAGGAAGAAAAAACAGTTTTTAGCTCAGAGTCACCTGCTCACCTTCCTGATGTGCCTTAGGGCTATAATCATTCTCTGGAAGAGTTTCCAAATAAGGAAATCCCAAAAATCCCAGCTTGCTACCTTGAATAATTTGGAGGAGTGTACTTCTGATATATGGACAGATAGATTAGATACAGAGTAACATGGATTTGAAAAACATTTAAAACATCTAAATGAGGCCTGGAGAATCTGTAGTCCTACAGGCTTTTTGGACTACATCACCCATCAATCCTAACCATTGGTTATTTTGGCTGCACCTGATGGGACTTAGTCCAATAACACCTGGGGTGCCACATGTTACTGAGCAATGAAAATGATCCCAAAAGGAAGGGGGAGTGAATAGCAGAAATCCAGCATGGTCTCTCTAGTGGCTTGAGAGCTGGACTCTGGAAAACCAGGAATTGAATCCCCACTTGGCCATAGAAAAACACTGGGTAATTTTGTGCAGGTCACACTCTGCAAGCCATAGAGGCAGGGAATGGCAAATCCCCTCTGAATAAATCTTTCTAAGAACACTCTGCAAGAAGTTGACCTTAAGGTCACCAGAAGTCAGAAATAACTTGCAGGTAAAGCAACAACAATGACAATGCAATAGCAAGGTACTTTTCTGAGGTAATTTCCCTCATAAGAGTGTACAATACTTTGCCAGTGGCAGACTGGGGTGAATAATAATTTGTGAGGCTGAAAAACAAATCTAAATATCATCTACAACATCTTTTACTCAGTTAAGTCTCAAAGGTGCTACAACAGGGGTAGGCAACCTTTCCCCTTTAAGGGCTGAGGGACTTCAGCTCCCAGAAGCCTCAGCCATGTTGGCCAATAGTCCCATGTTGGCCAATAGTTCATGGGATTCTGGGAGCTGAAGTCCTCAGCCCTTAAAGGGGAAAGGTTGCCTACCCCTGTGCTACAAGATCCCTTTGCATATAAATATGGGGGGGGGTGCAGACTGCCAGAAATAGTGCAAATTGAGTCCACTTTAAGGGTTAGGGTTAGGGTTAGGGAATCATGGAATTTTATTGTGGCACCAGACCTCTCTGACAGAGAAGGCTCAATGTCTCAGGAAAAAAAAAGAATTCCCATGATTCCCTAGCACTAACCCTAACCCTAAAAGTGGACTCAATTTGCACTATTTCTGGCAGTCTGCAACCCCTCACAATCATCTTTTTCAACCTTTCCAAGAGCACCCACAGTATGTATAGTGACATATTTCTTATCCTGCTCTATCAGGGCCTACAATGGACAGTACTAATAAATAATAATAATAATAATAATAATAATAATAATAATAATAATAATAATAATAATAATAATAAATACATTTTATTTATAGCCCACCCCTCTGCTCAGCAATCTGGGTGGGTTACAGCATTTTAAAACATACAGAATTAAAAACATTCCCTCATTCCTGTATCTCCCCACCCATCCCATTAAAACAAGATTAAACTACAAGGAAATTAAAATGCCATAATAAAACAAGACAAAACCAGGCAAACAAAACCAACAAAACAATAGGGCAACCATAGTACAAGGAACACTAAAAACCATCTCCCCTGGAGCCAGGAGATTATTCTGGGAAGGCCTGATAGAAGAGATAAGTCTTTACTACTTTTAAAAAAATATTATTAAGTAGTATTAAATACTACTCTATAGCTTGCCCTGCCACCATGGATACTGGACCAGATTCTATTTGCTGAAGTTTATGTGCCTAGCTGTTGTGGGGCCTAAGCAGATGGCGCAAAGCGTAGTCTTCAAGGCCAGGAAGGAGAGGGGCAGCCTCATGCTGGGTGCCCCAACCCCTTCCCGAAAACATTGTTGGAGTGGCCGGCCCTCCGTACTGCTGGAGCTCTGACAACACACTTCCGCTGCAGCGTCCACACATGCTGCAGAAGAGGCGCCGAATGTGCGCCGGAGGCCTTTTGCGGCACACCTTCAGCGTCTTGTGGAAAGAGCACTATTTTAGCACTCCTTCCTGGACCTGGGACGCTGTGCCGTGGGGCTGAGGAGTGCAGATACCTCGGCCCCGATCTGCAGATTCCCGGGGCGGCCCCATGCCACCCATCTGCTTCCCCCCATAGTTACCCTATTTTCTGAAGAGAAGACCAGAGTCCAAGTAAAAGAATTAGATCTTTCCTCTAAATCCAATTCTGTGCTGGGTGATGGGAGTCTACAATTTTTGGAATGCCATAGATTTCTCATTCCAGAACCAGGGATCTGTTTACAGGAACTAGGTCCTATTTTGATCTTTTTATCTGTGCAAATAAATGGGAAACATGTAGTCATCCAGCAATTTTTGGACTGGAATCTCCATGAGCCCTAGCTAGCATTGGCCACAGTGAAGCATCGCTGGAAAGCAGTCTATCAAGCATCTGCAAGGTTATATTTAGAGTTATTTGGTCTATTTAGAGCAAAGAAAGAGGCATGAAGGCAGAGGAAATAGTAACTCTGGAAGTGATTCTGAAAACTTGCTAACATATTTCTATATGTTGGAATTTTTAGCAACCACTTGCAGTACACATTTATCAAAATACGACCCCCAGAAATTATTACAGAATGTAGCATTGTCAAAACATCCTTACTAGCAATTAAATAACTGCATTTGAAAAATAATGAAATTAAGATTTATAACAGAAGAAAGTTTTTGTCATCTTGGGCAACTTTTGAAAGCAACCTTTAAATACACTAAGGGCCTCGGCAGACGGCTAATTGAGCCGTCCTTGAGGCAAGGAAGAGGAGGGGCAGCTGCACGATCAGCGGCCCTTCCTCCTCCTGAGGTTGCCCTCAGAGCAGCCAGCCCTCCGCACGGCCGGCGCTCCGAGGGCAACCTCCTGCCGCAGCGTCCGCACACGCTGTGGCGGATAAGTCAGTGAAAGTGCGCCCTACACTTTTAGGGCGCACTTTCACTGACTTCTGAAAGGAGTGCTGATTTAGTGCTCCTTTCAGAGGCGCCGACGGTGCGCCACAGTGTGGATGCCGCGGTCCCGCAGCGCACTGTCCCGCGGCATCCCGGACGCCCTCTTCTGCTTCCCCCCTAAATCTTCCTGATTCTACTATGTAAGAAAAGTTAGCACAACTAGTAATTTCATCCATGGAAACATAAAGAGAAGGATTATAATAAGATTATAATAAGATAATGTGAGATATAGATCCTTTCTTCCCCTTTGTTCTTCCATCAGCAAGCAAGAGCAAGATCATTTTGCAAAGCCAAACAGACAATGAGAAGCTCCATCCTCTTCACTTCATTTCTCAGATATTTTTATCCTTTCAAAGTCTCTTGACTTCTTCCTCTCTCTTTCTGGAGGTGGAAGAGAGGAATGTAAATCCACAACTCATTAAAAACAATAGGGAAAAAGGAATTTATTTGCATGGAGATGAAAAGCATCCAAAGTGCTTACTGCTTTCAAAATATTTTAATTGTCAGCCTCTTCTTCCTCTTGGGCTTTATGGCCATGTTTTCTTCTTTAGGATTCACTTCTGTGTGAATTTATATGGAAATAAATCCCATTGAACACTAGAGAGCCAGCTTCTGAGTAAAGAGTTTGCACTCTTGAATGAAGCAGTTATTGCTATGTTAAATGCTCTATTGGTCTCTTTTAGTGGTCATTATGGTTTTTCACTGACAAGATTCTCATACAAGGCTTTTAAAACACAATCAAAGTTGAAGAATGGCATCTTTGGATATACTTATTGCATGATGTCTCTGTCTCATTTCTGCATTGTCTTCAAATTGTTGGTACAGCATCCATTTTCATTTACTAGAAAACCCATCGATAAGTTCCTAACTGCACTGCTTTCCTACAGTAATTCTGATATTTGGAAGTCACATGCCATCAATGAGATTGATTGTCCACCTCTTCTCCTCTCCCCCCTGACACTTGCTGCTGTTCCTTTAGTAATGTGTGGAAGAGACAATTTCAGCAGGTGTTGATTGTCATATTTGTCCTTTATTTACCTGGCAATCCTATTTCTAAACTAGATATTCCCAGTTGTCAGTACAATGAGTTTAAAGCATTGAGCCGTGGCAATGAAAGTGGTGTCAAACTGCATTATTTCTGCAGTATAGATGCAGCTCAAGATAGGGGGATACAGATGGTGAAAAGCGCTGTCATCAATCCCAGGAAAAGGGGCAGCCAGACGCTGGGTGTCCTATCCCCTTTCTGAGGATGCCATTGGAGTGACAGCCCATCCACACAACGGGCATTCCAATGACGTCCTTCCAGCTCAGCATCTGATTCTCCTTCCCTCTTAGCATCAGAGTGCACTGCGGGATTGAGGCGTGGGGATGCCTCGGTCCTGCAGCGCAACTTCCCATGGCTGCCTGTCTGCTTAGGGGGAGTGGCACCTGTCTACTGCACCCACTCCTTAAGGAAAAGTGGAGGTCAGCAAATCCTTGCATGATATGTGAGTATATGACAGATCCTATGCAAGTGCACAGGGATTCCGAACTTCAGTCACCTTTGTGCACAGAGAGTGACAGACTGTATACCACACTATAACAGGTCCTGTGCAGGTGCGCAGTAATGTTTTCCTGCACAGATGCTCAGGTGTGGAGACATGGAGCCCTTACAGACTGTCAGAAATAATGCAACTTGAGGTCACTTTAACTGTCCTGGCTCAGTGCTAGAGAATCATGGGAATTGTAAATTTTTTTGAGACATTGAGCCCTCTCTGTCAGAGAGCTCTGGTGCTACAATAAACTACCGTTCCCATGATTCCCTAGCACTGAGCCAGGGCCTCAGCAGATGGCTAATAGAGCCGTCCTCGAGGCAAGGAAGAGGAGGGGCAGCCAGATGCTCGGCACCCCTTCCTCCTACTGAGGTTGCCCTCGGAGCCGCCAGCCCTCTGCATGGCTGGCGCTCTGCAGGCAACCTCCCACCGCAGCGTCTTGACACGCTGTGGTGGATAAGTCAGTGAAAGTGCGCCACAATCTTTTGCAGCGCCCTTTCACTGACTTGTGAAAGGAGCACTATTTTAGCGCTCCTTTCAGGGACGGGGAAGGAGCGCCGCAGGATCGAGGCGTGGGGATGCCTCGGTCCTTCAGCGCACCTTCCCAGGATGGCCCCATGCCACCAGTCTGCTTCCCCCCAATGTGGACTCAAGTTGCATTATTTCTAGCAGTCTGTAAAGGCCCATGGTCCTGTGCACGTGCAAATGTATTTGAGAACAAAAAAAAATTAAAGCAGCCACTGCCAGCCCAGGCTGTTGCTCCGTCTCCCTTTGCAGTGTCCTTGGGGCTGTTGGTGTGCTTTCTGGGGCTTCAATACAGCCTCAGAAAAGCTGCATTGACTCCCCCCATTTAGAGCAACCTCAGGGCAGGCAGTGTGGTTGCTGCAGTTTAGAGAAAAGGCAACTTCAGGTCACCTTTTCCTGCCCGTCTGCATAGCCCCAGTATCTGGAGAATTTCAGATTGCTAACCCCTGATGTAGCACAAGACTGATGGGAAAA
Source organism: Phrynosoma platyrhinos (assembly GCA_020142125.1). Lineage (NCBI taxonomy): Eukaryota > Metazoa > Chordata > Lepidosauria > Squamata > Phrynosomatidae > Phrynosoma > Phrynosoma platyrhinos. The sequence goes on along the minus strand of CM034703.1, from coordinate 246,748,116 downwards.
TGCAGCATGAAATCTGTTGATACCAGTGGTGTCTCCTATTTATATATTAATTTGTACATCATTTACCACCCAAAATACAGTAGCATAGGGGGAGGGATCCAGAGAGAGTCCTTCCAAATGATGAAGCAGACAAGAACATCTCGCCTGCAGCAACAAATGCGGAGTAGATTACATATGATTTGTGCTTTACTAATGTAAGATCAGCATGTTTTATGGCATTCCTCACAGTCAGAAAAGGGAGACTGTTGATTCTCAGCTTTGTACAAGTCAAAGCCAATTACACATGCAAACATTTTGTCACTTTGGGTACACAGTGTGGCCTAATTACTAACAGGGAGAGGAAAGGAACTGCAATACACTGACATTGACAATCAGAGACTTGCTGTTTTGGTCTTATTGTACAGTTTATGTTATATGATAGCATGCAGTTTATATTTAGGCTCCTCTACTTTACATCTATCCATTTTAGAATGAAGACTAGAATACCACTGAGAGAATACCAATATACAGCACTCACCAGACCTGAATCATGCTCAAAAATACCTCACAAAAGATTTTAAAAGCATTTGCTTTGTATGGTGAATATATTATAATGGGATGATTTGCTCTTCTGCTTTCATTCAATTTTTGTGTGACTTAATTCCATGGACCTATTAGTAGCACAGTACTGATTTTATTTGTGTCTCAAATTACTTTTAATTGTCTCTCCAGTTTTAATCTTGCAAGATTAAATTGGTCTTTTAAATGTGCTTAGTCTTCTACTCATGAAGCTCTTAGAATGCCAGTGGCATATGAGTAGTGTATGAAAAGGCATTACTGTTCTTATTATTATTATTATTAAAGTTATTATGGCATAATTGTAGAACATAAAATCCATCATGAAAAGGGGGGGAGTGATGCAGACTCCATTTCTCTCTTTAACTTCATTTGGAATTTGTTTTCATTAATATTGCATTTCCTTTATTTGTGGAAGACACCTTCATTGGGCTATCAGATCCAGGACATGAATAGAGTGTTGCGCTAAAGGGAGATGAATCATAGAATCTTAGGATGTTATCACACATGGGCTAGAAAG
>CM034703.1:246694783-246712982 GCA_020142125.1 Phrynosoma platyrhinos | reverse complement strand
ATTATTATTATTATTATTATTATTATTATTATTATTATTACAAATAAATAAATATAAAAATATGCACACTCTCTCAGCCCCAGAAAAGCCATGGCAAAACCTGTGTGGAGATTTTGCAAGAAAACCCTCAAGAATAAGTAATAACAACAATAATAAATAACATCATGGTGGGCGGCGGCGGCGGCGGCAGGACCAGCCTGGGGCCGGTCCAAAGGCCTGGGGGGGTGCATCTGGCCCCTGGGCCTTAGGTTTCCTACCTCTGACCTACAACCCACAATTCTATGGCTGTTGTCAGCTCACTCTTGATTGGCTGTTGCTAGCTGGGCATAATTCTGCCTTCTCTCCACACACCTTTCCCCTTAGAAAGGTCATTGACACATACAAGCTCCTTTTCAGATTGTGTGTGTCAATGAGAACCATATATCATTCTTGAACATCTTACCAATTTCCATACTTACCATTTTCCTTAATACCAATCATAACATTACATAACATTGCATCCCATGTTTTTAAAAACATTTTATACATTTCTTATACTTATTTCACCATATATATACATATAGATATATATAATTTTTCCTTTCAATTGTTAGCATGAAATTTCTAATGAAACCACCAGCAATCTCTTAAATATATTTCTAATATTAATTCCATTTATTATAATATCATATTTATCTTATAAGTTTAATATCAAAGGGGGGTTGCAGACTGCCAGAAATAGTGCAATTTAAATCAACTTTTATTGTTAGGGTTAGGGTTAGGGAATCATGGGAACTGTAGTTTATTGTGGCATCAGAGCTCTCTGACAGAGAAGGCTCAATGTCTCAGGAAAAAAAAAACAATTCCCATGATTCCCTAGCACTAACCCTAACCCTAAAAGTGGACTCAATTTGCACTATTTCTGGCATTCTGCAACTCCCCTTAGTTACCTTAAGATACAAACCATGTCAATAGTTTATTGTCAACACTTTAAATATCATATCTCTCAAATTCCAATTCTTTTTATGCTCCTATTAAACTCATTAACAAATATTTTCAATTTTCTAACCCCTTTCTCTTTTACTGGATTGAAAATTGATGGAGCTTTATCGCTAAACACTTTTTCTACATTCTCAATATGGGCCTGAAGGTTTCTCTTTTCCCATTACACTAATGGCATAATTCCTCACCACCCCCATCCTCCTTGTCCTCCACATGCTCTTGCTTGGCTTCTCTTTTCTTTTCTCCTGGCTTCTCCCTTCTTCTCTCCTGGCTTCTTCCTGCTTCGCCACCCCCATCCTCCTTGTCCTCCATGTGCTTTTGCCTGGCTTCTCTCCTCTTCTCTCCTGGCTTCTCCCCTCTTCTCTCCTGGCTTCTTCCTGCCTTGTCACCCCAGTTCTCCTCATCGTCCCCGTCCTCCTCCTCTTGCCTGGCTTCTTCCCTCCTCTCACCTCTGTCCTCCTCCTTGTATTTATACCCAGCGTATAAGACAACCCCTGACTTTAACCCAGATTTTCCTGGGTTTAAAAGTCGTCTTATATGCCAGAAAATACAGCATATACAATACAATACAAACCATAACATAAAATTACCAACAAGACAAGATGAGACTTCCTTATCTTTCATGTCTTGTTATTTCCTAACTATATATACAACTTCAATTATTATGTTATTTTATCATTTTTTATCATATATTTTCCATGTTACCAGTATCTCCATATTATATTTATTTTTTTCCCTATATTTCTAACTCCAACCCACATTTTAAGGGATTCTTTTACTTTACCCTAAATTTATAGCAACAGATAATCCCCTTTCTTTCCACTCATATTCTATCAATGGATTCCAATCTTTTTTGAAATTTTCTATTCCTTTATGTTTTATCAAACATGTCAACTTATTTGTTTCCATGTAATCATATAATTTGAGTAACCATGTTCTTATTGTTGGAGCCTCTTAACTTTTTCACTTCACTGCATAGTTTATCCTTGCAGCTATCATTAAATAAAACATCAATTTTCCATATTCCTTTTCCAGCTTTTCATCTTCTATTATTCCCAATAGATATAGCTTAGGATTTAAAGGGAATTCTATACCTATTATTTTCATTACTTCTTCATGTATTTCTTTCCAATCCTTTTATGCCTCTTTACAATTCCACCATAAATGATAGAAGGTACCAATTTCTTTTTCACACTTCCAACAAAGATTACACTAATCTTTCCTCATTTTAGCCAATTTATATGGTGTAAAATACCACTGAAATTCCAGCTTATAGAAGTTATCTTTTATATCATAATTCAAAGTATATTTTACTCTTTTCCCCAAATTTTTTTCCCACTGATCCAATTCTATATTTTGACCTATATCTTGCACCCATCTAGTCATATATGTTGTCCCAACTTCTGTTTCCCTCTATTTTTAAGAGCATCTTGTAAAATTTTGAAATTTTATTATTTTCTTTTGAGACCAGTATATCTTCAAATTCCTTATACATTACTCCAATTTCTTTTGGTTTTTTATCCAATAAAAATCTTTCCCTTAATTGTCTATATGTAAGCCAATTACATTTATATCCCTCTAATAATAATTTTTCTCTTGTCTTAATTAACATATTAGGCTTATTACCCTGTATAATTTAATTATATGTCAGCCACTTGTTTATACCTACATTGTCATTCTTAAAAAAAGGCTTCATTTAGAGAGGTCCATTTTGGAATGATATCTTTCCATTTACTTTTAATCTTTAGCCAGATTCTTAGAAGAGATCTCCTTATATAATGGTCATTAAAATCCTTATGCATCTTGATCTTATCATAACTCAAATATCTGTGCCAACCATAAATATTGTTGTATCCTTCTAATTTTAATTCTCTTTCTTTCTCTAATTCAATCCAATCGGCTATCCAATTTAATACACAGGCATAATAGTATATTTTCAGGTCTGGTATCTCTATACCACTTTTAGTAACTTGCATTAATTTCATTTTGACTCTGGGTTTTAACTTCCCCATATAAATTTTAAAATATCCCTTTGCCATCTTTGAAAAGGTAAATTGTTTATAATAATGGGAATATTTTGAAATAAAAAAGCATTTTTGGTAAAACATCCATCTTTATTGTTGAGATTTTCCCAATCCATGATATGATCATTCTATTGCACCTAACCAAATCCTTTTTAATTTCATTCCAAATGTTATCACAATTGTTTTTAAATACATCCAAATTCTTTGTTGCAAAATTTATTCCCAAATATTTAATAATATTTAATCTCCCCCCCTAAAATTTGGATTTCTCTATTAATTTCCTTCTTTCAACTTCTGTTAAATTCATAAGTAGCATTGCCATTTTTTCTCTATTTACCCTTAGTCCTTCCACTTCTCCAAAGTGTTTTAAACTTTTTAATATTTTGTCAATACTTTCTAGGGGGTTAGCTATTGATAGCATCAAATCATCTGCAAAGCTTCATAAGTTAAATTCTTCTTCTCTAACTTTTATCCCCTGAATCATATTATGTTCTCGAATTTCATTACTTAAAATTTCCAACCCTATTATAAATAATAATGGAGAAAGGGGACATCCCTGTCTTGCACCTTTTGAAATTTTAAAAGATTTAGCCTTTTCCCCATTTATCAATAGAAAGTCTTCTTGTTTTTGATAAACTGAATCTATCAATTTTATAAAGTTTTGTCTGACATCTAATCGTTCCAAAATATTTGTCATAAATTTCCAATTTAAATTATCAAACACTTTTTTTCTCTATTGCAAAAAATTAAAGCTACTTTCTTATCTATATTTTTCCAATGATATTCGATCAAATGCATCAAATTCCTCATATTTTCTTTAATTGTCCTGCTTGGTCCTTATGAATCCAAATATTTAACCATGTTTTCAGTCTGTTTGCTAGTACCATTGCATAGATCTTATAATCACAATTTAATAGGGATATGGGCCTATAATTTTTAGGATACTTTTTCCCCTATTTTCTTTATGTATTAATGCTGTTTTTGCCTGTAGCCATGTATCTGGTAGTTTTCCATCTAATATTCCATTCATTGTCTTTAATAACAGTGATATCAATTCTTGAGTAAAAGTCTTATTGTATTCAGGTATAAAACCATCTGGGCCTGGTGCCTTACTTCCTTTTATCTTTTTTATTACGTCCAATATCTCCTGAGTTTCTATCTTTTTATTCAATATTAATTTATAATCCTTTGATATTCTAGATATGTTTTCTCCATCTAAATATTCTTTGATTTTATTTATTTTATCTTCTTCTTCCCTGTATAAATTAGTATAATAATTTAGAAATATTATTTTTATTTCCTTTTGGTCTGCATATATTTCCTTCCTTTATACTTGTTATAACACTTTTCCCCTGTTCTTTTCTCAATTTATAAGCTAATAATTTTCCAGGTTTATTAGAGAATTCAAAGTATTTTTGTTTCAAATAGCTTAATTTCTTCTTCACCTCTTCCATTGTTATAACTGATATTTGTTTTTGGAAACAGTATATTTTTTCCTTTATTCCTTTCACATTAGATTTTCAATTGGTTTTCCCTCAATTTAATATTCCAATTTATGCAATAAAGTATCTTTTTTCTTTTTAATTCTGCTCCTTTTTTATATTAAAAAAACTCTTATAAAAGCTTTTGATGCTTCCCATACTATATTTATTGGCACTTCTTTATCCAAATTTTCCTGGAAAAAAGGGCCAATTGATCCTGGACCTCTTTTATATTTTTTTCATTTTTTAAAATACATTGTCATTTAATCTCCATCTAAATTCTTTTTGGCCTGCCTTCATTTGCATTACAATTAGATTATGGTCAGACCATATTTTTGGTAGGGTTTCTATTTTTAATATCCTTTCACATAACTTTGTAGAAATTAAGAACATATCAATCTGGGATCATGAATTATGACAATGGTGGGGGGGAGGAGTGTAAGACTTACCACACATCTTTCAAATCTAATCTTTCTATTAGTTCAAAAAACATTTTTGGTAGCTTCCCTTGATTTAATTTAATCCCTTTTCTGATTGAGCTATCCAATTGTGGGTCTATTACCCATTCCAATCTCCCATAGTAATTATCAGAACATTGTCATTCAATTCTTCTATTATCTTTATCATTTGTTCATAAAAAATCCCCTTTATTAGTCAGGGATGCATAAACTCCAACCAATAACATCTTTTCTCCTCTTATTATTACCTCTATTACTATATATTGTCCCTTTGGGTCACAAAATATTTCTTTAGATTGAAATTTTGACTTCACATACATTACCACCCCTTTTTTTCTTATTCTTTGCTGCAGCCACATATAATAATAATAATAATAATAATAATAATAATAATAATAATAATAATAATTTTTATTTGTATTTTCCTGCCTCTCCCTGTGGATCGAGGCGGGATAACAGGTAGTATAAAAAAAGTATAAAAATACAATACATAAAATATATAATAAAATCATAACAACAATGCCCCTCACAATAAAACTCCATAATCCCTATAATTAAAACCAATACCTTATCTGGTGAACAAGTTGGTCATCATATTCACCTGTCCAGGAGGTCATATCGATGAAACAATTAGTCTTTTACAAATTAGGGAGGTCAGGTGGGTAAGCCCACTGGAAGAGCTCCATCTTAAGCGCCTTCTTAAAGGCTTCTAGTGTATTAATGAGATGGATCTCCTCTGGCAGGTTATTCCATAGCTTAGGAGCTGCAGCTGTGAATGATCTCTGGGAAGTTACCTTTAATTTAGTATTATACTACTCCAACAAGTACTTCCCTGATGTTCTGAGAGTGCGGGGTGGATTATGTAGGGAGAGGCGTTCCTTTAAGTAACTTGGACCCAAGTCATGTAGGGCTTTAAAGGTAGCGACCAACACTTTGTATTGTGCCCGGAAACTAATTAGCAGCCAGTGAAGAGCTTTTAACACAGGTGTAATATGGTCCACCCTAGATGTTCTGGCGACCAACCTGGCTGCCGCATTTTGAACTAATTGAAGTTTCCAAACTTGGTACAAAGGTAGCCCCATGTAGAGCGCGTTACAGAAGTCCAAACAAGAGATTACCAGGGCAAGTACTACTGCTTCAATATCCTTTTGGCCCAGGTAGGGGTGCAGTAGGTGAATCAACCAAAGTTGATTCCAAGCACTCCTGGCCACCGCATCCACCTGAGATGACAACTGTAGAGATGAGTCCAGGAGTACTCCCAAACTGCGCACTTTGTCCTCCAGGAGAAGTGTGACCCCATCAAGGAGAGGTTGACAAAACTCCCTCCCCAGACCAGGGGTAGCTATTGCGAGTACCTCTGTTTTCTCTGGATTCAGCATGAGTTTGTTTTCCCTCATCCAGCCCATTACTGACCCAAGGCAGGCATCCAGAGGAGAGATGCCATCCTTAGTCACCACAGCAGTAGGAGACATAGAGAAATAGAGTTGGGTGTCATCAGCATATTGATAACCCTGTGCCCCATATCTCTGGATGATCTCTCCCAGTGGCTTCATGTAAATGTTAAACATCATGGGAGACAGTATGGCACCCTGCAGAACACTAGATGTCAACTCCCTCTTAGAGGAGCAACTGTCCCCCAGCCACACCATCTGAGATCTGCCCGAGAGATAGGATCGGAGCCACTGGAGTGCAGTGCCCCCAATACCCAACTCCCTCAGGCGTCCCAGAAGGATACCATGGTCTATGGTATCGAATGCCACTGAGATGTCCAAGAGCACCAACAGGGTCACACTTCCCCTGTCGATAACCAGATGGAGGTCATCAACTAAGGCAACCATGGTAGTCTCAACCCCGTATCCTGCCCTGAATCCAGTTTGAAATGGGTCCAGATAATCAGCTTCATCCAAGACTGCCTGGAGCTGGAAGGCAACTGCCCTCTCAATCACTTTGCCCAGAAATGGTAATAGGGAGACCGGTCTATAATTGCTTCTCATCAGGGGATCAAGGGAGGGTTTTTTCAAGAGCAGTTTCACTATCGCTTGTTTTAAGCTCCCTGGAAATTTGCCCTCCTTGAAGGATGCATTAATTATAAGTTGTAATAGTAATTTTACAGCATCTCCTCCCTGAGCGGTCAACCAAGATGGGCAAGGATCAAGAGGGCACGTTGTCTTCCTTACACATCCAAGAAGCTTGTCCACTTCATCGGAATTTACAAACTCAAATTGATCCAGTTTAATACAGTCCACAGAGGCCCTGGACATCCCTTTTTTTGGCTCTGTTATAATGCCCACTTCCAGATTGGCCCTTAGCTGAGAGATTTTATCTGAAAAAAAGTCATTAAAAGCATCACAGCATGCTTTAGTTGATTCCAGTAATGGATTCAGGGTGGGAGCCAACTGAGTTAGTTCTTTAACCATCCTGAACAGCTCTGCAGGACGAGACTTTGCAGATGCAATCAGTGCAGCAGAAAAAGAATTCTTTGCTGCATCTATTGCCACTCGATAGGAATCTAACATGTTGCTATGATGTGTCTTGTCAGCTAAATATTGATGTTTCTGCTAGCGGCGCTCTAGTTGTTGCACAGCCCGCTTCATTAGACAATGATTTTCTGTAAACCATGTTTTTTTTTTATTAGAAGCAGGCTGGAAAGGACGCTTGGGAGCGATAATGTCTATAGCCCTGGTAAGGTCGTATTCCAGGTATTTACCAGGGTTTCGACAGAATCGCAGTTGTTCCCAATCATAAAACCCTCTAGGGCTTCCTGGAACCTTTTGGGTTCCATCAGCCTTCAAGGGCGGACCATTTTAATAGGTCCTCTACCCCCAAGAGGGGTATGGGTAATGACCCTCAGTCCAACTTTGATCAGAAAATGATCCGTCCATGACAGAGCACAAGTTTGAATTACTTCTGCTCACAGATGGTCCTGATCCGTACTAAAGACCATATCAAGTGTATTACCAGCACAATGTGCAGGGCCTGAAACTAATTGGGACAGGCCCATGGCTGCCATGGAAGCCATGAACTCCTGTGCTGCACCTTTTAGATCTAATAAGTTGGACTCAAATGGGATGTTGAGGTCCCCCAGAACAATAAGCCTGGGGGACTCCAACAGCAGCTCTGAGACCAACTGTGTCAGCTCAGCCAGGGAGTCTGTTAGGCAACTGGGTGGACGGTAAACCAACAGAATCCCCAGGCTGTCCCTAGATTTCAAGGTCAGGTAAATACACTCGATGTAAGTCATTTTCCGGATAGGTCTTCTGGTCAAGATAATAATATTTTTATGGACCAAAGCCACCACCCCCCTCGTCCACTTTCCCTAACCTGCTCCTTGACAGTGTACCCGGCTGGGAGTGCCTTCACCCAAGTTACACTACTATCCTCCCCCAGCCAGGTTTCTGTAAAACAAGCCAGGTCAACATTCTCTCCTTCCAACAAATCATAGATGATATGAGATTTGTTCCTCACCAACCTGGCATTGCACAGGAGCAAGGTAAGGGTCTGTGGTATGGTTGGGGCGACCCTCGGTACTTTCAGGCTAACAGGGTGAGTGGAAGATGGGATAGCTTTCAGATATTGATCCCGTCTTCCTTTTTGCATCACTCCCACCCTATTAGCACCATATCTCCCCTTGCCCCACACTACTTTGATAGACTGATCACCACCAGCAGCCATATCACTAAACTCTTCCCAACAAGTGAACCTCTAAGAAGTATCTTTCTCCCCACTCTTCCCCCTCTACCATCCTAAAACTGATGTAGTCATTCCTGCTCTGGGACTAGCATCTAAAAGAATACCGCTCCCACCAGGATTTCTCTTCTCTTATTATTACTGATGCTTACAATTGCCTGTCAAAAAATGCTGCTCTCACCAGCATATTCACTTCACTAAACATTTAAATTGTCCCAACTACTTATGTCCATGGATCATCTGGCCACCCAGTCCATAGACGGGCCACTCTCACCAACGCACTCCTCTGAATGGGAGCCCAACTTCCGGAAGATGCTGCTCCCACCAGCACCTCCTCATATCCCCTCCTGGTCTTAATGAACTCTAAATATTAGGTCCCAGTGCTGGGCTATCTGACTGTCTCATGGGGATTAGACAAGACAGTATATCGTTTTTCTACTATTCCCAGTAATAAATAAAGGAAGATTAAAGAGACACCATCCTGGTGCACCTTTGGCACCTGGGTCCCTACTATTGGTGAGAGGGGAGATGGAATTAAGAAGCTCCTCCCAGCCTCCTGGCCTCTCAGCAGCATTAATCCACCAAGAGGATTGGTGAAGACTTAACCCCTGCTTCCCGGCTCAGTCTGCTGCTGCGCCTCTGGGAGTAGATGGTTCTCCGGAGCTTTTAAAGGCTCCACACGGCCTCCTCAACTCTATTGCTGCCACTGCTGCTGCACCGCTGGGAGCAGATGGTCCACCAGAGCTTTTGAAGGCTCCACCTGGCCTCCCCGGCTCAGTCACTGCAGCTGCTGCTGCGCTGCCCGGAGTAGATGGTTCTCCTGAGCTTTTAAAGGCTCCGCATGGCCTCCCCCGCTCTATTGCTACCACTGCTGCTGCGCCGCCCAATATTCTTTTCCCAATTTTTGATTTGTTAAATACTTCACATCCTTTGCCCTAATATGCGTTTCTTGCAAACAAATAAAATCCCAATTTTTTATTTTTTGTGATGTCTTTAATCCTTTCACATTCCATGTCAAAAAATTAACTTTATCCATTTCCAACCCTTTCAACTCCTTAAATCAAAGTAATCTAATACTTCTCTCTAATATTCATTACAATTTACATTTCACAGTACATTAGCACCTCTTTTGTCCAAAGACTCATCATCTTTTTTCTGATCATTTTCTTCATGATCATCTGAACCTTCATCCTCCAAGATCTCAGAGTCCTCCCTGTATCTCAAATTTACTGTTCCTTGTTCCTGTTTACATCCCCTATTTCTTCCTCCTTTCTATGTTCAATTTTCCTTTGTCTTTGTCTTCATTTACTTTATTAGTATCTCTTCTCTTTTTCTGTCTCCCTTCCAACTCCCAAAATCTTCTGGCATTGGCTACTGTTTTAATTACAATTCTTCTTTTTCTAAACCAGAGGGTCAAACCTTCTAGTTGGCCCCAACGATATGGGATATTTTTCTGTCTAAGGAAGGTTGTCAGAAATATATAATCCTTCCTTTTTTTTTTTTTCAAAAGTCTAGTGGGCACATTTTTAAGTAATTGTGTGGGTTTCCCCTCAACTTCAAAACGCATCTTGTTATGTTGCTTCAAGAGTAGATCCCGTATCTATTTGCATACAAAATAAATTACAATATCACATGGGAGATTTTTTTTTGCTTAGCAATCACCAAATTAAGACAAAACATACTGTCTATTTCAACTTGAAATTGCTGATAGTTTTTTTCCTAAAAACTGTGCCAGTTTTGGTAGCAAGAATTCCATCAGATTTTCATTCCTATTTTCCGGCACACCTCTAATTTTCACACATCTTTCCCTTACTTTCTGCTCCCATATTGCTTTCTCATCCAGATCCTGCTCTTTTCCCTTTTTAATCTCATGCAGTTCTTCTCCCAGTCTATCACTTCTTTGTTCCAGGTTATCAACCTTTTGCTTTAACACTGTCAGCTCTCCCATGGCTTTCTCTATCGTTTGGTTTATCTCCTGTAATTCTATCTTTATCTCTTGCCTTATCTCAGATTTAAAATCTTTCCTTTCCTGTCTTATCTCGATCCTTAATTTCCTTATCTCATCCAGCACAATTAGGTTTGGATCCATCACTTTAGGTTGCTCCAGAGAGGTATGCCTAGGGAGTTGTGTCTGACTTTGAATTTTTGCTGTCTGATTTCTAGACATCATGTCTCCACCCCTATTAAACTTTGAAATATTTTCCCTTATGCAAAGGAGGATTATAAATATATATCTCTATCTCTATCTCTATCTATCTATCTATCTATCTATCTATCTATTTTTACACACTCACACATGTAAACAGCGACCAAATCTCCTCTGAGATATTCAGTCTTTCAGTTGGACCTGTGTTCCTTCTCTCTTCTCTCTCCTTCTTTCTTCCCTTTTTCTTTCTTTCCCTTCCCTCTTTTCCTCTTTTCCCTTATTTATTTTAAACCTTCTTTAAACACATTTTTTATCACAGTGAGAGTCCTTTTATTTTACAAGCCCCCCTTCTCTCCCAATGTTCGCTTTCTTCTCTCAAAATATTTCTTTATCCTCTGTCTTTCGTCTCTTCTCCACTTCCTCAGGGGCCTTTCTGCACTGGTGTCAATTATAACACCATTTCAATGTTCATTTCTTTATTTTCCAATTGTTTTAGTAAGTCTCTCTATCTTCCCTCTCTGTTGTTTCCATGTGATGTTCTACTTCTGGTTCAGGGTAGGTATCCTTCCATTCCCAATTTCAGTTCACTCTGTCTCTTCTTACCTTCCTGCCTCCTTTCCAATCCACATCTCCTGGTTTCAGCATCAATGAGCCACTTTCTTCCCTCCCTCAATTCCAGAAGTCTCCATGGACACAACATATCCCCCGTATCTTATCTCCTTTCTCCATTGATCCAAGGCAAGTTAACTCTTTGTTCACACTCCACTCTGCCAATACTTAAGCCTTCATTATTAATATATCACCATTATTTATATTAGGTCCTCTTTTTTTCTTTTTTATATTTTTCTTTCAGTGAAGCAGTAATACTTTCTTCAATTTTTAAGTTCTTCTAGAGGGTGAAGCTATTAATCAAAAACTTGGGAGATTTGGTTTTAGACAATCATAAAAATTAAACAGTTCCACCTTTCCAAATTACTTTTATTTTCTCCTTCTTTTGATTTGCCTGGGTCATTTGAATCCATTCAATATATTTTCCATTTATTCTTCAAGTACATGTACATCCAAAAGAATCCTCCTTCTTTGAACCCTCTGTCTTCAGTTCTTTTATCCACAATAATTTACATATTATGGTACTTGCTGAAGTTAAATGATCAAGTCCATGAAAGATTTTTATAGATACATTGTGCTTTCTATAGAACATTTACTCATTAAACTTTAAATTGGTGGCATCCCAGTCTTCCTTTCAGAATCTACAACAACGTGGCTGAGACTTGCCCTCCGATCTCCTTTGTCTCTCTCTCTCCTTTCCTACCACCACAAATCTAGATCCATCGGGTTTTCCATGATCTAAGAGCAGGAAATTAGATCCACAATGGGCTCTTCTGAATCCCCAATACCAAGGAGATAATTTCATACCTTTTTGTTATATTTTACAAGGTCCTATGGCCACATTATTAGAGTCTTCCCCAGGAGCATTCCAGGGGACTTCTCAAAGGGATGTCATAGCCAACTGAAATGATTTTTCATTGAGAAGTTCAAGATGGATAGAATTGTTATCCACTTCCATATGGTGAAACTTTGTTTCCCATATTTTTGCCTGTTCACCAGTCCTATGGCATTTTTCTACAAGATCTTGATTTTATTTGCCTTTAGAGTTCAGCATGTTCTTTAGTCTAGCAATATCTGTACAAAATCTTCAATTTTCAACTTCATGTTCTGAAGCTCATTTATGCCCTTATTGACTTTTTGATGCAGAATCTGATATTCCTGTTTAAATTCATATAGTTGATCTTGCAGCTTCTCATTCCCTTTTATTAAAGCCTCTTTTTCTCTGTCCTTCTGTAGAAAATTTTCACTTTCATCATCAAGCAATCCATGCAGCCTATTAATATATTTTTCATATTTGTATATTGTTTCATTTGAATATTTTGATGACTGTTTTATCTTAGTAATCTCACATTCTAAATCTGAAATAGTCTTTTCTTTGCTACCTAATCTTTCTTTAAGGATAACAGTTTCTCTGTTTTGCCTGCCATAAGGCCTTGTAAAGACTGGTTTTCTGGTCAGTTCAGTTACTTTTTCCTCACGTGCATAAATAACTTCAACTTTCTGTTTAAATTTTAGTTTCATTTGTGCTTTTGAAACATCCTGCTTCTGAATTTTCTCTTTTAAAACATCCGGTTTTTCTGTAATGTCACCACAGTTCTTCTGTTTTTCACATTCCAGTCTGTAAACATTGCACCCTTTTAAGACATCATCCAGCTTCTGTTCCATTTGTAACAGCTTTTTATCTGGTTCTTTATTTAAAAGATTTTTTTTATTCAACCAAGCTCTTTAACTTCTCTAGCCATTCTAACTTCCTAGTTGTATCAACCAGGCTTTGTCCAGGTAACTGTTTCATTTGAATCTCTGGCTTTCTGTCACTGTCTTTTGTTTCAATGGCAACCTGATCTTCAGGCCTCTGCTTATGAATGCAGTTATTTCTTGTGATACAGTTGATACATATAAACAAGCTCTTGGGAGCTGTGAGCTTGCAGAGTCAGTTACTCTCTCAACTGTCATTTCCATGGCAATTTCAGTTCTGAACTCTTCTTGTGGCAACAGTCTTCCTCTGTAGGCATGACTGATTTTATATAATATGATGTTTTTGAACCTTAGTTTATTTCTCTACTATTTAACTTTTGTTGTTGTTAATTGCCTTTGAGTTGATCTCTACCCATAGCGACCTATGGATGAGACATCACCAAGACCATCTGTCTCCCACTGCTCTGCTTAAATCTTGCAAACCCATATGCATGACCTCCTTAATAGAGTCCATCCATCTGGCTTGTGGTCTTCCTCTCTTCCTACTTCCCTCCACCTTTCCCAGCATTATTGTCTTTTTTAATGAATCGTCTCTTCTCATTATGTGTTTGAAATACGACAGTCCCAGTTTGGTCATCTTGGCTTCCAGGGAGATTTCCAGCTTGATCTGCTGTAGGACCCATTTGTTTGTCTTTTTGTCTGTCCATGGGATCCTCAACACATTTCTCCAGCACCACATCTTAAAGGAGTTGATTGTTTTCCTATCATCTTTCTTAACTGACCAGCTCTCACATCCATACATGGCAATACAATGGCTAGTATGATTCTAACTTTTGTGCTGAATTTTATATCTTTGCATTTTATAATCTTTTCTAGTTCTTTCATAACTATCCTCCCCATTCTTAATCTTCATCTGATTTCCTGACTGCAGTTCCCATTTCTATCAATTTTTATTTCTTCATTGTCTAGGTTGAGCTTGTGAAGGTCCTCAGTGGTCATTATTTTTGTTTTTTTATGTTCATCATCAGTATTATTATTAATAATAATGATAATAATAATAATAAAATTTCTTTCTTTCCCACCCCTTCAACTGGGAACATTTACAACATTAAAAATACACTACATAACCCATGGTCCCACCCATCCCTTAAAATAGCATTAAACAATGAAACAATTTAAAACATACTTAAAATAAAATACAAATAACAGGCAAACAAACAAATGACAGTAACTGTGGTGAAGTTGAGGGAGAAGGCCGGGCTGACTCTTAATGGTTGGGATATCTATTCAGGAAAGGCCTGCTGGAAGAGATCCATCTTAACAGCCTTTTAAAAGCTGTTCAAGGTGGTAATATGATGGATCCCATCCAGTAGGCCATTCCATCCTCAAGGCATCTCCCCCCTGGATGGCCAGCCATGAAGGGCAAGGATCAAGAGGGAGGTTGTTTTCCTCACTTTAACAAGGAGCTTGTCCATGTCATCAGTACTCACAGATTGAAAATGAACCAGTATAATTTTATCAATGGAGTTGCTGGACACCTTGTCAATTGATTCTCTTACAACACTGGCATCCAAATTGGCTCTTATCTGAGAGAGTTTATTTGCAAAGAAGTCGTTGAACGCATCATACCAGGCCATTGTTGGGTTAAGTAATGGGTTCTGCACAGGTGGAACCTGTGTGAGTTCCCTTATTATCATAAACAGCTCTGCTGGACAAATTCTGCAGAAGCAATATGTACAGAGGAGAAGGATGTCTGCACTGCACATATTGCCTCTCGATAGGAACAAGAAATTTCCTATGATGAGTCTTGTCAGATAAGAGTCAAGTTTTCCACCAGATGCGATCTCCTCATTGTCCAACCTGCTTCATCTTCCTAAGCTCTTCAGTGTACCATGGTTTATGATTTGAAGCGGGTTAGAAAGGATGCTTGGGAGCAATAGCCTTGGTGAGATTTGTGTTCCAAATATTAACCAAAGTTTCAACAGACTCACGGGAGTTACCAACCATTAAACCCTCTAAGCCAGGGATAGGCAACCTTTCCCCTTTAAGGGCTGAGGGACTTCAGCTCCCAGAATCCCAGGAGCTATTGGCCAACATGGGACTATTGGCTAATATGGCTGAGGCTTCTGGGAGCTGAAGTCCCTCGGCTGTTAAAGGGGAAAGGTTGCCTACCCCTGCTTTAAGCCTTTCTGGAATACAATTGGTTCCATTAGCCTTCGATGGTGGACCATTCTAATTGGTTCACCACCACCAGTGGGTCAGATAGTGGTTCTTAGTTTGGCCTTGGTGAGAAAATGATCCATTCATTACAATGAACCTCTGCCCATGGATGTTCCTGTTCCTGTTCCTTACTAAAGACCACACTGAGGGTATGACCTGCACAATGGGCCCAACAACCAATTGCATTCCATGAACTCCTGAGCCACAGCTGTTAGATTTGACAAACTGGTCTCAAGTGGAATGTTGAAGATGCCCAAAACTAGAAGTCTGGGCAACTCCAACAGCAACTCTGAAACCAGCTGTGTCAGCTCAGTTAGAGAGTCTGTTAGACAATGGGGTGGACAATATACTAGCAGAATCCCCAAACTATCCCCAAAACGTCCTCGGAGCAGCCAGCCCTCCGCACGGCCGGCATTCCAAGGATGACCTCCTGCTGCAGCATCTGTACACGTTGCAGCAGAAGAGTCGCCGAAGCTGCGCCGTGGGGCCGAGGTGTGCGGATACCTTGGCCCCATGGAGCAGCTTCCTGGGGTGGCCCCATGCCACCTGTCTGCTTCCCCCTTTAGAGTGCTATAGTCAAACTAAGTCCCTCACTACTGGACTTTTCCCTCACAATCCCTGTCTTCTGGAATGTTACACCTCCATAGTATGGTAAAACCATGCGGGATTCCAGCCAACAGTAATAAAATGTGAATAGTTTGAAATGATCATCCTCCATAAAAAGCTGTTAAAGGTGCTGATCATACCTCCACATAACTCCCTAAAATATTTTGCTAAATTTCAGCTCAGTGGCTGTGTATAAAAATGTGCTGCAATGAAAGACATTCTAGGTTGCAAAGGTCAGTTTCCCTGCATTTTGTAATACTTCATTCAGGAACCAACAAGGCTTTTCCTACTAACTTTGGCTATTTTAACCAGTATTTCCCTCTTATGCAGAAATCTATCCTTTTCCTGCCCTGACAAACAGAATGAGGTGTATTTCATATGCTTAGTAACATTGATGGTCTCTCTTTCCTCTCTTCCCCAGAACAGATCAACTATGGAAATGTTTGTTTTAGCTTCCTGATCATATCTTCTGATTTGATTCCTGAGGAGAGATGAAATGCCACATCCTATTGCATGTTCTTTGTAAGAATTCTCTTCTTATCAAGTTGCTCTCACACAGCAGTTGCTTGAGGAACAATACTCCCATCAGATGATCACCCTGCAGCAGGAAACAATTTGAGTGGCATTGGGTAATGAAAAGTAGATACATTCTAATCACAACATGGAAGCTGTGTTTTTCTTAGGAAGTTTTAAAAAATGATGACTTAAATCTTATGCTGAAATCCCAGCTGCAGATGAGTTATCTAAAGGACAAACAGATATTCAATTCTTGCCATCAGCAGTTTTCTGTAGCCTTCAGTCTTGCTTTTTCTGCTTCTGCAGTTTGATTCCAATATGTACTGCTCACATCTTTTCCAGTTCTATAAAGAACTCCATACTACCTTGGATGGAAGTTGGTACTAGATATTTGTAAGACTTCTATTAATAGACTCTTGTCATGTGATTTGCAGTTATGATCATCAAGATAAAGGAAAACAGAAGAAGAAAGGCAGAAGCAGAAACAAGGATAAGAGGTATAATCCTGTGGGCAATGAAAAAGGAAACAAGAATAGTGTCTAGTTCTGTGGAAAGAAGTAAGGGTAGAAAGAAGGGGAAGGAGGAAGAATGGTCATATAGGTGCCTGAGTGGGGGAAAAACATACTCAGACAATATCATGAAAAAGACTAGCCACACAGGCATGCATGCCTTTGAGTTCTCTGGTCTTTGCCAAGTTAGGGGGGAGAGTTCCAAAATTAGGCAGAAGAGTTCCCAAATTAGGCCAAATATTCTAAACATGACATCTGTAGTTAAATACATTTCCAAGATGGGGGCAGCAGAATGACTGGATCAATGATAGGCTTGCAGATATTGGGGTACAATCTAGTCATGGGGCTGGGTGTTATAAGTATGCAAATGACACCCAAATCTATTTCTCTATTTCTCGATTGTTGGCCTTGACTCCCAATGGCATCTCTCCTCTCAATGTATGTCTTAAGGCAGTAATGGGCTGGATGAGGAAAAACAGATTGAAAGTGAATCCAGACAAAATGGAGGTGCTCACAGTAGCGGTCCCAAAACCAGGAATTGGGTTGCAACCTCCAGTCCTGGACAGGGTCACACTCTCTGTGAAGGACTGTGTTTTCAGTCTGGGGGTGCTCCTTGATTCGTCACTCCTGATGACTAATCAGATAAATGTGACGGTCAGGAGTGCCTGTTATCAGCTCCGGCTGATACGCCAGCTGTGCCCTTTCCTGAATGTAAAGGACCTTGAGACTGGTGATGCTCTGGTAACCTCCCATCTGGATTTCTGTAACACACTCTACATGGGGCTACCCTTGTGCTTGGTCCAGAATCTTCAGTTAGTACAAAATATAACAGCCAGAGCGATCTCAGGAACATCTAGGAGAGACCACATAACTCCAGTATTAAAGTCTTTTCATTGGCTGCCTATTAGTTTCCGGGCTCAGTACAAGGTGTTGGTTATCACCTTTAAAGCCCTAAATGGCTTGGGTCCAACCTATCTTCAGGATCACCTCTTCCCATACAATCCTCCCTGTGCATTCTGGTCTGCTGGGAGGAATTTGCTCTAGCCATTAAAATCTAGGCTGCCTGCAACCTCCCAGAGGGCATTCTCAGTAATCTCCCCCAGATTATGGATTGGCCTGCCAGATGAGATCTGTCAGATTATGAGCTTAAGCAGCTTTAAAAAGGCTGTGAAGATGGATCTCTTTCGGCAGGCCTTTACTGATTAGATCCCCAGTCTCGGGAGTTGCGCCTTTCCACTCCTTATGTTTGCTGGTACTTGTTCCAATT
>CM034703.1:246680169-246692810 GCA_020142125.1 Phrynosoma platyrhinos | reverse complement strand
TCCACTTTATTTTCAGTTTCTGGGCCACGTGTGATAACGTCCATATACCAACCTGATTGTATATGGTGAAAATTAATCCAAATAATATCTAATTTAGGTATGAAAAACAAGGACAATTAAGACTTGGACTTAGGCACACAACCATGAATTATTCAGGCATGGAACCCACTTTTTCTATTCTAAGGGCTAAATGAAATACAACCCTGTATATCAGCTGAATTTCATTACAACTACTATTATATTGCTGCATTTTAAAAAAGGAGATTTAGCTGTTTACTTAGCTATGCATTGTTCATAGGACAAACACATAAAAATGAACTATGAGAAGAATCTTCAAAAGTATTTGTACTGAAATATACAGTTGCCAAGCAATTGCACTAATTGTGTCAATACATATCTGCTGCTACATTAAGGTTGTGGAATTTAAGCTGTACAGCCTGAAACAAAGATGATTTATGAAAACTGTAAAGATGTATAGCTGGATACTATACAATGCTTTCAACAACTGTGTTTCAAGGTACGTTTCATTCCATGCTACCTAAATTAGCTTTGTAGCTTAAGCAAGCAACCCAGTTCTATCTCACTTACTTGTATTTGATTATTTGTTTAAAAAGAGCTGGCTGCAGGATTGCATCCTTCTGTGTTATCCAGGGCCATACCAAAGCTATTTTGGATTCTTTGTAAAGTGCTATCACTAGGGAATTATGAATTCCTCAGTTTTAAGGGGGTAACCTTAAGGGGCAGGGTAGGATCAGGGGATGAGGGAATGTTTTAATTCGTTTATTTTTTTAATGTTGTAGCCCACTTTGATTGTTGTGCAGAGGGGCGGGCTAGAAATAAAAATTATTATTATTATTATTATTATTATTATTATTATTATTATTATTATTATTAACCCTCCTTATTTTTTTCTTCCTGTTTATGCAGAAATCCTGAAAATACTGGCAACTTCTTTTAAAAAAATATGCATAGAAACTCTCAGCCATCTGCACTGTCCAAATTATTTATTTAAAAATTATTTACATCCTGCTCTGTATTTGAAAATCTCAGGGTAGCTTACAATAAAATCAATAAAAATAATAATAATTTGAAAAGGTTCAAAACATATTAAATATCAGTGAAAACCCAGACAATTTAAAACCTGTTAAAACAATTTAAAACAATGAAACCATATAACATGTGCAGCCCAGTTAAAACCAGTCATGTCTGAAGGCTTTAATAAAAAATCAGGTTTTGACTTGGCACTGAAATGATTTCAAAGTTGTTGCCTGACTCCAAACACTGACTAAAATACAGAGCAGATCCACTACCCCAATGATATAAGTCCCACTGTTGACAAGACCATATCATGGGGATGGGGAGAAACAGGCTTAAACTAATTTTGATCTAGATCCTGAAATGCAGGCTGGAGCAGATGGGCAGGAAAGAGTGGCCCAAGTCCACTCAGACCAGAAGTAGGTCTAAACCCTGCTGATTGCTGTTAGCATATGTGATTTTTCATAAAATTTTGGATACATGTGGAATTCAATCTATGATCCCAGACTGAACTTTGAGAGATGTCAGCCATGATCCTCTAGATGGCAGGTCATGTAGGCACTGAGAGATCTGCCCAGAACTACTGGAAAATTCTCTACCAGACAGATTTGGGAGTTGCCAAAAGGGAAAAACAATTATACTGGAAAAGACATATAATAGTGCTTGTTTGTCTTGAGTCTCACACTTGATGGGGCAGTGATCAGATTTGGCTGTACCCTTTTGTATAGCCTCCCTTCCTTGATACTTTCAAAACCAAATGCATTGTTTACTTTAGATCATGCTCACACCTAGGGTAACAAAGCTAAGACCATCAATGCCTTTGTCCAACAGCCAGAAGACAGAAATTTCCTATAAGAACCCTTAGATTTCTAGGTTCCATGTGCCATCTTGAGAGTGCATGCAGACTCCACATCAGTCTGTACTCTGATTTAGCTCCCACGGCCATCTTTCTCTCCTCCCCTCCTTTCATTTTGGTGGCCATGCTCCATCACCATCACCATCACCATCAACCTTCACAGCGAAGCCCGGAGAAGACTTTGGAAGTATTTCCTTTCAGCCTAGTTCCTCTCAAACTATCCCCACTTTCACCCATCTTTCCTTCTAGATTGTGTTGTGTGTGTGTATGTGCTATATTTGGATGCGTGAATAAATGTTTAGACTTTAATTGGAGAAGCCCATCTCCACATTTTCCATTGAGAGATCTCTTAGTCCTCTGGTATACATAACGGTACACAGTCCCATGGGGCTTTGTTAGGATCCCACTCTTGCATACTTTGAGCTAATTATAAATTCCCCTGATTAGATCCTTCCTAACATTGCACAGCCTGTTCCCAAGGTTGGCTGTGAACATAAAGGCCAACAGGGGTCTGATTATCTGAGCTCCTTTTTGCTCTAGTCCAAAGGATGGGAGCACAGCTGTGGTATGGGTTCCAGCCACTTTGGAGGCATGTGTTTTCTAATTGGCATGCCTCCAAAGTGATCAGAAGCTGCTTCTTTTTTCCCATCTATTTTACTCTCAATGTCACACTTAAGTGCCTTTTGCTACACACCACTCAGACCTTTGTACACCTTATATGTAGTACACTATGTGCATTAATAACTAGCAAAAGTTAGCAAGTAGCATCCCTTTCTGCCTCAAATGTAAACATCTCCAGAGCAGTTTCATCATGTTTTCCTTTGTGGCAGATAGGAGTGTCCTCCGTCCCAAGGAAACATTTGCCACTTGTTTGGCTCAGCGGTCAGTCCCTTCCCTGCAATAAAAGAGGAGCACATGTGGTGGGCTTTACTTGCCAGAGCACCATTTCATCATTCACAAACCTCAATGTCCCCAGGCCTAAAGAAATGAAATCTAATACCCTTCAGGCTAGATAGGGATGTGATGATAATTTATTGCAGGTCACTCAACATACAGATTTTTGTTTTCTCAACCTCTTTGAATTTTTATTTATGAGCTGAGAAATTGCCACCTTGTCATCCAGTTGTGAAAATTTTCAGATAGGGCATTTGCAAATGAACTAAAGGGGCAAGAATTTCCATTTGAATTTCAATGTCTTAGATTTTTTTAAAATATATTAAAATTACAAAGTTACAAAGCAACAGCTCCATTGATCCCTTATGACATCAATATCACATATCCAATCTTCAATCCTAATTTGATGTACTGGATGTTGTTGTTGTTATTGGTTGTGTTATTTTATTTATTTCTTTTTCTTTATTTTTTCAGGACTAAGTTTAGAAGGTAAACAGCAGTCCTCTTCCAGGGACTGCACAGGGTGGGGTGGAGGTATGGGTTTGCACAGCTCTAAGATATAAATGGGTTACATAGACTACTAATACATAAAAGTATGGAAATGTATTCCTAGAGGTTTTTTTAAGTTATCGTATGTTAAACATTGCATTTGACTTGGCAACAACAATTCTCATTCCTTTCACAATTTCCTAATACTGTATAAAATATTATCTACTTGTCCCTGTATATACCTTGTAGGGTTTTGATGGGTTATTTCTAGCCAACTAGAATACAGTTGCAAACAGTTTTTGAATGGAAAGCATAAATTCATGCACTCCACTTCACCATCAATTCTTTTCATGAAAATAATGTTTATAACTCAAAACAGAATAGCCAGAAACACTTGAAAAATAATGAGAGAAAACAATGGCTGTATCTGTATTATTTAAACAGACATTTCCTTGTGGCTTGCATATTATCTCACTATCTAAAATACATATTTCCACTTCAGTAGATGCTGTCACTCTTCATCCAAGTAGAATAATCCAATCATCATTTCAGGGAACATACTACTCTCCAAGTTCAATACACTACCCTGCTTCAGTTAACTTTTCTTTTCAGAAGCAGTATCTATATATAGTCAGTAGCTTTCTTTGAGACCAGTTTGGTGCTAAAGTGAAGTGAAATGTTGCTATTATCCCTTCCCTTAATTCATAATTCTTAAATCAAATGCTCTTCAGGTAGGCAGAATGATGAACTCTCATCATTCCAAGTGAATAATCAACTCTTCCATGTGAATACAGAGAAAATGTTTACATATTTTTACACATTTGGAAATGGATTTACTCATAATAAGGCAGAACTGCTTTGGACTTACTCATGACAAGCTAGTATTCCACTGATATATGAGATTTCACTCAGCATTGATCAATTTATCACCTCAATAATATTTTTTTATTATGATCACATCCCAATGCATATCTATTTTATTACTGAGCATTACTAAATAAATACTTATTTGTACAAGTTGAGTCTCCCTTATCCAGAATGTTTTGACTAGAAGTGCTTTGATTTTGATTTTGATTTTCTTGGATTTTTGAATATTTTCATTTGCATAATGAGATATCGTGGAGTCAAGTCTAAACATGAAATTTGTTTTGTATATACCTTATGTTTTGTATACAGCTTATAAGCATAGCCTGAAAGTAATTGTATGCATAATATTTTAAAACAATTTTGTGTAAAAAATGAAGTTTCTGTACAATGAATCAGCAGAAAACAAAAGCAACAATATCTTAGCCACCCATGCAAACAATTTCGGATTTTGAAGTATTTAGGATTTTAGAATTTCGGATAAGGAATACTCAACCTGTAATAAAGCTTTCTACAGAGTAATAAAATGATTTTTTGTCCCTTTGCAGAATGATGACACCCCAGTCTCTTTGGGGAGATGCCTTCATTGTATCTAAACACCTGTCATTTTTAATTAGAATTAAAATGTTTGATTAAAATGGGATCCACAATCCTACGATGTCTTTATTATCATATTTTGAAATGAGAGTGGAGAAAATATATCACTTCCACAAACCACTGTGGAGATTTCCATGATGGTTGTATTTGAAAAGAATCAGAACAGGACAAAAACTCATTATTATTCTATAATAATAATAATAATAATAATAATAATAATAATAATAATTTTTATTTATAGCCCACCCCTCTGCACAACAATTGAGGCAGGTTACAACATTAAAACAAACAAATGAATTAAAACATTTCCTCATCCCCTAATCCTACTCTCCCAACCCCTTAAAACAAGATTAAACTAGATGAGATTAAAATACATTAAATATTGTTTATCCATTAAATATTGTTTATCCATTAAAACAATAGCAGTAAAATCAAACTACAATGGGGACATAGTAATAATAAAAACTGAAATCACATCTCCCTAAAGCAGATGCTATTCCGGGAAGGCCTGCTGGAAGAGATCCATCTTCACTGCCTTTTTAAAGGCAGTGAGCATTGTAATGAGATGGATCTCGTCCGGCAGGCCATTCCATAGCCTGGGAGCAGCCACAGAAAAGGTCTTCTGGGACGTCTGAGACAGCCTAGTTTTTATTGGCTGTAACAGATTCCTCCCAGAGGACCAAAGGGCCCTGGAGGGATCATATGGGGAGAGGCGGTCCCTAAGATAAGATGGACCCAAGCCATGTAGGGCTTTAAAGGTCAAAACCAACACCTTGTACCGCGCTCGGAAACTAATTGGCAGCCAGTGGAGGGATTTAAGCACCGGTGTTATGTGCTCTCTCCTAGATGTTCCGGTAATTAACCTGGCTGCCATATTTTGCACTAATTGGAGTTTCCGGGTTAGGCACAAAGGTAGCCCCATGTAGAGTGCTAGGTTTTGAAAGCTAGGTTTCCCACAGATGTCAGGACAGTTGACATGCCCCATTACTAATAATACTAAAGAAATTATGGATTCTGTGTAAGCTGAAAGTTGGCATTAAATGTCACTGCACTGAATAATCTGTATTCCTTTTAAGAGCAGCACTTTCTATTTAATTATCCTTTTATTTGACTAACAGAATTAATTGTAACTAATTTTAGCTTCCTGCATTTTAAAGCTTTTCCTATTGAACACTAAAATCATAGAATCAAATATTCAAATACCAGCCTAGTCTTACTCATGAGGTTCAAAAAGCATTGTAATTATAACTAATTACTATCTAAAGATGTGACTACTTTGTCTTCTAGTTTTTAAAACTTCCAGATTGTATAATTGTATACAAATCTTACAAACTTAAATCAAATTGCCAGTCCCAACTTGAGTAAGCACATTAAAAAAGTGGGACCTATATAAGGGGTGACTTTTCAAGTTCCCACTGAATGGCAATATCCTTTGATGTTTTTATATGTGGTTTACCTTCTAAGTATCATTGGTTTGTCACACTGGGAATTTTGCTAAATATATAAAAAACTAACAGTATTGATAAATCACGCAATAAAATCAATGCAGTTGGACTGGTCCAATTAAGATATTACTCTTTTTATTTCATATTCTCTGAAACCAAGCACTCCTCTAAGAGCAAACATCACACATAATATATTTCCCACAAATGAAAGAGCTTGTGCTTTAACATATGACAACTGTAAATGAGTTATAAAGGGACATTTTACTTAGAGGATTGTTTCTTCAATTGCTTTGCTGTACTAAGAACAATGAATTATCTTCAAAAGTTAAGTATGCAGCAAATTTGGGACTTTGATCATATACCACTGAGTAATTTAGACTCATAAAGATACATTGCTATAAATGACATGTCCGGTGTCCTCTTCAATATTTCAGTTCTTTCGGTGAAAGTAAAATCTGCAAGTCCATGGTTCTGCATTCCACTCCCATTTCATCACCTAGATAATGAAGCCATTAGCTGGGAAAAAATGGAAACACATTAGTGTTATGTGGCTATGATTTAATTAATGCTTAAGTGCTAATTGATTTCTAAACAGTAATAAATGGTCTCTGATTAAAAGGGGGCACAAATGTCGATTTAAAAACAACTTATAACAGACACTGCCAAAAGGAGACTAAATCTGAAACTCTTTGGAGGAAGAATGGACAAATAAATTAACATCTAGAACTCTCTAGGATCTGACCAGTTCAGCCAAAAGGTAGGCAGGAACCTTTGGCCAGAGTTACACCATGACATTTGGCCAACCTAAGCAATGATATCCATAACTACAAAATCCCTCTCAGTGCATATCTTCTCAGAACTTAACTTCAATTACACTCACCCTCAGACAATTGTACATAGGATCATGGCCTCAGAGTTCTAAAATGTACATTTCTTACCAATTTGTGTGATGTGGTTCTCAGGCACTGGGTCAAATTGTTTGGGGAGGAGGGCATGCAAGCTGATCTCTGAGGATCATGCTTGATTTCCAACTATTTTTTATAAATTTATCTTCTCATATATCCAGTTTTGTAGTGGTTAGTGTGATGGACTGGGAGTTAGCATTTTAAAATCATTTTGATCTTAATCATTTTGATCTGTTTTATGAACACCTTCAAGTACCAAAGTTATTGTCTGTGTTTTGGAAGATGCTGATCAAATAAATTCTTACTGGAGTTTGCAAAGACTAGATTCCTTGAGAATTGTATGTCTATGAAAAGTTATAGTGCATATAGGGGTGTTTCCATACTGCAGAATTTACAAACGTTTGACACCACATGACTGTATCCTGGCTATAATTTGTAGTAGTAGTATAATTTGTAGTATGATGACTATTCAGCATTTTCTATCAGAAAAGTACCTCACCAAACTACAAATCCTACAGTTCTGTAGACTAGCATTAAAGTGGTGTCAAATTGGTGGCTTATTGTGCATGAGGTATGCACTTGAATTTGCTTTCATCACTGAAATGAATACATGTAGAGCTTTGAAGGTTTCTATGTACATCATGATTCCTCCGGTATATGCAAACTTTTCTTGGGAGGAAGAAAGGAATGACAACAAAACAGTTCATGTTTGGATTTTCTCCAAGACTTTGAACATATTTTCTTTTAAAATGGAAGAACAGAAGTAGGAAGGAAGCACTGACTATCAGCCATGTAATAATAAACATTTGTGGGTCTCACCATTGCACTTGGTGTCAGATGCATGTTGCTGTTTGTCTGTGAAACATGTAGCCAATTTAGAAATCATTCCTTTTCAGGAATTAATAATGAATCTGAACCAAGATTAGGTCATAAAAGAAAAGAAGGGGAGGAAAGGTCTAAATAATCTCAAAGTTGCACAGTAGGTTGTATAAGATCTGCTGTGGATGACAGCAGTTTAAAATCAAACATCTGTGGACAGGAAAGGTGGTTGGCTCTGATGTTTGTGGGGTGAGTTACAATGTAGGAAGTTTGATGGAGCTGTTCAAAGGCTCAGTCTGTTCACAAAATAGGGCTCCAAGCTTTGGGCAGCTCTTTTGAAAGTTAAACTAAAACCTAAAGCAGATTCACCATTGGTCCTGGACCCAGCTACAATGTCTGTGTATCAGAATGTACCTGGTCAAGTTAGCTTATGGTGACACTATCACAAGGATTTCTTGGCAAGATTTCTTCAGAGTGAGTTTGCCATTGCCTTCCCCTGAGGCTGAGAGAGTGAGACTTACTCAAGGTCACCTAATTGGTAATTTCTGATTCTACAAAAGCCAAAAAAACTATCAGTTATGATGGAATGAGGAAGGATATGTAACCATCCAGGGAACCCCAGGGGGAAATAGATTCAGATCCAAAGCCTGAAGTCTCTGAGCCTATTCTAGAGGGTTCCCCAACCACTAAGAATATTTTCAAGGGAATGGGTGTGGATAGCAACAGATGCTCCCCCTTCTGTCCACAGAGTTCAACTTTAACAAACTCTGGATCCAGCCCAGTATAATTGCATTAAGATCTTCCAGTTATAACTCCATGACAAGCCAGACCTGTAACAAAATGTAGCAGTGTATAGTTATGTTCTGGAAAGATTGTTCCTGGACATAACTCTAGACAAAATTTGTATAGTCCCCTCCAGTTTGGGTCTCTTGAAGGGAATGAGAAGCACAGAGGTAGCAAAGTGTCAAGGGACAGCCTTCTCTTTCCTCTCCCCTGAAGCCTTCACTTGCTTGTAATACAAGAAACACCCTTAGAGAAGACACATTATACCCTTCTTAAAAGTACCACCGTGATTTACCATGGCTAAGTGAGGATGAAAACTCTGCTATCCCAGAATCATAGTCCAAGAGCCTTATCACATTAGGCTTTTTTCCCACTAAATAGTGCTGTTTTCAAATTGTAGTCAGGACTGCTCTTTTCCCTATTCCCTGGGGTACTTTGGTATCTTTTGATCATTGCTGTCTTCATTGACACTAAACATCTGATCATACAACCCACCAAGTACTGCTCCTTTTCCATGTTTGGAACACATGCAGAGAGAGAGAAAGAGAGAGAGAGAGATTTCCCCCTTCAGAAATATAAATGAAAAGCAATCTTACATTTTAAAAGGACTTCCCTGCCCCATATTTCCAGACATGCATGTGTGCGTGCGTGTGTCCATGTCCCACAGATCAGGATGGATCAGGGTTGTCAGCAGTAAGTAATCAATGGCAGATGAAAGTCAGCAGTTATTGATTCATCTATCTGATCTATCCTCATGCACAATTGGTATATCTAAAAAAAAAAAAAAAACAGCCAGAAAGAGACATAGGAAATAAATTCTTTTATTAAATTTTAATGCTGTTTTTGGCTTTTCCCCATATATCCAGGTACTGGAAGAGATGTGTGTGTGGAGTAGTGAACAAAGTTTCAGCTTCTGACAAGCCACTAGGAAGAAGGGGAGCAGTAATTTGACAAAGGATTATTTATTTATTTATCCTGCTCTACTTTTGATTTACCTGCTTGTGCAATAAGCTATTAAGAGTGTTATGTCAAGTTGTCATCCATAGATACAGAGTACCATCTACTATGAATGCCTACAGTCAGATCTGAATAACTTAAACTATCACTTAAACCACTATACTAGGCTGGCTCCCCTAATATGTTATTATAGCAAAGCAATAGCAGCTTCATTTATATACCACTTTATACTATAATAAGCAGTCTCTAAGCAGTTTACAACTGTAAACTAATTGCTCCCTACAAGTTGGATACCCATTTTAGTGACTTCAGAAGGATGCTAGGCTGAGTCAACCCTGAATCCCTAGTTGGGATTGAATTCACAACCCTGTGTTTTGTGAGTGAGTGTCTGCAGTACAGACATTTAACCATTGTTCCACCAATGAAGGGTTGCACTGATAGGTAACAATCTAGTCATAAATTTGAAGCATAATTTGTTTCATTCTTGTGATTAAGCTATGCTGAATATTGATCAGTTCAATAACAATTATCAATATGAAATATTTTCTTTAAAAATGTTGTGAGCACTTTTAGATTTTTTTCCCCGTTTGAATTAACATCAAATAATTATATTAGGTGGTCCAAGTACTTTCTTCTGCTTTTAACAGTAGTCTCCTGTCCTTTGCAGTTTCTTTGAATGACACACACACATATACTATAGATTATGTTCTTGGTCTTAGCCGAGGCATTCGGATGTCTGCAAAAGTTGAAGGACTAGATACAAAATTTACTTCACCATTTTAAGAAGAATAAATTTTAATGATAGTTCTGAATTTATATTTTAGAAAATCAATATGTTTTCAATATGATCTAACTTTAAGCTAGTTTGCCATGCAGAAATTGTACTCACACTTTTTAAAGAATAAAATGATAAATGGCAGCAAAAAATAAGGGGACTGGCCTGTGGCCTTGAGAACTATTGTAGGAAGGCTTTATGCCAAGGAGAAGCAAGAGTAACTGGAGTTTGGATAAGCTTGCTATCATGCAAAATTAAATTACAGAGTACTTGGCTATTAGGAGTGTTATGTCAAGTTGTCATCTATAGATACAGAGTACCATCTACTATGAATGCCTACAGTCAGATCTGAATAACTCAAAAGCCCTTAGCCCTCACTTCTCTTTTTCGTTGCTTTGATCAAATAACAAAGAGGCTATCCACAACATGGGGAGTGGATGGAGCAAATTACAGCAGCAGGTCTAAACCAGATTCTTTGTATATTCAGTGAAACTAGTGTGGAGAACCTGGTGTGTAGTGCACCTATATAGCTTCTGTATCACCTTCTGTTCAGGACCACCTAAATTATTTTGCTGTTTATGACAAAGCAGCAGATGGTGGCCTACATTTACCTGACTCAGGATGCAGGGTACCCAAGCCAGCCAAATTTTTCTACATGCCTGAGGACAGCTCAGGCACAAGATTTAGAGCTCTTGTTTGGAAGAGAGAGGCATGGGGAAGTAAAGATGATTGAATGATTGCAGGGGAGGGGGAAGAGGAAGAAATCCAGGAAGGGGGTCATAATGATCAGAGATGAGACAGCGGTGACATATTTTCAAAAGCAAAATAATAGCAATAACAGCAACATGGGCCAAAATACCCTGGAGGAACAGATCCCATCTGCTTTTGGAAACTAAGCAAGGTCAGGCCTGGGTAGTATCTGAGCAACTACCAAAGAATGCCAGGTGAAAGCTGTATTTCAGAGAAAAGGAATGGAAACCCACCTTTTGAGTATGAAATTCATGGAATCATCAAAAGTCTATTGATGACTTGAAGGTGTGTGAGCAGACACACAAAATGGTAATATAGGTATTGATAATGAGTAATCCAGCAAGCAACTTTCTGGATGGCAGTAGAAAGTAATGACATGTTTGTTGATTAGAATAATGAATAACATATAAAGAAATTCTCATCTATTCCTGTTCCAGGGTCAGTGCTTAACCATGTGTAGAAAGAAAGATCATTAAAGACTTATAACCCCACTTCAAATATAGGTTTCCACATGTTCCCTGTCAAATGGAATAGCCCATATTACTTCAGGTGAATGTGTTTAGGCACCTTATTTAGACCTTTCATGTAAAAGTTTAGGAGACTCTACTCCACTTTGAACAGCTGATACTAGCTGGAAATGGGATCATGCAATGAGGTAACAACATGAAAGGAGGTTGTCTGAGAGATGTCACCTTCACTCATGTCTTCATGTGTCCAGGATGCCAAGCCATTTGCTTTTCTGTGAAGCAACCTCAGTGAATGTTGAAAGCTTTTAGATTCAAATGCTGAGTCACGAAATGTCCCTGATTGCAAATGATGTGGCATGAATGATCCATTGGATGGCAAAGAGACCTGGTCTAAGAGGATAGTGCCAATTCTTGGCAGTTCTACTTAAGTGGTTTGGCTCAAGTTGTGTAATTACAAGATATTAATGATGTTTAGGCATTTTTTGTTGCTGTTAACTGCCCTCGAGTACATCTCAACTCATGGCGGCCCTATGGATGAGACATCTCCAAGACCCCCTGTCCTCCACTGCTCTTTTTAAATCCTGCAACCCCATACGTGACCTCCTTAATAGATCCCATCCACCTGGCATGTGGCCTTACTATCTTCCTACTTCCCACCCCCTTTCCAGCATTATTGTTTTTTCCAATGACTCATCCCTTCTCATGATGTGTCCAAAGTATGAGAAGCTCAGTTTGGTCATCTTGGCTTCCAGGGAGATTTCTGATTGTATATCCTTTTAGCTGCCCATGGGATCCTCAACACTCTTCTCCAGTACCACATCTCAAAGGCATTGATTTTCTTCCTATCATCTTTCTTAACTGTCCAGCTCTCACATCCATACATAGTAATAGGGAATTCAATGGCTTGTATGATTCTGACTTTTAGGCTGAGTTGTATATCTTGGCACTTTAGAATCCTTTCTAATTCTTTCATAGCTACCCTCCCCATTTTTAATCTTCTTCTGA
>CM034703.1:246649853-246660285 GCA_020142125.1 Phrynosoma platyrhinos | reverse complement strand
CAAATTTGCAGATGGCACCAAATTAAGAGGAATAGCTAATACCCCAGAATACAGGATGAAAATTCAAAATGGCCTTAATAGATTTGAAAGCTGGGCCAAAGCTATCAAAATTAATTTCAACACAGAGAAATGTAAGGTACTGCACTTAGGGGGGGAAATGAAATGCATAGATATAGGATAGGGGACACCTGGCTTAACGAGACTACATGTGAGAGGGATCTAGGAGTCCTAGTAGACCACAAGTTGAACATGAGTCAACAGTGTGATGCCACAGCTAAAAAGGCCAATGCAATTTTAGGCAGCATTAATAGAAGTATAGTATCTAGATCAAGGGAAGTAATAGTAATAGTGCCACTATATTCTGCTTTGGTCAGGCCCCACCTGGAATATTGTGCCCAGTTCTGGGCACCGTAATTCAAAAAAGATGTTGAAAAACTGGAGTGTGTCCAGAGGAGGGTGATTAAAATGGTGAAGGGTCTAGAAACCATTCCCTATGAACAACAATTTAGGGAACTAGGTATGTTTTCTGCTGCTCCAGAGAATAGGACCTGGCATAACGGATGCAAGCTACAGGAAAAATTATTCCACCTCAACATTAGGAGGAACTTCCTGACAGTGGGAACTGTTCAACAATGGAACACACTCTCCTCAGAGCGTGGTGGAGTCTCCTTCTTTGGAGGTCTGCAAACAGAGGCCATCTGTCAGGGATGCTTTGATTTTGAGTTCCTACATGGCAGGGGGATTGGACTTGATGGCCCTTGTGGTCTCTTCCAACTCTGTGATTCTATGATTCTATGATCTGACTTTTGACCTGATTCTTATTGACCTTAGTACTGTCTGTAAATGTCTTGTCAGAACACTGAAGGACTATCAGGCATTGCAGACTGCCCAAAGGACAGGTCTGGGGTGGAGTTGGGGTGGAGTAGACACACGTCAGCTGCTTCAACCACACCCCAATGCCATCCTGATGCCACACACCCATTTACATGGAGCACGGTGTCAGGAAGCTCTTCCGGTACAGCATTCAGACTTGCTGAGCCAAAAGGGCATGGGAGAACCACGGTGCCGGCTCTTAGGGGGCCTTTTTCTACCCCTAAAAGAAGTGGCATTTTGCCTCTCTTTTAGGGGTGGCAAAAGGAAAGATCAGGGGCACAGCTTGAGGTTTACACAGCCCCAATCCACCACTAGCAGGGGTGGCCCAGGCCGCCCATCTGCATAGCCCTTAAATCCCCAGTTGATGAATGATTAGATTGCCTAACCTCATTTTGGAATGGAGATCAAGTAAGTATTTTATTTTTTTAACAAAAAAGAGAGAAAATCTTTCCTTTCCAAGCCAATTCAAAGTTAGAATCTCATTGAGTGCTCGGTGATGTGGCTGGGAGCATACCAAGCTGTGGGGGCCTCTGTTATCAGCGCTTAGCTCTTACCAACCACTTTCTTGAAAATGCTAGGGAAAAGCAGGGAAAAAGAGAGAGAATTTTATGCTATCCTAGGACGTATTCTGCACAGGTGTGCAGGTTTGCCAGGATCTGTCCCAGTGCACATGTGCCAATGGCCTAAACATGGATGATATCATCAGAGGGTCCTATAGAAAATTTCTAATTTTCACATTAAAGAAACAAGCCTATTTTTACTGTCAGCAGTTGCAGGAAAATTGAAAGTGGGTAAGAAGCCTCATGTTTGCAATACCATCTTGTCATGCCAAGATGGACAGATGTGAGAAAAATTTCAGACACTGCAATATTCATACACATGACTGTTCTGAGTTGAACAATGCCTTGTGCTAACGTAAGGGCTATGCAGATGGGCAAAAAGAAGTGCTTTGAGGCTGACTTGAACGTGTGGCATTTAGATGACACACACCTTAATGCTGGCAGGAAAGGGCCCTCTAGACATCTTATGCTGGGAAAAAGCCACTTGAAAAAGGAGCCTCTTTCCCCCACTTCTTTGGCAAAGATGCACACTTTCACATGTGTGCATGCATGCAGCGACACCAGTGTGCTAGGAAAAAGGTGCCGGAGATCTAAAACAGCCATATAAATACACTACTGCATATGCAGCAGATATTGAGTTGGCAATTCAGAACGTGCACCCTACAATGCAGACTTTTATTTAAAGTGCCCTATGCTTCCAAGTGTGGATGAACCAGTGCAGGTGCATTCAAAATTACAACCCTAACCCTAACCCTAATTGTAATCCTAACCCTACGCATGCACCCTAGCAACTGTTCTGCATTATGACAATAAATGCATTCTGTCTCATGCACACTTGCTGTCAGCATTCACAGTAGTTTGCATGAAAGAGGCTTTTGTGACCTCTTCTGTGCAGGAACTCAGGTGTGCATAAGACCTGTACACCATGTCCTGGCATGCTGGGGAGGGGCTCCTGGATTAATGTTTGTCTATGTGTCCTGTTGACTATGTCCCTTGAATGACCATCAGCTACATTATCAGGTCTGTCCACAGAAACCTCCCTTGTATGTGCCTCTCCCCTCCCCTCTGATATGTGTAGGACATGTTTTATGGAGGATGATGGAGTAGGTGTCTTTTCACTTGACAAACTCATTCCTTTGCCCCAAGGGTGGCACAATAAGACAGTGGCACCTGACTACTGCACCCACTCCTTAGGGGAAGTTGAGGTCAGTGAATCCTTGCATGATATGTGGGTGTATGACAGGTCCTGTGCAGGTGCGCAGACATGCTGAACTTCAATCATCTGTGTACAGACATAATGATAGACTGTATGACATCCTATGATGTATTCTGTGCAGGTTTGCCAGGATCTGTCACTGCACATGTGTGCATGCATCTGAGAGAACAAAAAACAAACAAACAACCCCACAATTAAAGCAGCTGCTGCCGGCCCATGTGATTGATGTGTCTCCCTTTGTGGTGTCCTCGGGGCCAGTGGTGCAGTTGGTGGGGCTTCAACATGGCTTCAGAAAAGCCGCATTGACTGCCCTTCAGTGCAGTTGCTCCATCCACATTTAGGGCATCCTTGAGGCAGGTGGTGCAGTTGCTGCAGCTTAGAGAAAAGGCAGCTTCAAGTCACCTTTTCCTGCCCGTATGCATTGGCCCTTAGGTAGGATAATTTATTCATGCATAATGCTATGCTGGCAAGCTATCCCATCTAAACTGTAGAGAGCACTGGGACTCTCTAGGCACCATAAGTAAGCATACCCAGAAGAGTACAAGTCACCTAAACAGTGAGGACAGGAGAAGAAGAACTGTTCCACCTCTAGCTATTCTAACATTGTTTTCAAAAGACAAATTGTCTCCTGACAATTATAATTTGTCTAACAGCTTAGGAAATGTTACTTTGTAAGAAAAGCACCACACATAATCAAAGGGTTCTCACCATGCCCCCCCACCTTCCAACCAACCACTACAGTCAAACCCCAATACTGAATTTAATGTCAGCTTTATTCAGATGGGACAGTGTTCTCAGCTCCATTTTCTCACTGATTGGCAGAGGAGACAACATAAATACAGACAGCACTCCCTTTCAGTTGAATGGGTTCTTTGCTTCTGTGTGAGTACGTGTTGTCTATTGATCCAGAGATAGAGAAGGTGGAAAAATGGGATTAATAAACTGAATAACAGGAGAAGAGGAAGGAAAATTGAGTTAATAAACTGGAATCTGTCTGAACTTTCTAGTCTCCCCCCTTTCTTTGATGTTAAAATGCTTTCCCTTTGTAGTGAACTGATTGATTAAACAGTGTCTAGTTATTTGGGCATTATTCACTTTGAAAGCAGTATGTAGCATTTTATGCTCAGACACTATGAAAATATAATCTGATTTTCCAGCTCATAAGACAGAGCCACTTAAAACATGATCTTCCAATCATCTCATTTCCAGCCCTAATTGAACTGGCTGGGAAGGACCCTGGGGCTTGTCAATGGAGCAGCAGGCTTGCAAACCATGTGAGCCCCAGGCTGAGGTGCTAAAAACATCCATCAGGGAAGGAAGGAAGGAAGGAAGGAAGGAAGGAAGGAAGGAAGGAAGGAAGGAAGGAAGGAAGGAAGGAAGGAAGGAAGGGCCAATAAAACTGCCTTTCACAGAATCTTGTATATGAGAGATTACTCAATCAATTTTCTTGGTTCTAGTGTATGTGTGTGTGTTTTATGCATGCATTTTAATCAGGGCAGAGGTTTTCACCAAGTCAAAGAGAAAGTTATGTTAAAACTTAGTTTTTAAAAGTTGTTTTTTTTTTCTAAACAATGCTCTCTCTGAGCCATCCCCAAACGGAGAACACTGTCCTGGAATAAAGATGTATAAATAAAAAATAAGCCACCCCACATGTATCTCAGGAGGCCAGGTGCTTTCACCTGATCTGCCATTTACAGAACACTATTTTCAGATTTTTTTTCTTCATGCTGTCAGTTCTGGAGTGGAAAATATTAGACAAAATAATAAACATTTTCCACAAGGCATACCAGTATATATAAATGGCTTTGCATTTGTATATGCAAAAATGTGCTTCTCCTCCTTTCTCTTTTATACGCATCTCTGTCATCATCAGCCATCGCTTCCAAAGTAACAAAATATTTTCCACAGCCATGTATGCTAATATATCCATAAACTTCAAGGACAAATGATCCTTCCTTCCTAGCAACAGATTGTTTTTCTTGTGTTGTGTTGTATATTTGTTTGTTTGTTTTGGCTGGCTGGCTTTTATTGGCAAGGCAGTTTAGCATTACAAGAATGCCATATTTTTAGAAGAGGAAAACTAGCTGCTAAAGGATTCCATGTCAGACTTCACTAGCATTGCTAACCTGGAAGTTAGGAAAGTAGCCCTGAGTCATCCCCCAAAAGCTAGTCTTTGGGAATGTACTCAACTACTATAGTTGGAAATTTATTTCTGTTTGGTTTTATAGGAATATTTTTTACAAAATTTGCAAATGTCTTCATTAATACAATGGATCAAATTTGAGAGTTTTGTGTGTATTTTAAAATGTGAATGTGAGAGACACTTAAGAAAGTCTGATTCACAAATCCAGGCATAAGCCTTTAGGTGCTTAAGTTCTTCACAGTGTAGCTTTGAATAACTGTGTATTCTGCCAAGTTTGAGGTCTTGAATTAGGGATTACAGTTACCTTCTTTTTTGGGTTTTTTGTTTTTTGATAAGCTCATTTTAACAGTTTGATGGCAAAAGTAGAGGTAGAAGACTGCTATGTTAGCTGGATGAAATCCACTCTGACTTTTAGTATGAACCGTAAAGGTTCTGGGCCTACTCTGAGGGATAGGTGTCA
The DNA here is from genome assembly GCA_020142125.1 of Phrynosoma platyrhinos. Taxonomy (NCBI): domain Eukaryota; kingdom Metazoa; phylum Chordata; class Lepidosauria; order Squamata; family Phrynosomatidae; genus Phrynosoma; species Phrynosoma platyrhinos. The sequence continues at coordinate 246,655,033 of CM034703.1, read as the reverse complement.
TGCTCTACCAGGAGGAGGCTTCCTCAGATGAGGGCAAGGAAGAGGAGAGACAAGATAACAGGCTTTAGTTTTAGCCAGAGGAAGCTGCAGCCCTGCCTTAGAACCACTTGAAGCAGAATTTGGACCATCATTTATTTCCTGAAGTTAAAGGAGCCAGATACTGAGCAATTTCATCCTTCTGTGTGCTGTGTAGACTAGATTGCCAGCTGCAAAACACCAACCTTGGACCTACCTAAAAGAGAACTTGCTGAGGTAATAATGCCAACTTTCTGAAGTCTGTTACACACTGGTCCTCAAGTAAAAAATGCAGACCAGTTGACAGCCCAGTACAAAAAATTTGCACAACACTTTGCAGAGAAAATCATTAAGTTCTGCTCCAATTTGGATACTGTAGTTGATATAGTTCCAGTGGATATAATCTTGGCTCCTGTTTCTCCAGTATTACTGGATACTTTTCAGTTCGTGCAGCCTGGGTATGAGGACAGGATCCTTGAAGAGGTGAGAGCAACCACATATGTGTTAGAGACTCTTGCCCTTCTTGGCTTATCAAACAGGACAGAGGGGAACTGGCTGAATGGGCAAAGGGGATAGCCAGTGCATCCTTACAATAAAGCAGAGTTTCAACTTGCCTAAAGGAGACAGTCATGAAGCCTTTGCTGAAAAAGCCATCCCTGAATCCTTTCATGATGGATAATTATTGATCACTATCCAACCAACCATTTTTGGGGAAAGTATTGGATCACATGGCAGTCTTCCAGCTCCAGGGGTTTCTGGATGAGATGGATTATCTAGATTCATTTCAATCTAATTTCAAGCCTGACTATGGCACAGAGATAGCTTGGATTGCTTTGATAGTTGACCTATGCCAGGAGCTAGAGAGGGGAAGTGTTTCCCTGTTCTTCTGCTGATCTCTCAGGAGCTTTCAATACCATGGTATCTTTCTGTGCCACCTCACTAGGATGGGACTTGGAAACATTGCTGGAGGACTCCTGGTTACTGGCCTGTGGGATCCCTCAGGGTTCTATTTGGTCCCCTGTGCTATTTAACATTGATGGAATTTTTCTTGAGATTCATTAGAAAGCTCAGGAAAATAGGAGAGATTGATTTAATCTCACCAGCAAAGTGAACAGCAGAAAGTGCATGAGCAGGAAAAAGCAAACTATTCCACTTTTATTTTCCCAGCCCCCATGTGTCTTCCAACAAAGAACTAAGGGCCTCTGCAGATGGTGCAAAGCACCATCCTGGAGGCAGAGAAGGAGAGGGGCAGCCTCACGGCAGCCGCCTCAACCCCTCCCCGAGGACGCCATCAGGGCATGCACCATTACACATAATTCCTTCTGGTGCAGCATCTTCATGCGCTGTGTCAGAAGAGATGCAGAAGAGCCATGCATCAGCTCTTCCAGCATACTAAGACAAAAGTCCTGAGTTAAAGTAATATAAAAGATAATTTACTTACAAAATCATGTGCATATTCATACCCAGGTAAAGCTTCATGTTGCAAAGAAAATGAGGTAGAAAAATAGTCTACATACTTGCAGAGAAAGTTTCTTATCAGTGTGCTAGAAAGTCATGCTGCTCTGGTCAAAGGACAAAGGAAAAGGAGGAAGATAATGGTGATCTCTCCAGAGACAAAGAAAAGTGTGCTCTCTTAGAGAAGGAGGAAATGGTCATAAAACAATAAACTATCATAGGGGCGTTGCAGACCGGCCTAAAGGGCCGGCCTGGGATGTAGTTGGGGTGGGGCAATTGCACAGTGGCTGCTTCAACCCCACCCCGATGCCGTCCTGATGCTGCATGCTTGTTTGCATGGTGTACGGCATCAGGACCCTCTCCCGGTGCAGCATGCAGACACACTGTTCCGAAAGGGCATGGAAGAGCCACAGTGCTGGCTCTTAGGGCAGCCTTTTGCTTCCCCTAAAAGGAACGGCATTTTGCCACTCTTTTAGGGGTGGCAAAAAGAAGGATTGGGGCCATGGCGCAGGGTTGCCACAGTCCCAATCCGCTGCTAGCAGGGGTGGCTCAGAGCTGCCCATCTGCATAGCCCAATAGACATGCATCTGTCTTCCTAGAAAGATTCATCATGCTTAAGTTGCAGAATCCTCAACAAACTTTAAACCTCTGGGAGAGGTTGTGTGGAGTTTTAGGATGTGGTACCATCAATGTGCAGATAACATTTAACTCTAATGCTTCCCTCAAGAAGGTTGTCCTGGTCCTAAATCAGTGTCTGTGACCAGTAATGGACTGGGTGAGGACAAACAAACTGAAATTAATCCAGACAAGACAGAGGTGGTTTTGGTCTTTACTGAACAGTGCCCCCCTATCTCCTTGATCATTTGCTTGTTTCAAATGTTTGCTTCCCCAAACACCTTTTTTTCTTGCTTCTTGGTTGCATAGCCAAATGCAGTGGCTTTAGCTGTGAAACATATACAAATACTTTCCAGTCTTTTCTATCCATATCTTCCTAGCATCCTTTTAGCTAAAGAATTTGCATAGTTTCCTAGGTATGTGAGAAACAGCAGCAGCAACAGCAAGATCAGCAGCAACAACATTATGGGAATTGAACTGAGAAAGTGCCTCGGGAGAAAATGATAACTGCTATGCTTTGGGCATCTAGGTATAGTGCAGTACCTCTGAATGCATGCAACCATTTTGATTTTGATCCTTAAAGGAACACTGTGATGATTTTGTATAGAGAAATGGCTTCCTTTGATGTGCATTAGATTGACTCACCAGACACTTCTATTGCTAAGGCTGGAGGGCACATTGCTGCCAACTAGCAATTGGAAATCTTTTGCCAGAGGTGTGTGAAGCAGGTTGTCAAATATCACACAAACACAATAGGTAAAAATACAAACAAGGAACCTACAAAAGAATGTCAGGGATCTTCCTATGGCAGTTATCTTATCTGTTCTGTAAACCAATGAAAAGAGTTTTGAGTTCTGTTAGAGGATGGGAAAGAATTTTGAAGTTTTACCATCTCACAGAAAAGGTTACAACAGATCATCCAGGTGTCCCTAAGGCATAAGAATAATTTTGGTTAGACAATTATATATATTTATACCATGATTCCTTGGAAGCTACTAAGAAAAAACATAGGAAATTACAGTGAACCACCTACAGGTTAATTCTCCTCTTTCCACTTGCACAATTTATTTCTTTAGTCTATCTGACCATTTTTAATTATTTATTTCTGGTGTAACTATGCTCGCACAGTGCAGCTGTGAATACTATGACAATGGAGGGGAGCAGCACCAAAATAATCTCTGTCAGCAGAGAGAGGTTCCCTGATGGCTCCCAAGCAGCTCAAAAGCCAGCTGGCAGCTTCCTTTCCCAACTGATTGTTCTTCCAGACTGGTCTAAAGAAGGATGAGTTCTTGCAATAGAGCCCTATACAGCTTGGGTCTAGGTTATTTGAAGAATCATATCTCCTGCATATCTTACAGCATTAGAAATACAATAAATGTAATACAATTCCCATGAACCGACCCACTCCCTTAAAATAGAATTAAGCAGTAGAAAGATTTTAAAACATACTAAAAAGTCAAACACCACACAACAATAACAACAGCTGTGGCAAAATTAGTTAGTGAAGGATGGGTAACTCTTGGGGCCTGGATGTCTGTTCAGGAAAGGCCTGCTGGAAAAGATCCATCTTGACAGCCTTTTTTAAAGCTATTTAAGTGGTAATAAGACAGATATGAGTCATTAGAGCTCTATGATTATCTTGAAGAGGCCTTTCTCTCTGTCCCACCACTGTCTCAGGCATATTTGGTGGAAACAAGAGAGAGAGTTTTCTCAGTGGCTGCTCCCAGACTCTGGAACCCCCTCCTGGAGAGTCCAGGATGCTCCCATTCCTGCTGTCCTTTCAGCAGCAGGTAAAAACATTCTTGTGCAGTCAGGATTTTTCAAACTGACATGGGTTGAAATTTTAAATGCTGTACAATGCAGCTGTCAAGATCTATTTATATAGTTGTAACAAATTTTAATATTTTAATACATAATGTTTTTAACTTTTTAACTCATTTAATTGTTTTTTAAGCTTTATATTTATACTTTGTAATGTGTTGCATTGTTTTTAATTTGTGTTGTTTTGGATTGGTTGGTAGGTGACTTGAGTCCTTATATCAAGAAAAAGGCAAGGTGGTGGTGGTGGTGGTGATGATGATGATGATGGTTACTGTTATTATTTTGTTTGCCTGTTGATGTTGCTGCTGCACTCACTTATTTCATTCTCCCTTTTGGATCATTTGTAAGGATTTCTTGGAACTACACTATATCTCTTCCAAAGGTATTTTACAATAAACAAAACAGGGCATGGTTTGCTATGGTGATTTTAAGGTTTGAAGAATACATTTTTTCCTTTTTTAAAAATAATAATAATAATATAGATTTGTAGTGCTACTGTGCCATTGCACTGATAATTCCATTATGTTTTTGACATAGATAAAGGATTAGAAAGGAAGTATACAGTTTTGTTCCAATATGTATCAAATGAAAAAGAAACCTATCTGAAGCTGGTATAAAATGTTGCAGCTGGTGGCTGGAAGTGCCAGAAAATAATCCAGAAAAACAGAAATGTTGATTATTTATTCTCCACCCCAACCAAAACAAACCCTGTAGCAACAAATACTGCAACCCCAGCAATTTCCTGGCACATTTGTCCCATCTAGCGTTGCTCTGCAATGGCTTCCACTGCCACTCCCTCTGCACTCCTCCACCACTATATACTACTGAAGAAAATGTTTTTGTTGGTATCATGGACAATTACACTGGTAGAAGTCAGCAACAGGGTTCTCTATTCCACACAACCCAAACATGTCTTACCTACTGAGGATGAAACTTTATTTCTTTGTTTATATTTGTATCCTGCAGTTGAATTACACTGTTAATTATTTATTACTTTCACTGTTTTGAAATTAATTTAATTATATTTTATTAAGCATGCTTCTGATGTAAAAAGTTAGTGAAGCCATTATTTTAGGCAATGTATAAATATTATAAAGAAACAAACAAACAAATATCAAGCTCCCATCTCTCCCTCCCAAACAACAAGAACAAAAGCCAGGATGAAACAAAAGTTAATTATCATAAATGAAATTATAGAAGGACTTTAAACTTTAAATATGCTTGACCTTTAAGCATATTATTAAGTTAAGAATCCAAGCTTTTTAAAACAGTTA
>CM034703.1:246578286-246592952 GCA_020142125.1 Phrynosoma platyrhinos | reverse complement strand
GGAGGGAGGCCGGCTAGCGTCCTCCTAAAGCCCCGTGTGAAAATGTCCCCCAAGTGTGAAAACGTCCAAAGCTTCTGAGGGTGTGTTATATGTAGCAGAGGTAATCCTGCACAGATCTGCTTCTTGTTCATGGTTTCAATTTGTGGAGGAATCCAATTATGTTCTCCCACTGACAGAAATGTTTCTGTTAGTAGAATGGGGTGGAAGATGATCTCTTTCCTTTCATGTGCCTTCTAGATCTCCTGCAAAGGATTTACGAAGAAGGAAACTTTGGAGAAAAGATCTGAGGGAAATGCAGGGAGCTGCAGCAGACAGGAGATAAAGGCTGAGTCTGCAGTGCAGCAACAATCCAGTTTGAGACCACTTTAACTGGCCTGGTTCAATGGGATGGAGTTCTGGGACTTGTAGTTGGTTGTGGCACCTGAGTGGAGCTCTGATGCCACAACCAACTACAAATCCCAGAATTCCATAGCATTGAGCCAGGGCACTTAAAGTGGTCTCAAACCAGATTATTACTGCCCTGCAGATGAGGTGAAAATTACAAAAACAAGTCTCATTGTGTTAGTGGAATTCTGCTTGTACAACACTGGCGTATAGAAGTACTGCAAAACTTGTTAAGAAATACTAGAACAAAAACACCAAAATATGATACTTAGAAAAAAATAAAGTGAATGTTGAATGTTTAAGAGCTGTTTATCAGTCAGGTGAGTGTGCACACATACACTTTCTCTTTCCAATTCTGGAAAGCAAGAAGGGGCTTAATCCCCCTCTTAAAAGGAAGTGTAATGCCTACTTAACAGCATCTTCACTGTAAAAGAAGTAGTGCAAAAGCCCTTTCAGTTTCATAGCAGAGATGTCTGTAGAAATGACATACCCAAATATGTGGAAGCTCATCTACATTTTAAATGAAGCTACTGAAGGCTTAGGCAATCTTTAGCATTAATAGCTGTGTCTATATAAACATATTCTCCTGAAACATACCTCTCAGATATCAGACAGAAGTCAGATTTTTGCCTTTTAAAATAAGAAGTGTTCCATTGGAATTTCTTATCTTTGGTCCAAAATATACTGCAGAAATAATCCAGCTTGAGACCACTTTAACTGCTTTGGCTCAGTGCTAGGGAATCCTGGGAACTGCAGTTTATTGTGGCACCAGAGCTGTCTGACAGAGAAGACTAAATGTCTCACAAAACTATAGTTCCCAGAATTCCTTAGCACTGAGCCAGGGCAGTTAAAGCAGTCTCAAACTAGATTATTTCTGCAGTGTGTTTTGGACCTTTCTAATGGGGATGGAAGAATCCAAGACACCATGGATAGTATTCCATAGGAAAGAATTGCACTTTATCTCCCTTTGAAAAATGGAATTTATCAGTAATAGCAGTGAAGCTCCAGTAATATCCAAAGTCATTTAGAGGAACACATTCCATGAATAGCAAGGAAGTAGCCCAGCACAGACAGAGGGCCACTAATGTTTTTCATTCTATGTAATCAGTTCATCAATTTGGGCATCCTGGATTGTCCCTTTCAGGGGAATGGGTTTTCACAGTATGAAATATTTAGCTAAATTGGGTTTAATTAGGTAGTGGGAGCATTTCCAAATGACCTTTCCTTAGCATTTTAGAAAAGGCCCATTTGGGCAATTTCTTATGAGCAAATGAGCTAAAGGATGTTTTTGGTTTTGGTATTTGTGTGTGTGTGGTTTTTGGTTGTTTTTTTTTACTGTATGTGTGCCACCAAACATCCCAATGTCACAGTATTCCCATGTGAACATGTCAACATCACCCAAATGTGGAGGGGGGGGCACAAAATGTATTAGGTCTGTTCAGAAGTGGAACTAACATGCCTGAGATATAGCTGGGAGGCTCAGAAAATTGTGAAAGAAAAATTTCAAACCCATCTCTGTGTTCTTTACATTCTGAAGATATTAGCTGAATGCTGAAAGTGATTCTGACTGGTGGCGAAGAGCAGCAACAAATGTAAGAACTCAAGCCAGGCCTAAGGCAATGGATCCATTTTTAAGGATCATTACAAAACTAATTTCTCATTTGTATCTCTTCCCCCAAATTATATATTTTTCAAGTACTTATCTCTGATGCAGATGCACCCTTCGGTTTATCACTCTTTTCATGTCAGATGCACATTCAAAATGGCCTGTATGATCCCAAACCTTGGGAGCCAGGGTGAAGATGTCTGGGGGTTTGTATTACTGCTGTTTCCTCTGAAATATCAGATTGTGTGTATAAAGAAAGACTTTTTTGCAATGCTCTGAGGAGGAAAGGAACAAATTTCTGGGAAATGAAACAGTATAGGAAAAATCCTCTTCTCCTCTCTTTGATTCCCCAGCCATCAATTTGCAAGTTATAAAGGAGCATGGAATTTCTAACACACAGCACAGGAGCTTTGTAACTTAAAATCAAAGAATTACTTTTGCTTTTTCTCAGGAGCCCTATCTTTCTGATTCTATCCCTTGATCCTAGTAGTCAAAGATGGAAATTACAGATAGGATTTCTATTAGGGAGGAGGATTGTTCCTCCCACAAAAGATTTTGGACAAATCTGAAAGGTGGGTAATGTCCCTGGAGACTGGTCAAGATAGAAGTTCACTGAGGCAAGAAGATAAGTATACTTATTCTTGAACCAGACAAACAAGAAGACAAGATTGAAACAAAAATAAAAGTAGTTGAAAAGGGGTGATGTGTACTTTGGTGTAAGTGCTGCTTTGTGCAAGTTTGTGATGTTCTTTTATCCACTGTATAAAATTATAACAATTTCAAACTCTTATAACAGTATCACCTGAGTGGGTGATGTCTCATGATATTTAAAAGGATAAAGAGAGGGAGCAAAGGAATCTAGCAGCATGTGTGCTGTTGTGTGCATTCAAGTAGCTTCCAACTATGGAGTTTATCACACAAAGGCAAATCCCCTGCAGAAACTGAATTTAAAAATCTGAAAAAACCCACAAAAGTAGGTTGTTTTTCAGATGTGTTTGTGTAAAGGAGAAATAATGTGTCATTTAGCCAAATGGAAAGTTACCAAAACCTACTCCTTTTTATTTTTGGAAATTTTCAAAAGTAAAAAAGGATTTTGGCAACTTTCCATTTGGCTAAATGATGCATTATTTCTCCTTGATGCCAATGTCATGTGAAAAACAACCCACTTTTGTGGGTTATTTCAACTTTTGGTTTGGGTTAACCCCAAATGCCATGTGAAAAACAACTCATTTTTTATATCCAGTTTCTGCACAGGATCTGTCCCATGTGATAAGCTCCTTTAACAAGCCTAAGGAGCACCTATTGTGGAGTTTTCTTGACAAGATTTGTTCAGAGAGGTTTGGGCATTGCTTTCCTTTTAGGAAACCAGAGAGTGTGACTTGCCCAAAGTCACACACAGTTTCCACGACTGAGCATAATTTTGAACCCTGGTCTCTCAGTACTCTTTGGAGGGAAGAAAAGTGAACATCTTTGTAATAACCAATGAGGGCTGACTGTACATTTCTATATAATTTCATAGTGAACTAGGAACTCTTAAGTGGTTAGTAATCTGTAAGCCAGTTGCCCCCAATAAGCTGAGTACTCATTTTACCGACCTATGAAAGGGTGGAAGCCTGAATCAACTTGGAGCCTTACAGGATTGAACTTACAATGTTGTGACTGTACTACCAGCATTTAACCACTGCACCACCAGGGCTCCTTTGCACTACCTCTAAAAGTGCTTGGGGAATGCAGGCTGCACCAGGAAATACTTTAAGGTGTGTGTGTGTGACAGCACTGCTTCCCAAACATCTGCCTTTTAACAGTAACATGGCATTCACCTCCATCCCTTTAAAATGCTGAAGAGATGGTGTGAGTGGGGTGAGGCTCAGTAGGAAGAGAAAGGAGAAACCCCAGCTTGTTTTTTTTAAAAAAAAAATTCAGGATTTTATTTTTTAATTTTAAAAATATTATTTTTAATATTTCTTTTTTAAAATCATGTTACCAAATATTCACTTTAACTACATGAAACAATCTTCTCCAATTCATCTATGAAACATATATTACACCCCAGAGAACTGTCCAGACTTGTTCATAGGGGAAGAGACATCAATCCAAGTAGCATGGTTTTAGATTGAACAAACAGTCCTCTCATCATTACAGTGGATAGTGGAGAAATGTGTTTAGGCTGTGCATATGAAATTGTAATTTAAATGTATACTTTTAATTTTGCTAGTTGTTTATGTCACAACTATTGCCATTACATGTAGTGATATACAGGAATTACAATATATATTTAACATTAGTACAAAAGGCATTACTAAGGATTGTGTATGGTGTGGTATGGGAAGAAGACAATGCAGAGATGACACCATGCATTACCACACTGGGTGACACCAACCTAGTGATGCCACTGGTCCAGAGCTGTGCCACACATTTTATTGGTACATGGAATGTGAGAAGCATGAGTCAAGGAAAACTAGATACAGTAAAAATGGAAATGGAAGAAATAAACATGGCAATATCAGAAGTGAGTGAGCTAAAATGGACAGAATGGGCATTTTGAGTCAGATTACACAGTGTTCTACTCAGGAAATGAAAAAAGGAGGAAAAGTGGAGTAGTAATAATAGTGAGGAAAGACAGCAAAATCAGTCAAAGGCTATAACATAAAGTCAGATTGAATCCTCTCAATAAGGTGTCAGGGAAAGCCAATAAACATCATCTTAATATATGTATATGTGCCAACTACAGAGCCCAGGATGAAATTGACTACACACCAAAAAAAGAGAGACTATTTAGTAATAATAATAATAATAATAATAATAATAATAATAATAATAATAAATTTTATTTATATCCCACCCCTCTGTCAAATAATCGAGGCTTAGTAATCATAAGTGATTGGAATGCCAAAGTAGGAAGCAGAATGGAATCAAAGACTCCATAGGGGGATTTGGGTTTGGTTCAAGAAACAAAGCAGGAGAGTGGTTGATATAGTTTTGTGAAGCTCACAATCTAGTCATTGCAAATACCTTCTTTGTACAACCAGAGAGGAGATTGTACACATGGACATCACTGGATGGTCAACCAAAGAGACTACATAATAGATAATGGAAGATGGAAAAGCTCAATTCTTGCAGCAAAACCAAGACCAAGTGCAAACTACGCCACAGATCATGAACTACTAATTTCAAAATTAGAATAAAGCTGAAGAAGAACCCCCAAGCAATCAGCATGGCAAAATATGATTGAAAGAACATCTCAACAGAATTCAAAGACAGTGTGAGAAATAGATTTGTTCTATATTTTTTGTGGATACAAGAAGAAGAAGAAGAAGAAGAAGAAGTATCCAGAATGGATATCTGCAAAAGTTCATGCTAAAATATAAATTAGTCTTGAAAGTGGTAGTAGGTTCATTTTCCTCTTCCTTTTCCCTTTTTAATATAGTCTATTAAAGTCACACAGCTATTTTTTTGAAAATTACTTTCACAGTATTAACATTACCATTTATGATCTAGGAAGCAATTTTACTTAAGTACATATTTTAAACTAGCTCAGTTAGAATAGGATACTATGCCTCTACCAGCATTTTGTATGAAATAACTATATTTCTGGAAAGTTCCATTTGAAATCCAAATGAATTTTTCACATGTTCAGTGTTGTCTTAACCACATTCTCATACAAAAAAAATTCTTCTCTAATTCATCTATGAAACATATTTTATACCCAGAGAGCTGTCCAGACTTTCTCATAGGGCAAGAGACATCAGTCCAAGTAGCATGGTTTCAGATTTGACAATCTTCTCATCATTACAGTGAATAATGGAGAGTATGGTGAGGGGAGAATGAGAGCCAGAAAGTCATATAAGTTCCACAGAAATAGGACAGACACATCCCTGACTTGCTTGAGTGCAGTGGAGCTTCAGCTGCCACCATCTCTCTTCTAGGTGGTGAGACAAAAGCCTCAGGAGCAGCTGGAGTATCCTGGCCCCACAGTTGCCCCGATTTCACACCATTACCTGGGCCCCTCCATTGTGATGCCAGGCAGTTGTTTGCAAGCTCAACACACTGTACGATTCAATGTGGTGGCAATGGTGAGATGCTCGCTCCTGAGGTCAGAACAAGACACCCAGCATCAGTCACATAGTTGGGTACCTCATTCTGACCTCAGAACCACTGTCACATCACTGGACAGCTGCACCAGGTGGCATAGTGGTCTCTGGGACTTCCTTCTCCTACACAATCCACCCCACGCACTTTGATCCTCTGGGAGGAATTTGCTGCAGCTGATAAAAACTAAGCTGTCAGCAACCTCCCAGAGGGCCTTCTCAGCAACCGCTCCCAGACTATGGAATGGCCTGCTGGATGAGATGCATCTGATTACGACCTTAACCAGCTTTAAAAAAACTGTTAAGATGGATCTCTTCTGGCAAGCCTTTCCTGATTACATTTCCGGCTCTGGGAGTGCCCCTTTTCCTCCCCACCTTGGTTATAACTGCCACTGATGTTTACTGTTTGTTTGTTAGAGGCTGCCTGAGCTGTTTAAGCTGTTTTAATATGGTTAACATGTTTTAATATACAATGTGTTTAATACCTTTTTAAGGGGTGGGTGGGTTCGGGGATTCTTAGGTTTTATGTATGTTGTAATCTGTTGGATTTTAATATTGTAAGCCACCCCAATTGCTTGGCAGAGGGGTGAGGTTGTTGTTGTTGTTGTTGTTATTATTATTATTATTATTATTATTATTATTATTATAGTTGGACTTGTTTTAAACAGCCACCCAACTTCAAAACAGAGGATTTCAAATATTTGAGGAAGATCCAGAGCAAACAGGGAGGGTTTTTTTTTTTACTCTGTTTAAAGAGAGGTATAACCCGGCTTTGGTGCTGAATGGGCCAGGCATCATCATACCAGCCTCAGAAATTGAGCACTGCATCATCTGGACTCCTCACCAAGTGGATGGGAGAGATCAGTTTATTTGGCCACTGCAGACAGGGCCCTGGTGTGCCAAACTCTTTGAGGAGTTTGTACATTTTTCATGAGCTCACTGCTCTGTCCTGCTCAGCCAACCAACCAGGGGGCTGGATGGCTTTGTGAGTGGGCAGGTGACGTAAGATCAATAGCAGAGAGCAAATTTCATCTCCATGCCACACTGTTAACATATTTTTATTTGTTATTTAATATTTGTTTGTTTGTTTTGCTTTATAGCTGACCTTTGTCCCAATGTAGAATCCAAATGCTGATAAGGCCAGTCTTGCTTCTGCTGCCTTCCCAGCCTCCTTCCTTGATTTCCTGTAATTGCGTGAAATAACAGCTGCTCTTATATTTTTGTTTGCCTCTAGGTTTGATCACTTATTGTCACATCTTTGGACTTTATCACACAGAGAAAATCAAGGATTAAAAGATTTAAATAGCCATTATCCCACAATCGGATGAAAGATTTTCACATGACATCGTAATGACTCTTTAATTGTGATGTGTGTGAAAAATTTTCATGTGATCAAGGGGATAATGGTGGAATAATGGCTCTTTAAACCCTCAATTCCCTCCCCCCAATTTTCCCCAATTTTCCCCATGTGATAAAGTCCTCTGAACAGTTTTGGGAAAGCCTGGATGCCTGGGTAGACAGTGGAGGTGAAGAGGTCACACCCAATTCAGGAGGTGTTGGACTTGCCTTACTCCCTGCTGATAGAGGAAACCACTTTGTGGCCTATACCCATGTGGAATCCTACTTACTGGATCTACTTCTCAGGGTGAGTCAAGCTTCTATAGGCATAGCCTAAGAAAGGGCCTTTGCAGACTGCTAGAAATAGTGCAAACTGAGTCCACTTTAAGGGTTAGGATTAGTGCTAAGGAATCATGGGAATTGTTTTTTTCTGAGACATTGAGCCTTCTCTGTCAGAGAGCTCTGGTGCCACAATAAAATACAGTTCCCATGATTCCCTAACCTTAATCCTAACCCTTAAAGTGGACTCAATAGCAACTAACTAGTAAAAATCAATTAGATTGTGAATTAAGTTGGATTTTTTCTAATGTTTTTCTAAGGTGAACAAATAGGATGATGAAATACAGCCCTGCCTGATCCCTTTGCCAATTGGGAACCATTCTGTTTCTCCATATTCTGTTTTAATAGTAGCTTCTTGTTCTAAGTATATATTTCTCATCAAAACTCTCAAGTGTAGTGGTACTCCCATGTTTTTGAGAGCATTCCATAGCTTTTTGTGACCAATACAGTTAAAGGACGTTTTTACATGGGGGAAATCTGGTTAATCCACACAAATCCCAAACAGAAACTGGATTTGTGCCTCATGATTTCACATGAGGTCACACAGAAACTGGACAGAAACTAGTGTTATCTGAGATCTTTTGAAATTCGGTAGTTTTGAGGAAATGCATTTGCAAAATTACAGTAATTTCGCATTTACCGTAATGTGAAAAGCAAATGCACATTTGGGAGCATTTCCCTGAATTTTCCCATGGTTCCAGCGAGCATTCCTCTATCTGCGCATTTGCAAGAAGATCATTTCTAGTACATTTACGGGCTTTTCTCACTTGTGTGTGAACGTTAAATGCACTTACTGTAATTTTGCAATTAAGGTAATTACGTGTGAAAGCCATTTGTGGAATCAAGGTTTATTTTCGGTTTATTTTCGGAATGCCTCATTTCCACTTTATTATCACTTTCTGGCCCATGTGTGATAATGTCCAAAGACTTTGCTATATAATGCACATGCTGATTTTTAAAATGTATTTGGTGCACTCCATTATCTATCATATGTTTGCAATATGGTCTCTAGTGCCTCTAACTTTCTGGGATCCTGCTTGCACCTCTGGGATTTTTCTTTCCATATGTGATTGGAGTCTGTGATGCAGTATTTACAGCATCATTTTGCTTGTGTGGGAAATTAGCACTAGGGTCCTAAGTTGCTAGAAGCTTTTGTGTCTCCTTTTTTGTGGATACAAATATATGCTGAAGTTTTATATTAATTTATTTCCTGAATTAAGGCCAGAATCCTGTCAGGGAGTTATAAATGAATAAACACTGGAATTACAGTGCTATGCCATGAATCCCATCCCAGTCCCCCCCAGTCCCTCCTCACTGGTCAGCAAATACTACAATTAATGGTGGGTTGTTCCCTTGTCAGTTCAGAAACAGCTTATAAACATTCTCATTTCTTCTTGTGAGTGATCTCTGGTAAAAGGTAAAAGTAAAGGTATTCCCCATTGACAAGGTTGTCAAGTTGTGTCCAACCATAGGGGACAATGCTCATCTGTGTTACTAAGCCGAAGAGCCAGCATTGTTTGTGGACAATGCTGTGATCAGGTGGCTAGCATGATTGTACAGAATACTGTTTACCTTTCCACCAAAATAGTACCTATTTATCTATTTCCATTTTCATGCTTTCGAACTGCTAGGTTGGCAGAAGCTGGGACTAGTGACAGGAGCTCACCCCATCATGCAGTATCTGAGTCTCGAACTGCCAACCTGCCGATCTTGCAATCAACAGAGTCAGCATCTTAACCACTTGAGCCACTGAAGACAAAAGCAGGACCTCTGTCACAATTCTCCTTCATACCAGAGAATACTCGTGCATGGGAGGGAGGAACCAACCAGCTGCTTTCTGAATGACAGGGGAACCCATTGATTGCAGCATCTGTTGCTTGGTAAGTGGGGATTGGGGAACTTTCAAAGTCCCTGTGTAGCCTCTAATTTAGGTTCTACATAAGGATCATAAATATGTAACTGTCACAAGTGTGCAACTTTGTGTTATGCATTCATAACTCCCCAATAGCATTCTAGCCAACTTTAATAATGTTACATTTTCCAGCTGATTCTTAACCAAAAGCCTAGTTCTCTTGGAACTTTGTAAAATACTTGTTGATTTGTATTAGTTTCTCAGGGATGGTAAATTATAGTATTTAGGCCTGATCTCCACTGAAGAAATAATGCAGTTTGGCAGTGCTTTAACTGCCGTCGCTTCATCCTATGGAAGCTTGGGGTTTGTTGTGGCACCAGGGCTCTCTGACAGAGAAAGCTAAATATCTCATAATGAAGTAGTAATAATTTGATAATCAATGTTTTACATGCCTAAGTTAGAAATGTGTACTATTGTGTGTAGAAATTAGAGGCTAAGGGGGAAAGCAGACTGGTGGCCATGGGCCGCCCTGGGAAGCTTCAGATTGGGGCTGAGGTACCCGCACTCCTTTGGATGCTGTGTGTGGACACTACGGCAGATATACATCGTCAGAGCGGCACCTATGCGGAGCGACAGGAGCTCTGATGACGTATTTGGGAAGGGGTTGGGGCGCCCAGCATGAGGCTGCCCCTCCCCTTCCTGGCCTCGAAAATGGCACTTTGCACTGTCTGCTTAGGCCCTAAGTAAGTGTCAGGCCTACAAAGAGGAGGCTGGGAACTGGTGTCTTTAACACAGAAATACATGGCCAGAAGGTTTAAGTCCAGGAATGTTAAAATGTTTATTTACACAATAGCCTTAGGGAGACCCTGAAGCTGTAAAAAAGAGGTGCCAGGATGCACCATAAAGCCATAACAATAAATCAGTGCAAGTAGACCCTGAAAAGTCTCTGCTGATAAGATGTTTTACTGGAATGCAGTGGGTCTGGCACTAATGGTACCCTAAAGCAGATTATAATGTATGCATAGATCTTTACTCTCATTGCTTAGAATTCTATATGTTTAAAGTTTAGAGCATCCAATAAGATGTAAGAGATGAGTTCTTTGTCTGTTTGTGTATCAAAACAACAGCCATCTTCCTGGAAATGTGAATTTCTCTTGGGCCTGTGCACATTAAACTTTGTGTCTTGCCTTCTCATCTGTGGTCCTCCAATCTGTTTTTGCTCTGTCAGGAGAAACCTGGGCTGTGAGGTTATATTGCTCACAGTTTATTTTCTACAACAATAAAACTACAAATCCCAGAATTCTATAGAATTGAACTATGGCAGTTAAAGCACTCCTTGACAGGATTCTGGCCTTAATTCAGGAAATAACTGCATTATTTCTTCAGTGGAGATTAGACCTAAATCACAGGATCTCAACTACTTACTTTAACTGATGATTAAAGTATAATGGCTTATTTAATTTCATTATATTTTAAACTAACCGTTAGCAACCTTGGAAGGTGATTATCTTCCCTGCTTACAGATGGTCCTCCTTTGTTCTACAGTAGACATTAGCTAGGGTCCTCATCTGTCTCAGGAAACTGAATTTTCATTGTTTTATGGGCTTCACATGGGAATCAGCCATCCAAAAGGGGGAGGAATAAGGAGATGAAATTATAAAGGAGGGAGAAAGGGAAACTATGAAAAGGATTTTGGTTTTCTTGGTGAAAAATTAGATTTTCCCATATTCATGTCTCTTTTCTTTCTCTCCAAAACTCAAAAGAAGATGGGGAGGGAGGATGGTGAATCATGGATAACATTTTTCAACTTCATTCTGGTAAGACTTTTAGTGCAGCCATTTATCTTAAATGGCAAAATAACATGAATAGAGTAGATAAATAATTCCCCCTCCTAATATAAATGCAGTTGAATTGAATTTATTTTTAAGCATCTCAACATTTTCATGAAGCCTTTTTTACTAACTTATCTCTGGTCTCTTTATTTCAGCTCTTCTTGCTCCACTCAGTATTCACCATTAGACCTGCAACTTGTCTTTTCGTTCCTATGTATCTGGAGATCCTTTTCACCTTGGAGTGTTTGTCAACAATAATAATCTGACTTCTTCACAACTTTCTAAAGAATTGAGTGCATTGGGGAGAACTACAGGCTCAGCTGTATGACATGGAAACTGCAATCTTTTTCCTCCTCCTCCGTCATCAACAATAATTGAATTAGACCTTAAATATTCTCCTCCTTTCCCAGCAAGTTACCAGAGAAACAGGACTAAATAAGGAGAGAAGTCCTGAGTTATAACTGAAGTGTTAAATTATATTAAATAATACATATGTATTAGTAGAGGCAAAGGGTATATGTGTGTGTGTTACTGCTGCAGTCTTCCCATGTTGTACCCTATTAACACACATAAGAAGATTAACCTTAATGGTTTAGCAACACCTATTAGATGACACCTCCAGAGCTACAAAGTGACAGAATTATCTCTGTGGCATATGAACTTTGCAAGTGCAATTTATTAGTCTCCATCTGCAGCAATTCTTGCTTTTAAGTTGTGGCATGTGTGTGTGCATGTGGAGAAAATGTCATAGAAGATTACTATAAAATGAGCTTAGCTTCCTTTATGTAAGAAATGTACCCATTGGAACTCCCTCCTGCAAGAGGCCAGGCTGGCCCTCTCCCTGCCTTCTTTTCTCTGACAGGCAAAAACTTTTCTATCAGGTTTTTAATATGTAACTGTATCAGGAAGGCTTCTTATTGGGGTATTTGCTTTTGCATGTTTTTAATGTTTTTATATTTCAACTTATTATATTAATGTGATGTTTTAATTACATTTTAAAAATTGCATAGTTTTTCAAATCTCTTTTGTAAACCACCTTGGGTTCAATTTAGGAGAAAGGTTGCATATTAAATTAATAAATAAAGGCCTTTACAGACTGCCAGAAATAATGCAGCTTGAGGCCACTTAAACTGTCCTGGCTCAGTGCTAAGGAATCATGGGAACTGTATTGTGGCACTAGAGCTCTCTGACAGAGAAGGATCAACGTCCCAGAAAAAAATACAATTTCCATGATTTCCTAGCATTGAACCATGATAAGCCCAAATTCTCCAGTGGAAACAAAGGGTAAAAGAGTGGCTTGTATTCTAAGCTACCAATACTCACCTATATTGGACAACAGACCAATTCAGGTATTTCAATAAGACTATTGAGTGCTGCTAATGCCAGTTCTGCACTCAAAGGGGGGATGCAGACGGGTGGCCATGGGCCACCCGGAGAAGTGGAGGATTGGGGCCAAGGCCCCAATCCATCCTTTCAGTGACTGGGAAAGGAGTGCCAAAATAGTGCTCCTTTTCCAAGCCACAGAAAGGGCACTGCAAGAGCCACCATGCAGCTCTTTTGCACCTCTTCCAGAACAGCATGTAAAAATGCTGCACCAGAAGGACGTCATCAGAGTGCTTGCCATGTGCAATGGCGGGTGCTCTGATGACATCCTTGGGAAGGGTTTGGAGCATCTGGCTGTCCCTCCCCTTCCCTGGCTCCAAGACAGCGCTTTGCACCATCTGCAGAGCCCCAAAGTCTCCAGGCTGAACAAAGAAATCTGAAGTTGTTTCTACTCAGAATCATTGGACAAGAATATAAGCTTCCATGTGAACTGGAACTATGCTTTATCAGGACTTGTGATCATACTACAAGCCCCCCCCCCCCCATTTCTACTGGTCATATTATAGTCAACCTTTCCTCCAAAGAGGTCAAGGCAATGTATATGGCTCTCTGCCTTCTAACATCTGAATTAGGGCAAACTAAAGAGTTTATCATACAGGGGGAAATTGGGAATTTAAACAGTCATTGTCCTGGGAAAGTTGTGTGATTGCAGTGAAGATTTTCATACACATTGCGATTAAAAAGGACTTATCCCAGGAATAACCAAGGAATAACCAGCAACAAATCATTCACAAAATTTCCCCATGAATTATTTGTTGCTGGTTATTCCTAGGATAAGTCCTTTTTAATTGTGACATCATGTGAAAATCTTCACCGTGATTGTGCAACTTTCCTGGGATAATGACTGTTTAAACCCCTGATTTACCTCAATATTCCCCATGTGATAAAGTCCTAAGACAGACTGCCTGGCCAAAGATCACTCAATGAACTTCATGGCTTGGTGAGGACTTCAGCTACTTCTCCATTTACATTCTACTGGGGTTTAGGCATTCTATTGGGAGTCTATTGCAGACCCTGTTCAAACCAGAAGTTTAAGCACATCAGGGAGTAGTGCTCATAAAGACAATGTAGTAGGCTCTGAGCACTCCCCCCCCCCCCCATTTAGTCATATTGTCTATATCGGATTAACATCATTGCTTTATCATGTCAAATTTCACAAGAATCTGAGGTGAAGGACAAACATAATAATTTGAAGGAAATGAATAATGTGTGAAGAAGGTATCTTGTGAAACGGCCGTTAGTTTTATCCCAGAGGCCTAAGAATCAGCCCTGCTTGATTTCATACATCCAGTATATGTTGATTAGTCAAGCCCTGATGAAATCTTTCTAAAAAGACTTTTATTTTATTTATGTCCTACTTTTTCCCATGTGGGCTTCTATAATTCTAACTTTGTGCTGAGTTGTATATCTTTACATTTTAGAATCTTTTCTAGTTCTTTCATAGCCACCCTCTTCATTCTTAGTCTTCTTCTGATTTCCTGTCCCCATTTCTATCAGTGTTGGATCCCAGGTATGGGAATTCTTTTACTATTTCTATTTCTTCATTGTCTAGGTTGAACCTGTGAAGGTGGTCATTATTTTTGTTTTCTTTATGTTCAACATTAGGCCTGCCTTAGCACTTTCCTCTTTGACTTCCCTTAGTAGGTGTTCCAAGTCTGTGAGGTTTTCTGCTGGTATAATGGTGTCATCTGCTTATCTTAGATTGTTGATATTCCTTACTTCTATTTTCACTCCTCCTCCTTCTGTGTCCAAGCCTGATTTTCTTATAATATGTTCTGAATACAAGTTGAACAGATAGGGTGACAGGACTCCTTTGCCAATTGGGAACCTTGTCTGACTCCTTT
>CM034703.1:246559846-246572083 GCA_020142125.1 Phrynosoma platyrhinos | reverse complement strand
ATAAGATTTCAAGAAGTAACTATGTCAGAGTAATGCTATATTGAACAATTACATATCCAGGTCATACAGCACATGGCAACATCTTGCCCACTGTGTGGTATTAATGAAACTTGCACAACCCTGATTACCAGGGTTGAACAACCTCTTTAAAATATCACAGCACAAGGCCAGTGTAAAAATGGGATTAAAATAAATACATAATTTATAAATTATATCAATTTTCTAAATTATATAGCAGAACTTTTCAATGGTCATATAATTATCTATTATCAAACATCTCCCCAACATATTTATATATAGTACATGGAATAAAAAAGTTATAACCCATTATATATATATATATATATATATATATATATATATATATATATATAATAGCATCTCCCATAATCAAAATTCATAAACTGCATTTCTGTTTTAAGGTATTTTTGCAGCAAATGACTACAACAACAAGGAATTTAATAACTTTAGCTATTGCCTGTTCTTGCAGTCAAACATAGGATAATATACATTAAACTTCTTTTGTCTGCCAGGTAAATATTGGTAATAGAGCAATCTTTAAAGCATCTGCTTCAGGAAATTTTTATGGGAGACAATTGCAGCAGCAAGAAATTTGGCAACTTTCAAGGTTGTCTGTTCTTTACAGTCAGAAAGGAGGTAGTTTACATAAAACTTCCCTTGTCTGCCAGGTAGACATTGAAGGAGTGGGGATATATATATGAGGTGTGAGCTTCCAGGTAAAGAAAACAGCAAAAAAAAAAAAAAAATACATGGTCAATTGATTCAACTTCCTCAGACCCATAAGGGCATAAATGGCATTGGTAAGGTATTTTTTTTTTTTTTGTATCTCCCATCAACTACAGCTGATGGGAGAATATTCAGTCTTGCAAGCATAAATGCTTGTTTTAATTTAGGGATGCTCAAGTTATCAAAATATTTTGCATGCAAAAATGTTCTACTAGTTTCCCAAATTATGAGATATAGGGTTGATTGGTTTTTATGATTTTGTAAGTCTATACCTTTAATTCATTGAATAATGGCATTTTTTGCTTGGTTATAACTTAATAATTAAAGACAACATATTTAAAAATTGGAACAGAGATTTCAGCAAATTTATATGGCAAAATAAAAGGCCTAGAATTAGATTAAAATTGCTACGAGATTCAAAAGAGAGAGGGGGATTAGGCCTACAAAATTTTAAGTTATATTTTGAGGTTTGTTGTCTTGACTGGATTAGAGAGTGGATTAGATTAGAAACTAAAGATTTGTTGGGATTAGAGGGTGAGGGATTATGCTATGGATGTCACGCTTATCTTGGTTACAACAAGATTAAAGTTAACAAGGACTTTAATAACAATTGTATTAGAAGATCCTTGTTAAAGATATGGGGAAAATACAAATCAAGAATAATGCCAAAATTTACCTGTTGGTTCTCCTCTCAGGAGGCATTACATAGAAGGGAAATGTGGCATAATTATAATTGGATAACATATAGTAAATTATTAAAAATAGATCCAAAAGGTACATATACTGCAAAGTCATTAGGTGAATTAAATTTGGAAAGCTTTAAGATAGATTGGTTTAAATATAATCAAATAATTAGCTGTTATAAATCAGATATGAAAAACCAAGGAATCGACTTAAATAGTAATGAATTTGATGAAATTTGGTTAGGTGAAGATACAAAAAGGATAGGTAAATTATATAAAATATTACTTAAATGGGATTTAGAGGAAGAAACAACAAAAGAGAATATGATAAGTTGGGCCAAAAAATTTGGATATACCATAGACTTGAATAATTGGGAACAGGTATGGACATCAAGATTGAAGTACACAATGTCTCCAAAACTCAAAGAAAATTTTTACAAAATATACTTTCGCTGGTATATGACCCCAGAGAAAATAGCTAAAATTTATAAAGGAAGTAATAATAAATGCTGGAAATGTGGAGAGGAAATTGGCATTTTATATCACTGCGTCTGGACCTGTAAAGTAGTTAAAAATTATTGGAAGAAAATAAATGAAACAATTAATGAAATTTTAGGAACAGATATTAAATTGCTACCAGTAATTTATCTCCTAAATATGTGGGACAAAAATATTAACAGTAAAGTTGGAAAAATAGTGTTTTACTTGGTCACCACAGCTCGAATAACATTAATGCAAAAATGGAAAACGAAAATGGTCCCAAGTTTAAATGAATGGTTGTTGAAATTATACGAAGCATTAGAAATGGATATATTAACTTATTATTTTAGAGACAAATATATAGAGGAAGGATTAGAAGAATAGGCTCCAATTCTAGATTATTTTAGAAGAAAATGGGGAAGGCTAGCAAAGATCAGTTTTTAATAGAGCATAATTCAGCTCAGAAATCTAATATTGGGAAAAAGAAAAACAATTAAACTAAATTATAGAAAGGAATCAATAGATTGAAAGGATAATGCTAATAAATTATAGAGTAATAACAACAGAGCGATTATAAACAACATAATTGGTTGAAAGGAGAGGTGTAAAATAGGATGTATTGAGAATAAATGACAACAAATAGCCACGTAATAGTTTAATTCACTTATATAGTTTATTAATATAATATTTTAAATAAGTGATAAAAGATCAACATAATGAATTAAGACGAACACAAACAGATCAACAATATAAAAATCAAAGAGCTAGACATGAATGCTAAGATAGGATATGTTTACAAGGAGGACATTAAAGTACAAAATATAATCCATCAAAGTAAGTGAAAAGTAGGTATGTTTGATGTGATAAAAGATGTTTGAATTAGGAAATTTAAGAATATAAGAGGAAAGAAGATATGAAAGGAATTGCTTAAGGAAAGTGTTATAGTAAGAAGGTACAATGAAGTGAAGGAAGGTGTGAGTAGGTAGGGAAAGGAATTAAGTAAAGGAGGTACTCAAAGATGAAGATAAGGAAAGAAAGAGTAGTTGAATGATAGATAGGAAGGTAAAGGGAAGGATAATAGAGATGGTTAGAGGGTTAAGATGGTAGAACAAAGGAAAAAGAAAGGGTAAAAGTATAATAAAAGGAAGGAAAGAGGGAAGATAAGTCAGGAATGTATAGTAGAGATGTAGAAATAAAAGAGGAGTGATTGATATAGTTTTAAGTTTGTGATCGTTTTAGAAATGTGTGTTTAGATACTGTTTCTTTATTTTGTGTTGTTAGTCTATTTAGTTTTGTAAGATATTTGATTTGTGTATTTGCTGTGGAACTTTATTTTTGATTTTTGTTTTTGATGTTTTAGAAATGTGTGTTTAGATAGTATTTCTTTATTTTGTGTTGTTAGTCTATTTAGTTTTGTAAGATATTTGGTTTGTGTATTTGCTGTGGAACTTTATTTTTGATTTTTGTTTTTGATGTATGTTTTAAAGAAGCAACAATAAATTAAATAAAAAATAACTTAACAGGTATACATTTGTCATTGAAACCCAATAAATTTCTTCCAGATTGATGAAAAAGAATTCGTTAAAATTAACGGTGCCAGGCCAATTGGATTAAAAAGCATTTTTAACTATAGGTTGAATTTATGGATATAAAAGTGAGCCTCGACTGATAACAGACTAGTTTCCAAATGGAGAATAACATTTGGTACACAATTTGGAACTCCAAGGATTGTTCACAGAAACTTAAGGCCTAAGCAGACTGTCAGAAATAGTGCACATTAAATTGAGGCACTGCCCTGGCTCAGTGCTAGGGAGTCATGGGAATTGTATTTTTTTCTGAGACATTGAGCCTTCTCTGTCAGAGAGCTCTGGTGCCACAATAAATTACAGTTCCCATGATTCCCTAGCACTGAGCCAGGGCAGTGCCTCAGTTTAATGTGCACTATTTCTGGCAGTCTGCTTAGGCCCTTAGTTTGAATAGCTTCAAGCGGAGCAAAATAACTAAATGTGCAAGCCTCTGAACCATACAGCAGTTGCGCTAAAATCTTGGCTTCAAACACTTGTAGTGCTGCAGGGTCAAATTGGCCACCTCTATTATAGAAGGTGCATAACACCTTAGTACTTCTCTGTACATTAGATATCACATTCTTTTAATGGAAATTAACAGAATCCTTTTCATGAAAGTATTATCCAAGATATTTGAAAGATGATACCTGCTCAATGCAGTTGTTATTGATTTTCCATTTGTGGTAAATTTTCCTCTTTGATAATATCATTATTTTGGTCTTATTATAATTGTTTTTCAATCAGTCTTTCACACAATGATTTGCAAGGGCTTTCAAGAGCCTGTTTAATCCCACTATAGTGAGTGATATAAGAACAACGTCTTCGGCATATAGTAGTATTAATAAGGGTCTGTTTGATAGAGATGGATGATGTGATGGTATTTCTGACAAAAACGTGATCACAAAATTTATGTAGAAGTTAAAAAGAGTAGGTGCTAATACACAGCACTGTCTTACTCCATTAGATGTCTAAATAGAGCTTGTTAGATTACCTTGCCTATTGCATCTTACAGCTATACAAGAGTTCTCATGAAGCTTACAAATTAAAGTCAGCAATCATCTATCAACATTGATAGTTTTGAATTTCCCCCAGTTTGTTCCTTGGAATAAGATCAGGCTGACTTAAAGTCTATAACAGCAGTATACAAAGTTCCCTTAGCTGTAGATGACTATTTTTCAATTACATGGTGGAGAACCAGAGCATGATCAGTTGCAGAGTGATTATTCCTGAATCCAGCTTGTTCATATTTGATGATATCTTCTTCAGCTAGCCAGTATTGCAGTATATCCAACAGACATAATGCATAAAGCTTACTTATGATATTCAGTAAGCTAATGGGCCTATAATTTCCCAGGTGAAATTTATCACCTTTCTTATAAATAGCGACAATTATGGCCAATCTCCAATCATCAGGAATAGATGTTGTTTGATCAATAATAAAAAAACGAGCAGCTAGAACAGGAGCCCACCAGTCAACATTAGATTTAAATACCTCAGCAGGAATGTTATCATTGCCAGGAGCTTTTCCTATCTTAAGTCTGGAAATCAAATTTTTGGTTTCCAGTATTGAAACAGGGGCCAATTAGGTAAATTTTCAATAGGAGTATAAGGCTAGCAACTAACCTGAGACTGGTCATACAATTTGATAAAGTAATGTTCCCAATTACGTGCAGGGATATGGTGGATTATACTATTTATACAATTTGGCCAACCTCTGGATACCAATTTCCAAAATGTGGCTGTATCCTTGTCTCTTGCAGCTTTTATTAAACTAGATCAAGAATCTTTTGGGGCTTGTATTTTTTTTATGTCTTTTATAACTTTTCTTTAATTCAAACCATTTGGGAGGAATTGTTTCAACATTTCCATTTCTATATTCTCAGCATTTCTGCAAAAGTTTTTGTTTCAGGTTTATACACTCTTGATCAAACCAACTTTTAGATCTGTAGGGAGTATTTGTATTCCTGGGAAGGGTCGATTGTCATAACTATTAAACATATCCCACCAGTACCTATAACATTCCCATTGAGTCCCTGGAATGTAATGACATGTGAACGGGTGTTACCGCATTAGACTAGTGATAATGGGATAGTAACATTATGAGAATACATATTATCGCACTGCATTTACTATTGTACAGGTACTGGCGCTAAAGTAGTTCCTCAGCCATCCCTCATTGGCATGTGCTCACTGTTGTGAAAACCCCTATGTCTGCATTGGAAAAAATACTACTGAGAGGTTTAGGTAGTGAGCATTCATTTTTTTTTCTTATAAACAGGACATAATTCAACCTACAATAATAAAAAATAAATAAATTACCTGTAGCACTTTCCTTGCATCAACACTGGAAGAGTTGAGTTGAGTTTATGGACATTCTAGAACAGTAGGGGAGGATGTTGTCTTTGTCAATCAGAACACAAGGACAGATTGAGACCGGGTAGGATTATCGTATACACATCATATTGAATTATCTGAAAGCATTCTTGCTGGCTGAGGATGCATTTTTACAGTTCTCCTGGAATGGGCTAGGAACTGTCAGAGCACAGAATTGGAACTCAGTGAGGATCATACCGTGTGATAGAATACGTTCCATTCCATTCTCATCATGTACTCATTATGTTACGAGAACACAGTGCGATAAGCTTAAAAAAATCTTGATTGTTGCAATTAAATTTTGAAAGGATTCAAAGATTATATCAGAAGATTTAGTTGTTAATAAGATGTTGTGCATAATAAGACAATTTTCTGTATTCAGGGAAGCACTTATGGTATTTTCTGTCTTTAAAGTCAATTTGGTGCCATAAGATCTCACTATTAACTACAGATTATGTGGAACCAACTGACTTACCAATTGGGAATGTTTAGTAACCAATTTAGTTGGTTCCACATAATCTGCCTGAGTTACACAGTTTAAAGTTAGTGTTACAGGTAGGTGATCACTTTCTGTCAAGCAATTGAGTGTGCAGACAAAGTTTTTTCAGAAGCTTTCTTCACTTCATAGAGAAAAACAGCCAGTGACCTTGGAGCTGTCTGGCTATTCAGGAATGCATCCTCCCTGCTTCTGATCAAACAGACTGAAGCCAAGTTTAACTCCAAAGAGTCACTGTTATTCTTTAGTAGAAGTATGTACAGAAAACTATATATACTCACCACTGACCACCGACAACCCACGACAAGCCACATACTTTGGTCTCATTTTTTTTATAGACACTGTTCATGTGGCCTCTAAGTCTAGCCTCTTCCTTTGACTTCTTCCTGTGTCACTTGAATCATTGTCCCCCAAACATGATGACACAATATGTTTACACTTGATCTACTTGCTCTCTGTCCTTGGACACTGCTCAGATGTTTTGAGTCCCAGCTGCAAACAACTTTCCCAGCTAGCAAGCTATAAAGTGACCTGTAGTACCCTATGTCTCTTTCCCACATCTGGATATTTAAACTCAGGTTACAAATCCCAACATTCCCCTCCAAATGTACAGATGTGTGTGTCATGTTATTTACTTGTGTTATACTGTGGTGCACACTACTGCCACCTTTCTCCTTTAGCATTTTAATTCTAGCTGGCAGTCCTGTGGGAACTTTTTATCCCCACCCTTGCCACCTAATTAAGTGTAAGGGACCCACACTGCCTTTTGTATGATGTCCCACCTCCTAGACTTCAAAATATTAGTAGCGTGTTTTGTGACTAAAACATAGACCAAGTGGTGTTGGAACAAGAAGAAAGGTTTATTTTAAATCAGCATGTAATAAATATAACTTGCTTCAGAACTTGCTACTGTAATCTTTCTTGGTTACAAAATTATAACGTTTGTTTCTAATTCACTCACAGTACCTCAGCTACACTGGCTAACAATATCTATCTAGAGAGAACATCACAGCAACTCTTTTTTAGAGCTCTGTGAGTGTTCAGAGTCTCTCCTTTCTAGACTCTAACTCTCCCAAAATACAGTTCCCTCAGAAACACCCTAAAACACAGTGCTCTCTCTGGCTTAACTTGCTCAACACTCTTCTCATCTCAACACTAACTCTAACTATCCACCAACTGTCAGCCTGGGCTTTTTAAATGCTCCCAGCTGGAATCCCATTGGCTGGCTCTCAGCTTCCTCCTGATTGACCAGCTGGACATTCTATTCACCACATATGCATCTCCTGATTTTTGCACTTTAGCGCAACAGCTAGAATTTTGCATTTATGGTGCCATTCTTACCAGACATGATACCTGTTCATGCCTCTCTACTGGTAATGCTTTAGTGAGAACATCAGCTATGTTATCTCTGGTGTCTATGTACTCCACACTCAAAATTTTGTTCTGGATGATTTCCCTGACATTTTGATACCTTACGGGGGGTTGCAGACTGCCAGAAATAGTGTGAATTCAGTCCACTTTTAGGGTTAGGGTTAGAGTTAGGGAACCATGGGAACTGTATTTTATTGTGGCACCAGAGTTGTCTGACAGAGAAGGCTCAATGTCTCAGGAAAATAACAGTTCCCATGATTCCCTAGCACTAACCCTAACCCTAAAAGTGGACTGAATTCACACTATTTCTGGCAGTCTGCAACCCCCCTACATCTATGTATTTCATTCTGCATTTCAAATTCTGTTTCTGAAATTGCAATGAATGATTGTGAATCCTCATGTAGTACAGTAGATTCAGCACATTTTTCACCTAAGTCCTCAAGCAATTGTCTTATCCACAGTATTTCTCCAACCAACTCTGACAATTCTGCAAATTCAGCCTCAGTCATGCTAAGAGCTACACAGTTCTGCTTCCTGCTGTGCCAAATTATCAGACTTTCTGCAAACTTTATCAACAAACCTGACATTGACTTTATGTCATGTAACTCTGACATGAATGAACTATCAACAAAAAATCAAGTTGAACCATGCTGCCCTGTATCACCAGTTTCCTGTCTTTGCTGCCTTTCAGATGCCTTAACACATGTTTTACTGCAGTCCAGTCCTCAACTTTTGGATTGCTCACCTTCCTGTTAAGCACTCCAACTGCAAAAGAAATGTCTGGCCTAGCATTGTTTGCAATGAACATCAAGCTCCCTACTACACTTCTAAACAGTTCTGGATTTTCAAACTCCTTTGTTGACTCACAACTGGTGTAACCAGGAGTCATTGGACTTCTCACCACTTTAGCACTTTGCAGTCCACATTTTTCAATCTTTCTATCTTTTTCTGTTGGCTCAGCAAACATGTACCATCCTCAATCCACTGTACCTCAATCCCTATGTAAGTCTTGAGATTTCCCAAATCTTTAAGCACATATTTATTTTCCAATTCCTTCTGTACTTTCTGGATCTCACGCTCTGACTTTGCTGCGACACACAAGTCATCAACATAAATCACCAACGTTACTTCTCCATTGGTGTATGCACACACATCTGCAATGCTGCATTAGTACCCTAGTTTCACCAATTCCTCATGAATGCAATGATTCTAACTCCGTGCACTTTGTTTCAATCCATAGAATGCCTTGTTTAACTTGTACACATTTCTATCATTGTCCCGTTCAAATACTAAAGGTTGTTCCATAAACACTTCTTCATCAAGACTAGCATTCAAATAGGCAGTTTCAAAATCAAAATACCTTACCATTTGGCCTTTCCTTGCTGCTAATGCCAAAACCAACCTAAGGCTTTTTGGCTTAGCTGTAAGCAAAAATGTTTTGTCAAAGTTCTCAAACTTCTGCTGTACAAAACCTTTTGCCACCAACCTGGCTTTGAATCTATGGGTACCATATGACATTTTCTTTCTTTTGAAAACCCATCTACAACCTATAACTTCCTTTTCTAGCAATGACAAGTACTCTTGATCCATAGCAGAAAAACACTTTTCTTTTTCCTCCTCAGGATAATTCTGCAGATCCTTAAAACTCTCAGGCTCATCAGCCAACACTGTACAGGCCCCTGCACTCTGCACTACAAAACATTCTGGAGGTCTTCTCACTCTCTGAGTCCTCCTGCGTATAATCACCTTTGTCCTACCTCTTTCATCCTCATGCTCAGAACTAGTTTGAACCTCTGTATCTCTCATTTGCACTGGCTCAAATTTCCTAGCTGTGATTGGTGACTGAAGTGTTTTTTGTGTCTGTGTAGGGTGTGCTGAAGTACTAGGCTCACTTTCTGGTGATGCTTCTTATTTTATCACCCCTCCATTTCCAATACTTATTTTCTTTTGTCCCAGTCTAAGAAAAACCTCTTTGTTGGAATGAAGCCTTTCCAAACCTGAGTGCTTTTCAAATTTGGCAATTCTGGATAGCAAGATCTCACATGATAAAGATGACATTTGTAGCTATTCCCAGAATACCCTACAAACATTAGCCTGTGCCATTTAGGATCACCCTTTTTTCTGAAGCTGGCAGGTTCATACACATTTGCATACTGCCTAAACATTCTCAGGTATTTCAAGTCAGGTGGTCTGCCATAAAGCATATGAAATGGGTTTTCTATACAGCAGAATTCCACACACAATTAGCAATGTGATTTGACGTCTGAATAGCTTCTCCTCAAAGCTGTTCATGTGCTTCTGCATCTAAAACTATGCAGACTTTCATCTGCTTTCTACCAACCCATCCTCCCATGGAACTGCAGGATTTGTGGTGTTGTGACATATTCCCTTCTTCCTCAACCAATTTTTCAAATTGGTTGACAAGAATCCCCCATCCTGTCTGTGACCAAAGCCCCCACCTTAAACTCTCTCTCAACCATGTTGATCCAATCCTTGAAATGTTCTGCTGCTTCACTCTTTTCCTTCAGGAGCATTACATATGACTACCTGGTAAAACAATCCACAATTACCATAAAATATTGGTTGTTTCCCAGGCTTTTTACCAAAGGACCAGCCAAATCAGCGTGGATAATTTGAAAAGGTCTTTGTGATGTGTATTTGCTGCATTTGCCACAGGAAATGCCTTCAACTTTTTCCTGCTGTAAACTGAGCAATCTAGATGATTTGAGCAAGGAGACATTTTGAATTCTGGACATACTTTCCCCAACTTCCCAAGACTTGTGAAGCTTGAATGGTAGTAATATGCACAGTCCAAATGCAAAGGCATATTGCTGACTACTGCACATTCTGCCCTATCCATCATGTAATACATTTTGTTCCTTTCCAATGCTTTTGCACAAACCTGATCATTCATGGTAATTACACACTCATCCTCCTTGAAATTCAATGCATACACACCAGTGGTCAAAGCAGACACACTAACTAAACCATTTTGCAATTTAGGTACACACAACACATTGTCAAAGTCTTTTGCAAAACCTGGAATGAACACAGTTCCCATGTCCTTTATCTCCCTTGGTGCACCATCAGCCAAGGCAACTGGAGGCACATTGGAAGATTTCTTATTTTTCAAGCATTTAGGTTTCTTATTTTTCAGGCACTTAGATTTCTTATTTTTCAGGAACTTTATCATATGTCCTGTTGATCCTAAATCAAGAATCCAAACTGGATTAGGCTTGACTTCTTAGTGGGTTACACAGTCACTGCCTTTTGCCACAGCCACAACACCTCTCCTAGTTACAGAATCTTTGGACTGTTGTTTCTTAGCTGCTTCAAGTTTTCTACAGTCCTTCTTCAAATGACCAGGCTTTCCACAATGAAAACACTTTCTCTCTCTTGACACTGCCACTTTTCCCAGTTACATTTTCCTGGAAGCCTCCAGTGTGTATACAGATCCCGGTGCCACTTGCTACTGCCTCTGGAGCCCTGCCTCATACTGGCATCACTGGCTCTCTTCCAAGACACATGCAGTTACCAATTCCATTGTAATGTGCCCCTCAGGAACTCCCTGGAGATTGTACAGAATATGCTCACAGTCCTTTGAGAGACTCCATAGCAGAAGTCTGCAAAGGATGTGTGGGATTCTCTTAAGGACATACACCAATCAAGTCCGGCATTGCCACGGATTATCTGGTGTAGGAGACTATATGCTTGCTGGGCCCAAACTGGCAAAATCAACTTCAATAGGGAGAAAGGTTGGACACTACACTTGGGCAGTAAAAATGAAATATACAGCTATAGATTGGGTGACACCTGGTTTGATGGCAGTGCATGTGTCAGTCCTGAGCAGACTCACCTCTCTGTGTAGTCAGTAAACCAATCAATTGTTGCAACTGAGAGTTTATTGAAGAACACAAAGACAGAAATCCACCAGCCTATGTTTAAGCCAGAACTAACACCCCCTTCCAGCAAACACCTAATTAAACCCCACTAACTAATTGCTCTACCCCTCCTTTCATGGCACGAAAACTAGCACCTACCTACAGTTCCCACAGCTAGCCATTACACCATCCTCCCAGCACCATTCTTATCAGCAATACAACCCTCCTACCCCAGACCTAGCTGACTCCCAGCAGTACCAACCTTCTCCCACCAGCCATGAGTTCCAGGAGGCCATTTCCCAAAACAACCTCAGCTTCATCACTTCCCATCCCTCAAGCTACTCACAGCCCATTATGCCTAAAGCCTATACTATTAACTACCAGCCTAAACCCATCACTATTCTAACTATCATCCCCACCACACTACCTAACCAACCACAAGCTGGCAGAACATATGCACACAGGCATAGTTCTCACAGTCCGCCCCTCCAAAACACATCTCAAAAAGAAAGAGGAAAGACAACTCAGAAAAACAAGTTAGTCATTTCCATTCCCCATGGCTTGTCGGGATAAGCCAAATGAAAGTCAGCAAGCAATTTAGCTGCTCTCACATGCTTGGCTTTAACCCATTCAGCATGATC
>CM034703.1:246540870-246553723 GCA_020142125.1 Phrynosoma platyrhinos | reverse complement strand
TGGGGCTGAGGACGGCCCTGATGGAGTCCTGCGCCTGCTGCATTGGCACAAAGAACATTGAACGCTATTATTTGGGTAAAACATTGGCCGCAACTTTTATTTTGTACAGGGTCTTGATATCAATCAATTAAACATTTAAATAACAGTTTTTGAAAACAAGAATTTGTTCTTGACGCATGTGTTCATGTGGTTAAGCACAACCTCTAATGGTTGGGCTGCTGCCTCTGGCGCCAGTTGCTGGAACCTGCAAAACTGAAAACACGAAAGGGCGTCTGCCAATGGATTTAGCAAACCAGGCATAGTTCTGACAGCACACACGCATAGTTCTTACAGCCTGTGAAAGCGATCTTGGAGGTTTAGTTAATCATAAGCTGAACATGAGTCAGTAAAGTGATGCAGCAGCTAAGAAAGTCAATGCAATTCTAGACTGCATCAATAGTGTCTAGTCTGAGAGAAGTAAAAGTATCACTCTATTCTGCTTTGGTTGGACCTTACCTGAAATATTGTGTCCAGTTCTGGGCACCACAATTCAAGAAGGATATTGACAAGCTGGAACACATCCAGAGAAGGGTGACCAAAATGGTGAAGAGTCTTGAAGCCCTGCTGTTTGAGGAGGGGTTTAGGGAGCTGGATATGTTTACCCTGGAAAAGAGAAGGTTAAGACATGATATGATAGCCCTTTTGAAATATATGAAAGGATGTTGCCATGAAACCTTCTGGGTGACCTTGGACAACTCACATGTTCTCAACCTCAGCGGAAGGCAATGGCAAACTTCCTCTGAACAAATCTTGCCAAGAAAACCCCATGATAGGGTCATCTTAAAAGTTGGAAACACCTTGAAGGCAAACAACAACAACAACAACATAGGATGATGGAGCAAGTTTGTTTTTTGCTGCTCCAGAGAAGAGGACCCAGAGCAATGGATGCAAGCCACAGGAAAAAAGATTCCACTTAAACATTAGGAAGAACTTTCTGACAGTAAGAACTGTTCAACAGTGTAACACACTCCCTCAGAGTGTGGTGGAGTCTCTTTCCTTGGAAATCTTAAAACAGAGGCTGGATGGCTATCTGTCTGGCATGCTTTGATTGTGAGTTCCTGTATGGCAGCGTATTGGATTGGATGGCCCTTGTGGTCTCTTCCAACTCTATGATGCTATGATTCTATGAATCAAGACTATCCCTGCTAAATTAGAACAATTGGAGAGTATGTAGCAGCCTAAATCCAATTTGTAGGCTAAAATAGAGTACTAGAACTGGAAAACTAGATAAAACTCAGTGAATCAATGGTATTTACCTAAATGTTAACTTAACATTTAGCATTTGTTCCCAGTGGATCTACCTTGTCAGCATCTTGTCAGCAGACATTAGAGTGGTGATTCCCAAATTCCCAGATTTTGTTTAGGTTTGACTACCAGAAGCCCCAGCTAGTGTAGCCAGTGGCTAGCAATTCTAGGAGTTGAAGTTCAACTACTTTTGTGGAACCATGTT
Source organism: Phrynosoma platyrhinos (assembly GCA_020142125.1). Classification (NCBI taxonomy): domain Eukaryota; kingdom Metazoa; phylum Chordata; class Lepidosauria; order Squamata; family Phrynosomatidae; genus Phrynosoma; species Phrynosoma platyrhinos. The sequence goes on along the minus strand of CM034703.1, from coordinate 246,552,234 downwards.
TGCAAACCACCATATTAGAAAAATATTGTCAGGATATATGATAATGAGCAAGAATGTCAGAAAATGAAGTTCATACATTTACTGGACTAAAGCACCAATCTGAGTGGGTGGAACCCATTGCAGAAAAAATGTACAGCCAACCTTGCAATAGATAAAAGTATGTGGTGCAGCTTATTCCATGCAGAGCCTCTGCTGCAAGATGACTCACTTTGTGTGACTTTTCCCATTTGCTTTTGAGGAAGAAAAGAGAAATCAATGAGGTCATTGTACAAACAGACTTCTCCACACAGTGGCATCCCTGCCCTGGGTGTCACCCAGTGTGGGGAAGCAGGGCTTCTGGGGGCAGGGTTCTGGGCAAGACTTCTGGGGGGTGGGGTCATGTGAAAACAGCTGCAAGCCTGGAGAAACACCTCCCTGCTGCCTGCCTGGGCTGGAGACCCCCCCCCCAAGACCCGTGGAAATGACCACATGGGCTGGGAAAGCCCACATGGGAGAAACGACTATGCAAGCCACAGAAATGGCTGTGTGGCCAGGGAAACAGCCACCCACTGCCTACCTGGGATGGAGAACCCCCCGAGGGCCAGAGTGGCACCTGCGCAAGCCCAAGGAGTGTCTGTGGGGGGAGCAGGGAGCTGACTAGGTGCCACTCCCTCTTATGGGGTGTCATCCCCCCTTGTTGGGGTGTCACCCGGTGTGGCCTGCAACCCCAAGTGATGCTACTGTCTCCACATATACTGTGGAGATTGTGCTATACAAGCACTGCTAGTAAAGCAGCCTATGGGGAGAAGAGAAGGGGGCTTCCATCCACAGCTGGATTATGAATGAAACAATTGGAACAAGTGCTACAGGACTCTCAGGTTAAGGTGCCTGTGCCACTGTTGATGTTACATACACATGCATCTTTCTTTTAAGGTGATACTGTCAGAAGATAAATGCTGCAGGGAAGAGGGCCATGTAGATATCGCTTCCTCCTAAAGATTGGCAGGATTTACTATCCACCTTGGACTCATTTTCTGCTGTGGAGTAAGTGGCACCACTGAGCCTCTGACTTTGATCATGCCAGTTGGGACATAATTTAATGTTTGCTGTGCTAAAGTCTAACTATAATTTCATCCCAGAAATAAAGATGAAATGTAAGGAAATATGATTAAGACTATAAGGAATGATTTAGCACATCATGAAGAATAGTTTATCTTAGGGATGGAAGCTAGCAGCATATGGACTACATGTGCCTCAAGGTTTTTGGTGACCTCTGGTGTGCTGTCCTAGGGAATGATGAAACAAGAAGGACAAAACTCCTGGAAGTTGCACATTCTGAATGATGTTCCCATTCCTGGACCAAACTAAGTAAGTTTGGATGGTCTCCTGGAAATAATGTAATAGTACAAGAACTGAGCAGTGATCCTGTGACAGCAATGTGCATATCATTTTTAATGTGAATAATTTTTGATGGAAAAGTCTCCAATGTCTTCAAAATAAAACTTAACCAAAGCCTATGATACTTTTTAAAAGTATGTTTTCAAAGAAACATGAGAGGAATGTTCAGATGAGCTGTTCTTTTCTCTAGGGACTTCTGTTACACTGGATGATGTGAGAGAACCTAATTTGAGACAATTCTCAGGAGATTCTGGGAGCAGCTTTTTTTAAAAAAAAATAAAGGCAAGGATGTATAGTTTTGAAAATGTAACAGGTCAGCTGCCCTGAGAGAGTCATACTGATATCTGACAATGATGAAACGAGTATCAACATGAAAGTTTTTTTGGTGGGTTTCTTTACCCAAAAGATAAGCAGCAAGAAAAAGGTAGTTTTTTTTCCTGGGAGGAGGCAAAGATTCACAGTCTAGTGAGTCCATACTTGGATTTACCAAATAGGCAGAATCTAGATTCAAGCAAACATTTCCTTGGAATTTTTTTCTTTTGGTTATTTTTTTGGACAACACCTGCAAGAATCCCTTAGATAGTTCTACAAAAAATCATTTTCCCAGGAATTTTTCCAATTTTTGCTTTGCACATACCAGGCCCATAATCTTGAAACATTGAAGATGCATTATCTACCATCTCAGATGGAGAGCCAAAAAGATAAGTCACATCAGGGGCTGATTAACTGGCAACTGCTTGACACAATGGGACACAATATCCTATGGAGATTATTATCATAAGATAATGGATGATACTGGTCTATAGCCACATCTCTCCATGAAAAAAAAATCACTATAATAGTTGGAGAGAGCCAGCATGGTGTATTGGTTTGAGTGTTGGACTACAACTCTGGAGACCAAGGTTTGAACCCTGTTAAGCCATGAAACTCACTGGGTGACCTTGGAGATGTCACATGCTCTCAGCCTCCGGGGAAGGCAATGGCAAACCTTCTCTAAACAAATCTTGCCAAGAAACTCATGACAGGGTTGCCTTAGGGTTGCCATAAGTTGGAAAAGACTTGAAGGCACACAACAACAATAATAATTGGAACATGCCTAGTATTTTGCAGTGGCTTGAGTGTTGGACTAATACTCTGGTGACCAGGGTTTGAATCCTTGCTCAGCCATGGAAATGCACCAGGTGATCGTTGGATAAGTCACATAATTTCAGCCTCAGAGGAAGGCAAAAGCAATCCCCCTCTAAACAAATCTTGTCAAGAAAACCTCAAGTCATCATGAATTGGGCATGACTTGAAGGCATACAGAAATAGATGGAGTCCCCATACTATTGTACATTAGTTATATCCATTAGGATAGCATTTTATAATTAAACCCCAGCCCTTTGGAACATGTTGGCCACTCTTAAAACTTTGCCCACATTTAGCTTCATCATTTTATCAGCTGTGTTCTACCCCAGGACTGGAATTTGAAGCATCAGCTTGTTTGACCTTGAATTCTGCTACAACTTCTTAGATTTGAATTTTCTATTGGGCTACATATCATGTACAGCCAAATCCTAAACACCATCTTAGGAACCTATCCCCGTACCTGGGGGGCATGAGGCATGCCTCTGAAACAATAACAGTCTAAAAAGTATTCTCAATAACTTTTGTTATAACTACTAGACATGTCTTTAGAAAAGTAAAACATTAGGGAATGAAGCACAAAGTAAAGTTTAACTTTCAAAAGCTTTATGTACAGGGTGCAAGGGGTAGCTGGTTTATTATGCTTAATATGTTTAATACTTTTTTAAAAAACCATATACAATAGAGATAGCATACTGTCCGGTGAAAATATGCCTGCTGGATATAAATTTTGTAATATGAAAACAAATTGTTGTAAATAAAGTCAAGATTTGAAAGTTTAACGTTGCTTTGTGCTTCATCCTCCTAATGTTCAGTTTTCTGAAGACAAACCTTGTAGTTATATCAGACGTCACTAAGAAATGTTGATTAGACTCTTATTGTTTCATATGGGTACAACATGTCCACCATATACAGGCATAAATACTCAAGATCTTAACTCTGGAACTTGAAGCAGTCAAGCCTTGTGGAACAAAATGAGAGTTGCTTCACGTTGTCTATTGGCTATAAAGTGCATAAGATATTGTTAGAATATGGATGGGCTATGCAGTCAAAGGTGAAATGTAGAAATGTGTGTGTGGAAATTTCCTCCTGAGAACAACATCTAGAAAAACAAAGTGAATCTACCACCAGATGGCTACACAGACAGAAACATATACTTTTCCAAAGGTACAACTCATAGATACAGACTTTGTTATGAAAAACAAGAGATATCAAAAAGGTAAATATTGTTAGGCTTGGGAAAATAGTCACGTGGTGGATGATGGACAGCAAGAAGAAATCTAACACCATTTCACATGTTATGTTGGAAACCACTAAATCTAAAATATCAGACAGTTTTTGGACAATATGTAAATATATATGTGCCAGCATGTTTTAAAAGGAAAAATTGAACCAAAGAACTACAGAATTTGTGACATATTGAAGAAATAGTTAAAGATTTCACCTTGGTGGTGGGGAAAGTTTCAATGTTTCAAAAAGTTTTTTCCTCTTGAGGAAAGTGAGAATGATATACTACAGTGCAGCAAAAAATTCCAGTGTTTTAATTGACAAAGAGATGTTTAAATGTGGTTGATAGACCTAAAGAAAAAAATCACAAGGTAATTAGATTCAAAATATATAAAAAAGACACCTTATGGCAAACAGAGTTAAAAAGCTAGGTTAATAGCAAAAAAGGATTTGCTTAGCAAAGGTTTAAAAAACATTGATAAAAACATTTAGTCCAAGGCTGAGAGCTTGTGACTGGTATAGACTTTAGCAGTAAGGAGGGGCTAGTAGGTGCAACATTTTGTTTTTGAGATTGCTTGTTTAGATATTGATACGTGTGTTTGCACAAAGGTGATGGCATTTTTGGTTATTTAGATTCAAGAGATTCAAGGAGGAGAAATTGTCTAAAGAGATTTGTTATTAAAGGGTTTGATTTTTGAGATCTCATTTTTAAAGTTGCTAGACTGCTGATGGAATATGTTTAGTGAGTCAACATAGAAAGATTGGGAAAGTGTAGATCGCAAAGTGCAAAGGTAGTAACTGGTTTAAAGTTAATTAGTTTTGTTTAGAGTGAAGTTACAAGGGGTTTTAAATATCCAGATATATGGAGAAGCTTTGTGAGGGGTTTGATGTTTGTGGTTGACAATAATGGATTGGATATTGTGTTGACAATAGGTGTTTTAAGGGAAGAAATTGTTTTTTAAGGTTAGACAGCAATAGAACATTTGTTAAGATTTTTTAAGAGAAAGGGGCTTGTGATTTAAAATAGCCACCTTGAAGATAGAATGTTTTATAAATAGTTCATTTGCTTCAAAAGGTGCATGATAGATAGTCAGTTTAAAGATTGTTGAGTAAATATAGAGATAAAGGTCAATAGTTTGGAAAAAGATAATGATATGTAGCTTTAAGTGCTGATAAAACAAAATATATAACATTAAATAAAATAGAATAGATTAAACAGTTGTTATAGAATTTACATTGTAAATTGTCAGTTATGATATATAGAGATTCACAGACATGTATTTTTATGACAGAAGTAAAAAGTTAAAGGGTAGATCAAAATACGTTGGAGTTAGATAACAAAATGTCAGAGAGCTAGTTTAAAATGGAATTGTATACCTAAAATTTAAAACCAATTGATTACAGATATATAAACAAAGGTTTTAGAGATAGAACAACATTAACAATTGTTATAACAGATTGAGATGTCACCTTAAGTATACAAAAACTAACGATTGTGTTTAGATAGTTTAACAACAAAAATAGTGGTCTCACACATCTACACATTTCAGGAGGGGATTGTTAGAATATGGATGAACTATGCATTCAAAGGTTAAATGTAGAGATGTGTGTGTGGAAATTTCCTCCTGAGAACAACATCTAGAAAAACAAAGTGAATCTAACATCAGATGGCTACACAGACATAAACATATACTTTTCCAAAGGTACAACTCATAGACACAGACTTTGTTATGAAAAACAAGAGATATCAAAAAGGTAAATATTGTTAGGCTTGGGAAAATAGTCATGTGGTGGATGATGGACAACAAGAGGCTGGGTTAATATACATCTTACAGGCATTATCCAATCAACATGAGGTTAACACCTAGAAGGTGAAGTATGGGAAGAGCCTAGAGAAGCCTTTGTCTAGAATGTTTATTGTTTAAGATGTGAGCCTGTCTGCCAACAGTGGTTTTAACTGCAACAAGTTGAGATCCTAAATTTTTGGGATTGTTAAAGATGTAATGTTGCATGGCTGAACTGGTCAAGTTCATCACAATGGATTTTACTTAGTTATCTTATTTTACTTTCATATGCATTAATAAAACTATGCTTTTGGATTTTACAATGTGTCTTCTTTACTGAGGAAGACAGGATCCTGAAGAAGGGAAGCTGAGCCAGTTGATGGTAAGAGTTACAAAGTGGCTGTGGATCACAGCAGCCAGGCTTCTCTAGGTCCTTCCCATACTCCACCTTCTAGGTGTTAAACTTATGTTAATTGGATAATGCCTGTATGATGTATATTAACCCAACCTCTTGTTGTTCATCAATCACCACGTGACTATTTTTCCAAACTAACAATTATTTACCTTTTTGGATATCTATTGCTATCCATAACAAAGTCTGTGTCCATGAATTCTGCCTTTGGGAAAGTCCATGTTTATGTCTCTGTAACCACCTAGTGTTAGATTCATTTTGTTTCTCTAGATGATGTTGTTTGTGCTTTGCCTAGAAGCTGTTCTCAAGTGTAAAAATTACAGATACACACATCTCTACATTTCACCTTTGACTGCATAGCCCATCTATATCCTAACAATTCATTATTTTTTTAAGTTTTGGTGTGACTATTTCTATCAGGCTTTTATAATATATCACACTAAGCCTGTCAGGTCCTGGTGATTTTGCAGATTTTAACTCTTTAATAGCATCCTTTATCTCTGTAGCAGCTATCTCTTTGTTCAATCTTTCATCTTCTTCCACATCCCATTGTATGATACTGGCAATTTTTATGTACTTCCCTTGTTTGTCTTCTGAAATTATTTTTTCTTTGAATATCCTGCTAAAGTACTCATGAAAGCTTTTCTTAATTTCATTCTGATTAGTATTGATCTTATCTTTGTCTTTTATTTTTGTTATTAGTCTCTTTTTTCCTCTTTTTTAATCTGATAGCCAACCATTTACTCAGTTTATTCACAAATTCAAATTGCTTTTGTTTGACATATCACATTTTTTTCTATTTCTTCTGTTTTAACATAGAAACTTGGTTTTGTAATACCTTTATTTGCATTTTTAATTTCTTGTTTGCCAGATGTCTTTTTAATTGATTTTCTGCTGTTTTCAACTCTGTTTGGATTCTTACAAAATGTTCCTGTCTTCTTTTCCTTCTTTGCTAGTTTCCCAAACTACATTTAAATCTATTTTGTCTGTCATATTAATTTCAAAAAATTCTTTCAAGGTTTCCTTGGATTTCTTCAGCACTTTCTCATCTTTCAATAATGCTTCCTCTAGTCTCCAACAGAAGTCCACTTTTTTCTTTTTCAGCATCATTCTTACTGGACAATGATCTGATAGGGTCAATGGCAGACACTCTATTTTTTTCTATTCTGGTTTTGATTAGATCAGAAACAAAGATCATGTCCTATTTGGACCAAGATTTTTGTGGATTAAAATAAAACGTGTAATCTTTAGCCTGACCGTACTCGTATCATCAAGTATCCTCTACCACCACAGTATTTATCAGATTAAAGAATGCTTTTGGTAATTTCCCGTGTGAAACCTTTACATTATTTTTAGCTTTTTTTTTTGTCTACACTGGGGTCAATTACCCCATTCCAATTGCCCATCATTATTGTATGCTCATATTGGTATTCTCCTATCACCTTAATAAGTCTCTCATAGAATTTACTTTTATTTTGTAGGGGGCCATGTACTACTATTACAAGGGTCTTTAAATTTTCTCAGTTGAGTTCTACTCCCACATAATATCTATTTTCATCCGCAAATATTTCCTTTGCTTCCAAAGTAACTTTTATATACATTGCCACCCCCTTTTTCCTTTTTTCCAAAGCAGAAACAAAGACGTTTCCAAGTTTACTGTTCTTTAATAATCTTAAATCCTTTATACAAATATGTGTTTCCTGAAGGCAAATTATCTCTGCCTTTAATTTTTCTAAACAATGAAAAATTATTTTCCTTTTCTGTGAAGGGTTGAGTCCCTTCACTTTCCATGTGATCACATTCATATTTCTACTCAACTTCTCCATCTTCTTCTAACTCCTCTTCTGATTCTTTTGAGTGCCCTTTTCTTTTTCTCTCTGTTTCTTCTATAGCTTCTTCTGATCTTATCATTTTATTTTGGTGTTTCTTTTCTGTTCTCTTTGTCACTCTTTCATTTTCTGTCTAGTCTAATTTCATTTTCTCTATCTGTGACTTCCACTTATGCTTCTGCTGGATCATATTTATTATAGTTCTCCTTTGTGTGCGCCACACTATCTTCTTAGGGGCCATCTTTTTTCTGTATTACACTTTCTAATTCATCTAGAATGTCTTTTATCATTGAGGTTGAGTTGATTTTATATCTTTTTTGAACGTAGCTGAAGGACAATCCTTCTGGGAATTCCTACTTATAAAAGATATCATGATCTCTCAACACTTTAGTTAACTGGTTATAGTCCTTTCTTTTTCTAAGCATTTCTCCTGGAAGATCCTTAAAAATCTGGATATCTGAATGATCGATTTGTAGTTTCTTCTCATAATGCATTTTAATTAATTGCTCTCACCTGTATTCTCATGAAGTATATGACTACATCTCTTGGTATCTTTTTTCTCTTCACTATCCAGAAATTAATCCTGTACATTTTATTGATTTCAAAATGAAATTCATCTCCATCTCTATCCATGTACTTCACAAGAATTGGGGTTAGTCTTTTGTATATGTTCTCAGCCTTTTGTTCACTCAACCCTCTAATTTTAAGGCATCTTTCTCTTGCCTTCTGATCTGTCTTGACTCTTTCTTCTAATTCCTTTAACTGGTTCTTCTTTAGAGTTGTAAGTTGAATTTGTAAATCCTCATTTTGCTTCTCTAGTAAAGCAATTTTTGTTTTTGCTTGAGTTAATTCTATTGTTAATTTCTCTTCTATGTTTACCACCTCTTTAACCTCTGTTTTTATATCTTGTTTCAGTTCTCTTGTATTTTTCAGATCATATTTTAACTCTACTTTATCTTTTTTAATATCCAATCTTATCTTCTCAATTTCCTCCAATATTAGCAGGTTAAGCTCTAACATTTTATTTGTTTCCAGAGAGGGTCTTCTTTGTTGCAATCCTTGCGTTTGTGCCTGCATCTTTGCTTGTGATCTAGTTAGTGCTGCCATACACCATATACAACACACTATATAGTATAATATGGAGTATACAATGTTTCTAACCTTACTTATCTCCAACTATTATATTATAATACTCAATTTAACACAACAATTATAGTATTTTGCCTAAAGAGAAATTTCTCAAACTAGCTAAGTTCAGAGGTATAGTATTACTTATATATTAATCCCCCTCTGGCAACACACTCTCAGCAAATAGATTGAATTGCCCTACCAGAACAGCTGTAATACTACTTAAACCAAGAACAGCCAAAAGCAGCCAAAGTCAGAAAAAGTGCTCTATACTTTGCTATATAGAATATATTACAGCGTAAAGTTCTTTGACTAAGAAAGAGAGAGATCAAACATTATCTAAATATTCAAACATATATTCGTAGGACACCTTCCAATTTTATATATATAGCTATATATGTACTCTATTAAATATATATATATAGGTATATATATATATATATATCTTAACCCAGATATTTACTTGCAAAATGAAGGAATATCAGCACCAAAGGCAAAAGGGAGTTTTATACAGTCTTACATTTCAAGCTCTTTTAAATTTTAATTTTTCACTAAACCCAAAGGTGAAACCACCTTAAAGAATATCTGTATCTTCTAACTGTATTAGACTGTATAGGATAATATGGGTTGGATCTCAGTAGTTTTTACTTTTCTCCACTAAGTGGCGCTGTAGTATGGGATTCTTCACTTCTTCAGACACACAGTCCACTCACTCTTCTCTGATCCTGGTTCCTCCTCTACTCCCAGTTGTTGTTGCCTCTCCGTGTCAGCATCCATGTAATTTTAATAAGGTGCTGCTTCTTAAAGTCCTCACACCTTCTACTCTCTCCCAGGAGAACAAGACCATGACAAAAGCTGCCAAGGAACACAATTGGGGCCGCGTTTTTCCTCTCACCCCAGGCAGCAGCTTTGAAGATCACTCTTTCTTCTCTCGCCCTGGCTTTCCGAGATAACCACCCTTTTTCTTTATATCCAAGATCTTTGTAGGGACATCTCTCATCTCGCCCAAGACCTCCTCTCTTCAGAGCAAACCTCTCCTCTCAACCAAGGATGCATAAACAGCTGCACCTTCTCTTCACTCCCAGGAAGTTTCCCAACTATCAGGCTGGTTAATTACTCACTTAGTTCCTTGTTGACTTAAAGCAGTCTGCATCCTTTCTTACTTGCCCAGATCTTCCTTCCTTTTTATATGCTTAATTATCCACTGGTCTGATTTTTACAGTTCACAGATTTTAATTCTATATGACTTTCCTTCTCTTTATTTAATTTCTCTTTCATTTCTTCTAATGCAATAAACGCTTTCATCCATTCTTTTATTCTTTTATTCATCTACTAAGATCCTTAAGACACAAAGGTATCTTCAGCTGGACACACCCTGTGTTGGAATATAGATACTGTTGTTTTTTGTTCAGTCTAACAATTGATTTATGTCTAATTAATCTTTAGCAATTATCAGTTCATTATTAGGTTGGAAGGGCTGTGTAGGTACGGACCTTCCTTCACGTGCAGTGGGTTCTGCCCGGTCTCCTCTGCCTCTTTCTCTTTATATTTTTTGTTATTATTGGCTTCAGAGACAGGTAACTGACCTTCGTGGCATAATCCTCTGTCTTCTCTATACCTAGAAAAGTTTTTCTTTGTTTGTTAGTCTTTTTCCTGGCACGTTAATGGAGGTTAGAATGGAGCCTCAAGTATGCCAGATTTGATTGTCCCGATTCACAATGTATACTCAGGCAACTGTACAGACAGAACATGAGGAAACAAAATGGCTTCCAAGTAGTAACAGTTTCAGATAAGGTTTTATTTTATCAATTTATCTGTTTCATTTATATACAAAACACATCATATGAAAAACAGCATTAGACTCTGAGAAAGGAACATGAAAATTTGGGTAAGACACATCAACTATGCAGATGACACCAAACCAACTGTAGAAAATACCAAACCCCTGATGAGTACTGGGGAAAATCAAGGAAGAAAATGCAATAGCACAGATATAGCTGGTCATTAATTAAACAAAAATAATCACTACAGATGATGTATTTAATTTTAAAGTAGATGATGAATACAGTGGGCCCTTGGTATTCACTGGGGTTTGATTTCAGGCCCCTCTGTGGATATCAAACGCTGTGGATGCTCAAGTCCCATTAAATACAATAGCATAGCAAAATGGTATCCCTTATATAAAATAGCAAAATTAAGTTTGCTATTTGGAATATATATATATATATATATATATGTGTGTGTGTGTGTGTGTGTGTGTGTGTGTGTGTGTGTATTTTCAAACCATGAATGGTTGAATCTGTGAATGAAGAATCCATGGATATGGAGGGCCAACTGTACATGGAAATAGTCAAAGACTTTCTATACCTTAGCTCAGTCATAAATCAAAATAAAGACTGTAATCAAGAAAGATTAGGAAGAGCAGCTATGAAGGATCATAGAATCATAGATTTGAAAGAGACCACAAGGGCCATCCAGTCCA
>CM034703.1:246529799-246540770 GCA_020142125.1 Phrynosoma platyrhinos | reverse complement strand
ATGCCTGGCTTCTCCTTTCCACTGTATAATAAATTCCAGGAGAACATGCTCACTCCCACCTAAAGATTCAACCACTTGCACCCCATTAACTAGGTCATCCCTGTTAGTTAGGATCAGATCCAAAATAGCTGACTCCATTGTTGCCTCTTCCACCTTTTGGGCAATGAAATTGTCTTCAAGGCAATTGAGGAATTTGCTAGACCTTGAGGATTTTGCTGAGTTTGAATTCCAGCAAATATCAGGATAGTTGAAGTCACCCATCACTACTATATTTCTCCTTTCTGAGTGTGTGGTCATCTGTTCTAGAAAGGCATCATCCAATTCTTCTGCCTGAGTCAGTGGTCTGTAGTAGACAATAACATCCCTGTTGTTTCCCTCCCCTTTAATTTTTATCCAGATGCTCTCCACCTGGCTTCTATGACTGATGTCCTGGATTTCTTCACTGGTGTAAATATCCCTATCATATAATGCTATTCCTCCTCCTTTTCTGTTTGTCCTATTCCTCTTGAAAAGGTTGTACCCCTGCATTTCTACATTCCAATCATGAGACTCATCCCATGGAACTAGATAAGATCTTCAAGTATAAAAATGTTTCATTGAATGCCAAAGTCTGGATCATCCATGCCACAGTACTTCTAATGCTCATGTATAGTTGTAATAATAATAATAATAATAATAATAATAATAAATTTTTATTTATAGCCCGATGCTCTGCTAAACAATTGGGGTGGGTTACAGCAATTAAAACAGACAAAGTTAAAACATTCCCTCATCCCCATAGTTGTAAAGTTGGACAATGAAGAGAGCTGACAGGAAGAGAATCATTTAATTTGAAATGAGCTGCTGGAGAAGAATTCTTTTTTTTTTTTTTAAGTTTATTATTATAAAACATTGCTATTACAATACAAACAGACATTATGTACAAACACATTACATACTAATACAAACATAATTACAGATAAGCAAATAATAGATAATAAACAGTTAATGAAGCTTTAGGTCAGGGGTAGGCAACCTTTCTGAGACCTGGGCCGGTCTCCCATAGCCCAGGTCTTGGCTGGGCTGAGAGGGGGGGGTAATGGCAGCGCGTGCGCTCACGCATGTGCGCATGCCCTCCACCGACATGCAAGACCCCCCGTGCACGCTGCCACCACCACCGCCTCCACAGCATGCGCAGCCGCAGCCGTGCATGTCACGGCCGCCATTTTGAAAATCAAAATGGCGGCCGCAATGCGTTTGCACATGTGCAGGAGTACTGCGCATGCGCAAACACCTCGCGGCTGCCATTTTAATTTCCAAAATGGTGGTCGCAGCGCGCGGGGCTGCACAGCGGCAAAAATACACAGTGCCAGTGGCGGTGGCAGAACCTTCGGCTTGGGCCGGTAAGTCCCGGGACCTGGGCCTTAACCGGCCCCTGGGCCGTAGGTTGCCGGTCCCTGCTTTAGGTCTTCAGCTTATAAGAAACTTCCCAAATGCACTATAATCATCTTATTTAACATAAACTTCTCAATTTTCTCTAAATTTAGTTGCTACATATACAAGTTTCTAAGCTAAAGAAATTTAAAAAATCACAAAGAATGTATATTAAATTCTACTATTTTTTCCTTTTCTTTTCTTCAATTTAACATACAGGTTAAAACCATCCAAAAGTCAAAACAATTATACAATATACAAACAAATTACAGCAGCATTGATCAATAAAACAGCAGTATCAAATACATAAGTACTGAAGAGGTTCCTAGAGAGTTCTCCTAGGAGAATTTCTGGTTTCTGATTTCTGAGGCCGGGATATCTATTCTGGGAAGGCCTGCTGGAAGAGATCCGTCTTAACAGCCTTTTTAAAGCTGTCTAAGTATGTGAACAGACTGATCTCATCCGGCAGGCCATTTCATAATCTTGTCTGTTTCCCAACTCCATTCTTTTTCATGTACATAATCCAGGATTCCCAACTTTTGTGGAAATCACTTAACGTGTTATTCCTTATTAAATATGTTAACTTCTCTATTTTGTAAATATCATATACCTTCATTCTCCATTCTTCAACTATTGGAATTCTTTCCTCCTCCAGTACTTTGCATAAATTGTTCTTGCAGCAATTATTACCAAAAAAAGTAATTTCCCAATTTCTTTTTCAATCTCCTCAATTACAATATTTAAAAGATATACTTTTGGGACAGAGCGAACTTGTAAGTTAAAAATTTCTTTTATCTCACTATGAATCATCTTCCAGTACTTTTTTGCCAATCTACAGTTCCACCACATGTGTAAATAAGATCCCAATTCAGGTTCACATTTCCAACATCTTGGGTTACAACCTTTATACATTTTAGATAATCTGAGTGGTGTAGGTACCAACGGTACATAGATTCATAAAGATTTTCCCTTAATTCCACATTTACAGTGTATTTTATACTTCTTTTCCATACCTTTTCCCACTCTTCCATTTGAATAACTTGATTTAAATCAGAAGCCCATTTAATCATGTAGTTTTCAACTGAATTCTCTTCCAGTTCCCAATTTCTTATTAAGTTGTAATATTTTGATATCTTTTTAGAATCTCCCCCAAGAATTTTTTCAAATTTTTTATTCGCGGGACCAATTTGTTCCAGACAACAATCCATTTTGTATCTCTCCGTTAACTGTCTTTACATAAACCAATTTACTTTATAACCTAACTGTAACAATTCCTCCTGTGTTTTAAAGTTCATATGACCTCCCTCAATTTTAATCAGATCTTTATATTTCATCCAGGTCCCTTCATTATACAGGCCTTTAATTAAAATAGCCTCAGCCAGTAATGCCCACAAAGGTATTATCCATTTTAATTTTATCATAAAATAAATAGGCGTGAAAGCCAAATTGAAGATTCACCCCTTCCAATTCCAATAGTCTATTATTATTTAACTTGAGCCAATCTTGCATCCGATCTAGTATACATGCTTGAAAGTACCAGGATAAATTCAGTAAGGCTAACCCACCTCTCTCAATGGTATCTTGTAAGTTTGTTAATTTCACTCTTGATTTTTTCTTATGCCAAACAAATTTCAAAATATCCTTATTCCACTGCCTGAAGGCTTCATCTTTATCAATAATTGGAATGTTCTGAAAATAAAAAATCATTTTTGAAAGAACACTCATTTTTACAACTGCGATCCTACCCAGCCATGATAAATTTAAATTATTCCATCTTTTAAAGTCATCTTTAATTTCCTTCCAAATTCTTTCATAATTATTTTTAAAAAGATCTGAATTCTTCACTGTTAGCCATATCCCCAAATATTTGACTTTGTTTTCTCTTTTGAATCCTGATATTGCTATATTCCCATCTGCCTCTTTTTTCGGAATGTTTAAATAACATCACCGTTTTAGCTTTATTAACTCGGTAACCCGAAACATCTCCATATTGTTTGTGGGTGGTCATTACAGTTTCCATGCACTCTACTGGATTAGATATTGTTAAGACAACATCATCGGCATAGGCCCTCAATTTATATTCTTGTTTTTTTACTTACAACACCTTTTATTAAATTATCATTCCTTATTTTATTGAGCAAAATTTCCAATGTAAGGATAAACAAAAGGGGAGCCAATGGGCATCCTTGCCTAACACCTTTGTCAATATTGAACTTCTGTGTCTTTTTTCCATTTACCAGGATATAAGCCTCTTGTTTAGGATAAATTTTCTTGATCCAGATCATAAAATTATCACCTACATCCATTTTTTTAAAACTCTGAACATGAAATTCCATGTGATATTGTGAAATGCTTTCTCTGCATCTAGAAAAACCAATGCCAATTTTTATATATTTTTTTTATGAATTTCTATCAAATTTAACAACTTCCTAAAATTTTCCTTTGTTTTTCTATTTAGGAGAAAGCCATTTTGATCATTATGAATCCAATTATCTAATATCATTTTAAGTTGTTTGGCTAAAATAGCTGCAAGCAATTTGTAGTCTGAGTTCAATAATGAAATTGGTTGATAATTATTAGGATCTAAACTGTCTTTATCTTGTTTTGGACTTAATACAATGTTCACAGAATTCCATGTTTGGGGAATCTCATCTTTAAGGATACTATTCATGGTCTCCAATAGTGGCAGTATTAATTGAAGGGCAAAAAACTTATAATATTCATTGACAAATCCTTCCGGACCAGGAGATTTGGATGTTTTCAAAATTTTTATAGCATCTTCTAATTCTTTATATGAGATAGAATCATTTAGGATTGTCGTCTGATCCTTTGTCAATTTAACCACTTCCATTCTTTCAAAATAACTCTGAATTTCTGAAACTTGTTGTGAGGAACCACTACTGCCACCTTGACTAATTCTCTCTTTTAGAATTTTATGTGACTTGCTTCATAGCCCTCATCAGATACTGGTCCCAGAACTATTAATAACACACTGGTAGCGTTTGTTCAAAAATCTCATACAGAGGCCAAAATAGGTTTTTATAAAATAAAAGATGGTTTTATTGTGTTTCAAACATACAGGCACACTTCTTGGTTTTCATACTTATTAATAATATTACTTGGTTACCGTTTTAAGTGCAGTGTGGCTATTTCAAATACAATCCTTCAGCTATTTCTATGATTACAACCTAACCGTACAGACTCTCTCTGCACTAGAGCTCTGTTGAACCACAGAGTTCTTTTCCTTTTTCTTTTGACTCTTATCTTTGTTCCACTTGGTTCCCTCAGGAACAATCCACAGCCTCTGGCTTAAGATACTGCCTTCTGTGTCTTCTGTTCCACAGATCCTAACTGCCTAACTCCCTCACTACCTGAGCTATTTATCTCCTTCCAGCTGCTCTCTCATTAGCTGATTCCAACTGTCTTAGGATTGGTCAGCTGTCTTCTGGTCTTCACAGCTCCCTGCTACCTTTCTGTTCATCACACTTGTCTTGGGGTTTCTTTATATATATCAAGAAAATGTCTAACCAAAACTTTTTGAATTTGCTTTTGATTTGTGACTATGTTTGTTCCACTCCTAATTTTAGAAATAACCCATTTAGCTCTTTCTCATCTCAGAGTATAAGCCAATAATCCCAGGCTTATTGGCACCCTCAAAATATTTCTGCTTTAGGTATCTGATTCTTTTGTCAATTTGTTCCATGGCTAATATAGATATTTGTTTTTGAATATATTTAATCTCATTTACAATATCCACACTGCCAGGGTGTTCTTGTAGATTCTTTTCTAACCTCTCTATCTCCATGTACAGTTTTATTTCTTTTTCCTTTCTTTTCCTTCTCCATTCTATTGTCTTTTTTATTATGTATCCTCTAATTACCACTTTAGACGTGTCCCACACAACATGATTAGGAGTTTCATGATCCATGTTTTCTTCAAAATAGTTTTCTATTTGTTTTTTCACATCATCACATACTTTCTGATCTTTGAATACATTTAAATTTAATCTCCAATTAAATTGTGTAGAGCCCAATCTTAATTCCATCATCACAGGATTATGGTCAGACCATATTTTAGGAATTGTCTTCATATTAGCAATTTTGGATAATAAATGTTCTGTTAACCATATCATGTCAATTCTGGAGAAGGAGTGGTGCCTATTCAAGTAAAACGTGAAATCCTTCGCATTTTCATTTTTGAACCTATGTGCATCATAGAGGGTTAAAACCTCAGTTAACCCAAAAAAACTCTTTTGGGAGTTTACCCTATTTTCTTTAATAAGCTTACTTGAAGTTTGATCCACTTTGGGTTCTATGACCCCATTCATATCACCAAGCATGATTACATTTTCATAGTCTAAATCTATAATCTGCTCTCTCAATTTCTGATAGAATTTGTTTTTATTTTCTAGAGGGCCATATATACCAATTAACAAAAAATTTCTACCTTCAATTTGTATTTCTATGACAAGAAAATGTCCATCTGAGTCTTCCAAAATTTTCTTTGGTTCGTAGTTAGTGTTAACATAGAACACCACTCCTCTCTTCTTGAACTGAGGTGCTGATATAAATTCAATTCCTAGTTTAGGACACCGTGAATGTTTAATAGCCTTTTTCCTGATTCTGGTTTCTTGGATATAACATATGTCAAGTTTTAATTTTTGTAAATAATGAAAAAAAAAATTCCTCTTCTGGGGAGTATTCATTTCCTGCATGTTCCATGTTGCAATTTTTATTTGTTTGCTGTGACCCATTTCTACTCAATTAAATATTATTATTTCAATTTAGCTTACAGTAGAATATAGCATATACACAAAATCAATCATCAAAATATTCTTCCACTCCTAATCTAATAGGCAAGGCCAAATTTTCCATATTTCCTTCCCTTCTATCCTGTCTCATTTCCTTTTTATAAGTTGCCTTACTGATCCTATCTGCTCTTTCTTCCTCCTCTTCTTCCTTTCCTTCCCCTTCCATATCTAATTCCTCCTCTTCTTCATCGCTATCCCCTATCTCTTCAATACTTTGAACATATGCACTTGCACCAGCACATACCTCCTCTTCCGCCTTCTCATCTCCCTTTGTGTCCCTTTCCAGATCATCTTTATTCGTGGTCTGTGTTTTTTGTCTGCCAAAGCACTGCCTAATGAAGTTTCTGGCTTGCTCTGGTGAGGAAATTCTAGTCCTTTTTTTTTCTACCAAAAAGTTAAACCTTCTGGGATCTCCCACTTGTACTGTATCCTTTCTTTTTTTTTAACAATGCCATTAAATTACCATAATCCCATCTTTTCCTCTGCAAGTGAACTGGAACATCTTTCAACACCTTGAGCTCCTGTCCATCATAATTAAAAGGTGATTTATTATGCTTAGTCAGAAAAAGGTCATGTGTTTGCCTCCTAACAAAATACACTGCAATATCTCTTGGAAGGCCTCTCTGTCTGGCAATCAAAGAGTTAACATGATATAACTTATCGATTTTGGTCTCAAACTTTTCTATGTTCTTATTCAAAAAAGGAAGCTATTTTGGGGACTAACTTCTCCATCAAATTCTCAGTTTTCTCCTCTACCAAACCTCTTATTTTCACAGCTTTCTCTCTTATTTTTTTTTTTGTTCCAGAAATGCCATCTTGTCCAAATCCTCCTCTCTTTTATTTTCTCTTTTTGTCAAATGCATTTCTGTTTTATCACTTCTAAACTCTAGGACATCGACTCTTTTTTTTTTTTTTTTTGTACTCTGCACATCAGTCAACAATCTATTTTGATTTATTTCTTTTAGATCTGCCTGGATCTCTTGTTTCATCTCTTTTTAAAAATCACTCAACTGCTGAGTGAAATTTGCTGATAATAAATCATTTTTTTTGTAAAATTAATTAACTAATATCTGGATTTCTAAGCTTTTCTATAGATGGACATCTCTGAGATTGTGATAGAGAGTTTAGTTTTTGAGCCTGTCCCCTTGAAATCATTTTATCTGGTTTTTCAGGCTGCGTTTTCCTTATTCACTTATCTAATTTTTGGAATTAGCAATTTTCTGATTTTAACTCAGGAATCCACTTTGTTTCTTTGTCCAAAGTTACCAATTCAATACAGTATATTCAATTGGTCAGGATTGTCAAATCAATATTGTCAATTATAATGTTGAAAATAAACTCAGGGTTATCAATTCAATATCATCAATACTACCAGTACAATATTTGTCAATGTTATCAATTCAGTTCAATTCAATGTCCCACCACATTATGTCCCACCACATTAGCCCAGATGATCTAGAGTGCATTTTCAGCCATCCATGTGCTAAAGTTCAGTTCCCGGACCTCCACCAGGCCCCCTCTGATCCCCCTGTTCCAAAGGGGCAATTTTAGACCCCAATCATTACTTTTAGGGATCTAATTACCCCTCAATGTGGGACAATTCACCAGTACTTACTGGGGAACATCTCAACGGAGCACCATCGCCAACCGGAAGTCTGTAATATTTCTGTCATTTTATTATATATCATTATTCAATATATTTTTGTTTCTTCATACTTCCACCAAACATAAAAAAAGTTCCATAAAGGTCTTGACTTTTCCAACACTTGATTTTTCCAGTTTAATATATGGCATTCAGTTTAGCTGGTATTAACTACCAATGGTATATCATCTTTACAAAGTTCTCTTTATAGTTTTGACATAAAGTGAACTTATTTGTTATCTTCCAAGTCATTTCCCAATGTTTAAGTTGAATATTTTTCCAATATCTTGTGACTATCTTATTACCTGTTTGACTGTTTCCTGTTCTATATCTCTTTCTTTCAAAATCTTATAATAATTGGACCCAAAAATATTTTTGCTGACATGATCAATAAAATGGATATGAATTTAATGAAAACACAAATAAAAAAATATACTTTATATGATAACAGTGGCAAGAATGTCCTATGCTCAACATTGGAAAAAAGACAAGATTCCAACAGAAGAAGAATGGTTAATAAAACTACAAGAAGCAGTAAATATGGACAGACTTACGACTCTATTAAGAGGAGAAGAAATGAAGGATGACTGGATCTGTTTAAAAACTATAGGAGAGAGAAAAGGCTGGAAACTTATTTAAGAAAAGACTGTAAATTGATGGAGGATAGATGCAGTTAAAATTAATGGTAAAATTATGTGACAAAAGGGAAATTATATTAGAAAAATAGGATAGGTATGTTGAAAGGAAGTCCTAGGTAGAAAATTCAGAGTTGAACAGATCAATATATCCAAAACTTAATAAATAGAAGGATGTAATTATACAATGAAACTTAGAGTATGGTTGTTGGAACATGAGTGTATGCACTTTGGGGAAGGTAGGGGGGTGGGAATATGTATGTGTGATAATGTAGTAGTGTAAATGTGCAATTGAATGATGGATATATGAGCTTGGTTATGTTTGTAAGTTGCTTGTTTATTAATAAAATGATTAAAAATATCTTATAATATTTTGATAGTCGTCCTCTTTCTTCCTCTATCACTATCCTATCTATACTGCTTTTAACTTCTGTAAGTCCCATATTTTTATGTCTAACTTGAATCTTTCCCTGAGTTGCATATATAAGAACCCTTTGTTGTTTATGTTCTCTTTTTATAATTGTTCTCTTGATTTCATTCTGTAATTCTTTTCTTTTTCTTTTATCAGTATATCTCTATATCTGATCCATAGTTCTTTTTCTCTACTCCTACCAAAAAAACATCTCCTGCATTGAGGCCCACTTTGGTAAATATTTTAAAATTTGTTTCTGATCTTAAGCCAAAGTTTTAACAATGCTCTTCTAATGATATGATGGCCAAATCTCTCTTATCTTTTAGTTTCCCATACCACATGAAGGCATGCTGTCTGTACCTGATATTATCTCTTTCCAGGTTTAGCATTCTTTCATCCTTTAGCTTTATCAACTCTTCAATCCAATTTAATGAACAAGCTTGCTAGTACAATTTAAGGTTGGGTAATGCACACCCACTCTCTTTTTTATAACTTAAAATTTTCCAACTAATTCTTGCCTTTTTGCTTTTGCATAGATATTTCATTAACTCTTTCTGCCATTTATCAAAACTTCTTTCATCAGAAATGATTGGTATATTTTGAAACAAAAAACATTAACCTTGGCAAAATCTTCATTTTTATGACAGAAATTCTTCCCGAAGAAGAAAGATGGAGTTTTGTCCACTTTATCATATCTTCTTTCATTCGTGTCCATATTTTCTCATAATTATGTTGAAATAAATCTAAATTACTTTTAGTCAAATAGATGCCAAGATATCTTACTTTTTAAATCTATTTTAAATTTAGATATTTCTTTCAATTCTTCTTCCTCTTTTTTTGCAAGTTCTTAGTTATAATTAATGGTTTTTCATGTTGATCTTAAATCCAGCTACCTTACCATATTCTTGAAAAATCTGAATTAGCTTTTCTATACTTTGCATGGGATCTTCAAGGAAACACACTAAATCATCTGCATATGCTTTGATTTGTAAGTTTTGTGTCTTGGTCTTCTCTTATTCTATTATTAAGTATCTCGAACACCATTATAAACAAATAACGGAGACAGTCTCTATCTAGTTTCTTTCTTTTTTATATATATAGTTTGTTTTTTCACCATTTACTATTATTTGAGCTCGTTGTTCTTTATATATTTCTTTAACCAATTTTTCAAATTTCTCACTGGTGTTCATTCTTTTTAATAATTCATACATATAAGACCAGTTTACCCAATCAAATGCTTTCTCTGCATCAAAAAAATTGCAATTTTTTTCTCATTATGTTTTTCAAAATGCTCTAAAATGTTTAAGACATTTCTTATATTGTTCTTTATGTATCTGTTAGGTATATATCCATTTTGCTCTTCATGAATCAATTCTTCTAAGATTCCTTTCAATCACTCTGTTATAATGAATGCAAATAATTTGTAATCAACATTGATCAGGGAGATAGGTCTATAATTTCCTATTTCTCATCTATTTCTATTTTCTATTGGAATTAAAGATATATACATATCTTTCTATGAGTCTGGTATCCTGTCTCAAAATATATCTTTTTTTAATTATTTTTATAAGCTTTTATTGAGTAAAAATACATATACATACAAAACAGAACAAACTACACACGCAAAAAAACAAACCACTAACATATACACAAATATACATTCTTACATACAATAAATAAACAAACAGTAAATACAATACCCATCACATCTAATCTAAACACATAAACTAAACTCGACTTACTGAACTTGGGCTAAGTCCTATGTCCTATATTTTATCTTGCTCTCCTAATTTAAATCATCAAACTATAAGCATATTCAATAGATTCTGAAGTTAAAAAACTTCCAGTTTCCAAAATCTCCATTTTTTCTTATAGCTTCTTAATCTTCATTTTCCCGTAAATTTCAAAGACCTCATCCTGTTTTTACATTCCATTTTTTCTTTATATAATCATGTAATGGTTTCCAAGTCATTTTATTATTTTCACAATCATGCCCTCTCATAAGACAAGTTTCAGTACGCTGATGGCACCCAGATATATCTCTCCATGACCAGATCAT
>CM034703.1:246505954-246522979 GCA_020142125.1 Phrynosoma platyrhinos | reverse complement strand
GGGTTGGACTGGTGGCCCTTGTGGTCTCTTCCAACTCTATGATTCTATAAAGAGAGAGAAATTCAGAGGCACAACCAGGCTTCAGGAAAGGAAGAGGCAATCATATTATAAACATATAATGGCAAATGGAATTTCAAGGAATTTCAGAAGAAAGTCAGCATGTACTTTATAGCTGATAGGAAAGCCTTTGACTGCATAGATCATGAAAACCTATGGATTGATCTCAAAGACATAGGAGTGCCATTACATTTGATAAAAAATCTGTACTTGGGACAAGAGGCTACTGTTAGAATAGAATAAATATATAGAAACAGAATGGTACCCAATCAGCAAGGTGATTGGGCCTTGCTGCATTTTACTAACCTAATTGTTCAACTTTAATTCTTGCCATACAGGCAGATTTTTTTCTGGGTAAAGTATGTGGGACTGTTGACTGAATATAAGAGAATTTTAATATTGCAGTGACTTTTTATACTTCCTTCCTTTTTAATATTTAAAATACACCTTCATGAATAATCTTTAAATATTCAATTCATTATCATATCTATCTATATTTAATACTGCTGCTGTTTTTATTTTAGTATTTTGAAATCTTAAAGATTAAAATCTTAATGTCAAAGACCTTATCTATCAGCTAAATTATATTAATGGTATATATACAACTAATAATACTAATTCTTCTGTATTTCTCACTAATTTTGATTGACTCATCATTAATTTGACAGTATTAAAACACTAAACATCCTTCTGCTACCAGTTACTGGAATACAGATTTGGTTTTCACCTGCATATTGTGTTCTTTAGATAATCCAAGAGTAAGTTTAGGATTCAATACAGTTACAATTTCTAGTAATCAAAAACATAGTCATGTTAGTCTGGATCAATATGCAAAAGGATCTTGTAGCAAATTTGAGACTTGAGAAAGAAAGAAGTTGGTAGCATAAGGTTTTGTAGACTTAAGCCTACTTCCTCAGATCTAAAGAAGACATCTGAGGATGTAGCAGGGGTAGGCAACCTTTCCCCTTTAAGGGCCAAGGGACTTCAGCTTCCAGAATCTCAGGAGCTATTGGCCAACATGGGACTATTGGCCAACATGGCTGAGGCTTCTGGGAGCTGAAGTCCCTCGGGCCTTAAAGGGGAAAGGTTGCCTACCCCTGATAGACTCATGAAAGCTACTGCTACCAATTTATTTTATCTCAGTCTCAAAGGAAGTACAAAATCCCTCTGCATAGTTTCTTTTAATTTTACCAGTGATCTGTTTCTGCAATGTAGCCAAGTGGAGTCTGCCACCCTGCATGTATCAAATGTCATTTAGCCGATGCAAGCCTGATGAATATTGGTTGTTTGTTTACTTTTTACATTTTTGAGACATGGGAAGGAATAATGAAAGTTTGTGTATAAGTCATACAATGGCAAGATGTTGTTTCTCTTTGACAGTACTCGGTCAAGGCCCTTTGGAACCTGGAAAGGTGGTTCCAGGCTCCTATATTTTTATGAGATACACTGAAAGAGAAATATCTCCTGTTGCTATAGTTCTGTGGTCAGAAAAGGCCCATCTAATGAAATTATTCACATTTGTAAAGATGAATAACCCAGTTCAAAAGACTATGAGGGAATCTGAATTTCACAAGATTATTTGAACTAGTTGACTAGATCCAATGTAAAAGGATAAAATTAAGGCATACTCAACATTCAGCTTAGTCTGGCCAACACTATGGCTGCATCCACACTGCAGAAATAATCTAGGTTGACACCACTTTAACACCCATAGCTCAGGGCTATAAAATTCTGGGAATTGTAGTTTATTTTGGCACCAGAGAAGACTAAATGTCTCACAAAACTACAATTCCCAGAATTCTATAGGCCATTAAAGCAGTGACAACCAGGATTATTTCTGCAGTGTGTATCCAGTCTGTGTCACTATTCTTTCTGTGAAATCTCAGAAATGGTGGTGTAAGATAAAATTAAGGCATACTCAAGACCTTTCTTGATGTTATTCCCCCCCCCCCTCCATGTTGGGTCATTATATTATCTGACACGATTGCTATCCTCAAGGTAGAGAAAAACTCAGACTCATCTTAGACTTGAGTTTGTAATCAATGTTTAAATGTCTTTGTTTTTAAAACTATTATATGTCACTTTGGATTCCATTTTGGGAGAAAGGAAGGATATAAGTGTAATAAATAAATAAATAAATAAATAAAATTGTCTCACACAAGTCTACTGATCACACTTGTCATCAGTGGCCATGTTAGTTGCCAGAATTTGAAGAGTTTCCCCCCCACACACACACAAATATATTTTTTTGTAATTCTTCTCCAAATAAAACACTGCCATCAACAGAATCTTAGAATTCAACAGATTTGTTTGAATGTTTTCAATCCTTCTACAAGTTTTATTTACTAAACTCCCATATCTGTATATATATTTGTTACTCCACACACAGAGAGACTACAGACTTTTTAAAAAAACCTGACAAAACATCATCTGACGTCAGTATACAGACTCACCATCATTAGCCATTTATGTCTTGCCCTCTTATGATTCACCACTGGGAAGTCATCATGACATCTTTCCAGAATAAATGGATAAATGGGGTTTTTCTGTTTCAATGTTGTTGCTTTTCTTTCTTTCTTTCTTTCTTTCTTTTTTTGAAAAACCACACCTGCAAGAGATTTATACAGTGAAGATGGGAGCAAGAGGCACAGGAACTGAAATAGCATGAATGAAAGCAGGTGGTTATGACCTGCAAGGGGAGGGGGAAACAATAGAAAGTGTTGTGTCATTTAGATGAAACCTTTCCTTCAAGAGACAATGCAATATGTTCTAGTCATATCTGTTCAAGACAGCCAGATGCCATATGATTAAATAGGCCCAATATTACCTTGCATTTATCTACTGGAAATGATAGCTCTGTATCTGTTGAAATTGCTCTGTTCATTCAGTCTTCCTTGTTAATGGGCTATTTTATCTTGATCTGTAGTCTGAGTACTAAAACTGAGTTGAAAAACCAAGAATTGATTTATAGTCTTAGCTACATTTAGCTAGCTTAAACACAGTCTCCACTTTTCCAGAGGTAGAGAGAGAGAGAAATAAAGCAGTTTTCTATCTATTCCAGTTGTTATATTAAGAAATTGTTCAGTCAGATGCTAAATGCTGCATAATTTAAAAGTTACACAATGAAATACATAAGTGAATATAACTTCTGAAGTTGAAAGAACTGTATTATCTGTGTAATGTTTTTCTTGTTAAAGTGAATATGCACTAGAGTTTGCTGCTTGCTTGTGAGACAATATAATACTTAATAGCATCTAAGAAAAACCAACAGGGAGATGTCTAAGAGAAAAAAAAATCTGTTTGCAACTGTACTAGAAAGCTAATAGATGTCCAGTAACAGATACAGACACACATAGTAAAACAAAAACTATCCTCCTGGAATCTGACAGTATTGAGAACATCACCTTTCATCTTCAAGCAAAATATCTGTTACTCTAAAATATATTTGGTGAGAAAACCCATTAGTGTCCTAAACTGAAGTGCCACCACAGAGCATTGTTGGTTTTGAGGTGGCAAAGAGTAGGTGTAGACCATGGTGGGAACTGTCACCATATCATTCATCCTGAGTCAGAGAAAGGAGAAAACCTCTCTGTAGCTATGTATAGCAGGGCTAGGCAACACATTTTGTTGCCCGAAGAAAATGGGACACCAATGTTGGTGTCAGTCTATGATCTTGGTCACCCAGGATGAGCCCCAAAGTTAGTCAAGTTATTCTCACACTTGAGACTAAATAAATAATTTTAAAAAACCCACAGGAAGCTCTTCCCATTCTTAGAACTAAATTTGTTGTTAATTGCCATCAAGTTGACTTCCATATATGGGGATCTCATGAATGAGAGATGTCTAAGTCACACTATCATCAATAACCCTGCTTAGGTCAGAGCCAATGAAACATAGAATCAGAGAGTTGGAAGAGACCACAAGGGCCATCCAGTCCAACCCCCTGCCATACAGGAACTCAAAATCAAACCAACCCCAAGAGATAGCCATCCAGCCTCTGTTTAAAGACTTCCAAAGAAGGAGAGTCCACCACACTCTGAAAGAGTGTATTCCACTGTTGAACAGCTCTCACTGTCAGGAAGTTCTTCCTAATGTTGAGGTGGAATCTCTTTTCCTGTAGCTTGCATCCATTGTTCTGGGTCCTATTCTCTGGAGCAGCAGAAAACAAGCTAGCACCCTCCTCAATATGATATCCCTTCAAATATTTAAACAGGACTATCATATCCCCTCTTAACCGTCTCTTCTCTAGGCTAAACATACCCAGTTCCCTAAATCGTTCCTCGTAGGGCATGGTTTCGAAACCCTTCACCATTTTAGTCACCCTCTTCTGGAAACGCTCCAGTTTTTCAACATCCTTTTTGAATTGTGATGACCAGAACTGGACATAGTATTCCAGGTTGGGCTTGACCAATGCAGAATAGAGTGATACTTTTACTTCTCTCAGACTAGACACTATTGATGCCATCTAGAAAAGACTGAGGCAAAGAAAGTATTGAGTAGTTCTGCCTTTTCTCTGTCCCTGTTAGAATTTCACCATCTTCTCTTCACAGTGGCCCTGTCATTTCCTTCTTCTTTCTTTTGCTATGGACATACCCAAAAAAAGCCCTTTTATTGTTCTTAACCTCTCTAGCAAGCCTGAGTTCATTCTGAGCTTTAGCTTTTCTGACTTTACCCCTACATATGCTAGTTATTTGTTTAAATTCCTTTTAAGTGATTTTGCCCCCTTTCCTTTTCTTATACATGTCCCTTTAAAACTTGGTTTAGTTGAAAGTTCTTTAGTCATCCAACCCAATTTCCTGGGACATCTCCCATTTTTCCTTCTCATTGGAACAGTTTGAGATTGTGCCTTCAGTATCTCTCTTTTGAGAAACTCCCATCCATCCTGAACTCCCTTCTCCTTTAGTATTCCTGACCATGGGAATCACTACCAATGTTTCCCTAAGGACCTGTGCAGACTACCAGAAATAGTGCACATTAAATTGAGGTACTGCCCTGGCTTAGTGCTAGGGAGTCATGGGAATTGTAATTTTTTCCTGAGACATTGAGCCTTCTCTGTCAGAGAGCTCTGGTGCCACAATAAATTACAGTTCCCATGATTCCCTAGCACTGAGCCAGGGCAGTGCCTCAATTTAATGTGCACTATTTCTGGCAGTCTGCAAAGGCCCTAAGTTTGTTGAAATCAGCTCTCCTATAATCTAGAATGAGTGTTTGACTATGCCTAACTTCTCCTTTCCATTGTATAAGAAACTCCAGGAAAACATGATCACTCCCACCTAAGGATCCCACCAGTTGCACCCCATTTACAAGGTTTCAACATGGTGAAATGTAAGGTACTGTACTTAGGATGGTTAGGACCAGATCTAAAATAGCTGATCCCTTTGTTGCCTCTTCCATCTTTTGGACAAATAAATTATCTTCAAGGCAAGTGAGGAATTTGCTAGACCTTGAAGTATTGGCTGAGTTTGACTTTCAGCAAATATCAGGATAGTTGAAATCACCCATCACTACTAAATCTTTCCTTTCTGAGTGTATGGTCATCTGTTCTAGAAAGGCATTATCCAATTCCTCAGTCTGACTTGGGGATCTGTAGTAGACACCCACATTAATATCCCTGTTGTTTCCTTTCCCTTTAATTTTTATCTGGATGCTCTCCACCTGATTTCCAGGATTTAAGTCCTGGATCTCTTCACAAGTGTAAACATCCCTGACATATAATGCTGTTCCTCCTCCATTGCTGTTTGGTCTATTTTTCTTTAAAAGGTCATACCCCTCTATTCCTGCATTCCAATTGTGAGACTCATCCCACCAGCTTTCATTGATGCCTATTATATTTTATTTGCTTTGTTGTGCTAGGAGTTCAAGTTCATCTTGTTAATTTCCCATGCTCTGTGCATTAGTATAGAGACATCTAAGAGCATGTGTCTTCCCCACTTGCTGCCTGTGTGAGGTTTTATTCCTCCCACTGTTAGGCCCTTGCAGCATTTGCCATGTTCCCTCTATGGTGGTGCAGTGGTTAAATGCCTGTACTGTAGCCACTCACTCATAAACCACAAGGTTGCGAATTCAGTACTAGCTAGGGCTTGATTCAGGCCTGCATCCTTCCAAGGTCGCTAAAATGAGCACCCAGCTGTTGGGGGGCAATGAGCTTACAGTTGTAAACCATAGTGTGGCATGAAGCGGTATATAAATAAATCTGCTTTGCTTTGCTTTTAACACTTTGACTATTATTTCCAGCCTATGATGTACTCCTGCCTTCCAAGATACCTTCCAAAATACTGTCCCCCTCCCCAACATGACTCAGTTTAAAGCGCTCCTGAAAAAATGTTTGAGACTGTTGGCAAAAATGCTTCTGCCAACTGGTGTGAGATGCAGCCCATCTCTTGCTAGAGGTCCACCCTCATGGAACCAGAACCAAAGCCCCACCTGCTCAGCAACAGTCACACTCTCCTGGCGCCCTGGTGGCTCAGTGGTTAAATGCCTGTACTGCAGCCACTCACTCATAGACCACAAGGTTGTGAGTTCAATACTAGCCAGGGCTCAGGCTAGACTCAGGATTGCATCCTTCCGAGGTCACTAAAATGAGTACCCAACTGTTGGGGGGCAATGAGCTTACAGTTGTAAACCACTTAGACATCCATAGCATGATATGAAGCGGTATATAAATGAAGTTGCTTTGCTTTGCTCCCTAAGTGTTTTCAAAAATAATATAAACACTCACCCACTCAATATGGCTGCTCAGAAATTGCTTTCCTTCTCCTGCCTGGCAGGAACTGGCCTGGAAAGCCTCTGGGATAAGTTGTATAGAACTAACTGGCTAGCTCCACCCCCTATTGACTCACAAATGTGATTAACCAAAGCTCCACCTACTCAACAACAGTCACACTCTCTGCAAGTGTTTTTTAAAAAGAATTTAAACACTCATCCACTCAATATGACTGCTCAGAAACTGCTTTCCTTCTCCTGCCTGGCAGAAACTGATTGAGTCTATCCATCTAGAATGCAGTCTTCCTCTTTTCATATTGCCTTCTACGTTACCAAGTATCAATGTTTTTTTTCATATGATCCACGTCATCTCATGATATGGCCAAGGCACAAGAGTGTGAGGGGGGAAGCAGGCGGGCGGCACGGGGCCGCTCCAGGAAGCTGCGGATTGGGGCCGAGGCATCCGCATTCCTCGGCCCTGCGGCGCAGCTTCGCCACCCCAGGAAGGAGTGCTAAAATAGCGCTCCTTCCACAAATCGCCGAAGGTGCACCACAGATAGGCATCCTTGGAGCGACGGACATGCAGAGGGTCTGGTGGTCCGATGACGTATTCGGGAAGGGGTTGGGGCACCCAGCGTGTGGCTGCCCCTCCCCTTCCTTGACCTGAAGATGGCATTTTGCACCATCTGCTTATGCCCTCAGTTTTGTCATTTTGGCTTCTAAGGAGAATTCAGGCTTGCTTTGCTCTAGGACCCATTTATTTGTCTTTTTAACACTCCACAGTATCAATAGAACTCTCCTCTAGCACCACATTCCAAATGAGTTGATTTTCTTCCTATGTATTGCTTTTACATACATAATAATGGGAAATACAATGGCATGGAGAAGCCTAACTTTAGTATTCAATTATTTATCTTAACACTTCAAGATCTTGTCTAGTTCCTTCATAGCTGACATTCCAAGCCCTAGCCTTCTTCTGATTTCTTGACTACAGTCTCTATTCTGATTAATGACTGAGCCAAGGTATGGGAAATCATGAACTATTTCAATGTCTTCATTGTCTATTAAATAATAAAGGGACTTCTGGTGGCATGGTGGCATGGGAATCACCTCAAAAGGATTAGCTCTGAGAGGTGATCAATTACTGCAGGGAAAAGTTTGATCTGTGGGATATACAGATTGATAGGAGGTATCCCCCCCCCCCCCAGTTAAGGGGGAAGCAGAGGGGTCCATCACAGACCTTGGACTATTCCCAGGCATCCCGTTTTAAAGAAAAAGAGCTGGGAAATATCAATGCTGGTAAGAGGGATGCAGAGGAGAGCAGAAAGTCCAGGCAAGTCACATCCGCACTAAGCAACCATTTATGCAGCATAAGCGCCACCACCACTAAATTTTATTTCATGCTGCCAGAATAACAACCATTTGCTTACTAAGTTCTGGAAAAACTGCCTTCTTCTTAAAATCCATTTGTGTCAACTGTCTTAAATTTTATACTCATGAAAAGTAAAACAATGAACAATGTGTTGCCCTCACATGGCACATGGCATCCAAATTTTATTTCCTGGCGTAGCAGCCTAAAGAGCCAGTGTGGTGCAATGGCTTGGTAATTGAAGTATGGCTATGGAACCCAGGGTTCAAATCCCTGCTCAGCCATGGAACCTCACTGGGTGCCTAGGTAAGGGCCTCTGCAAACAGCACAAAATGCTTGCCATCTCAACCCCTTCCCGAGGACGTCATCAGGGCACGCACCATTACACATGGTGAGTGCCCTGAAGATGTCCTCCCGATGCAGCATCTTCACGTGCTGCATTGGAAGAGACATGGAAGAGCTGCATGTTGACTCTTCTGGCACCCATTCCACAGCTTGAGGAAGGAGTGCTATTTTGGTGTTCCTTTCCCAGTCATCAAAAGGGTGGATTGGGGTCTCAGCCCCAGTCCTCCCCTTCCCAGGGCGGCCCATGGCCACCCATCTGCATCCCCCCCCAAGTCACATTCTCTCAGTCTCAGAAGTTGGCAATGGCAAACCCCCTGTGAAGAAGCTTACCAAGGAACCCCCATGATAGGCTCACCATAAGTCAGAGATGACTTAAAGGCACAAAAACAGCAACAGCAACAACAACAAAAACAACAGCCTCACCCTGTCCAGTGGTAATGCTGACCCTAGTGTGGTCATATGATACATTTTTCAGAGTATCCACAAGATCTGTCCAGTGGTAAAAAGAAATTTAGCAGGAGATACATACATATGCATACTGTAAAGACTGACACACAGTGGGCAATTTGAAAAATTGCACCATTCTCATGCAGATGTTCTTGAAAAATATGTGTGCATAACTAAAATAAAAAAAACCCATCATCATCATCTCTCTCTCTCTGTGTACATGTTTTAATTCCTATAGCTCAGTTTTAGAAGACAATGACTAAAATTATCAATAAAACAATTCTCAGTTTATTATCTACACTAGATTTGGTAAAGACAGGATTATTAAATTTTACTTTTTTACAAAAACTCAGTATGAAGCTGGACACTTGTATTAGCATTTGGAAGAAGGTCAACTTGCTTCTTGCTGTGTTGCTTGGTGCTTCTCATAGCTTCTTGTTAGAGCATCAAGGTGAGCCAAGATTTCATCAGTCAAGCTGGTCTTGACCACCACTTTAGATGAACCCTTACATGGCCTCTGCCTAACTTCTTATGCAGGCTAGACAATATAATGTCAGTAAAATCAACTCGAACCTCATCCTCAGATGAAGAAGACACCTGGGGGGGGGGGGTGCTTGGAAGGCAACTCTTGGCCAGACCCTTAACCTTGGAATTTGCACTACTCTTCTTAGGAACCATGACACTGGTTACCTTGTCCTAGTTCAATTTTCAAGCTAATAGCCCTGTTGGAGCCCCCTAGTCACACTGCAATCCAAAGCCTTGCCAACTAAGTGCCTATGGCCCTAGTATTAGGGCTTTAAAGGCTAGCACTGACCCATTGGGGTATACCAGGGTCTGCTGACAATACTGTCTGGGCTATAATATCAAAGGAGAGCAAAGACCCCAAAATAGGCCCAATAAGAGCCTGGTTGCCTAGAATGGCAGGGTCTACAGTGCCAAAGGGAGGTAAAGGCCTAGAAGGACTGAGGCCTAGGAGAACCACTGTGTCTGACAGGCAAGGCAAGACAAAGCAAAGCAAAGCAAAGCTAGGACCAGGCCACAAGCACATAATGGGCCTGAACTAGATGGCATAGAAAGGGAAGGAGGTGGGCTATGCAGTAAATAGAGGCCTAAACCCAAGGGTCTACAAAACTGTAGGCCACATGGACCACATGGAAAATAGAAGTCTAGATTCTCCAGGGGGACTGTGAGGCAAACAGATGCCAAGCCCCAAGGGCCTACAAGAACTAGAGGCATGAGGCTACCCTAGAGGCACCATAAAAAATAATAAACCTAGATCCCACCACTAAAAACTAGGGCTAAACTGTGTGTCAGATTTGCACCCACACTCACCATGGGCTGGAATGTGCCCAACAAAGATTCTACTCTCTTCCCCACAATGACTCACTTAGGAGCCATCCACACAACTGGACACCACACATCCCTCCTGGGCCTAACCTAGGTCTACTACAGCTCCCACTAACAAATCAAATTAAAGGGGAAACAACACAATGCAATTAGTTAATTGTTATCCCAAAGTCTAGCCTCCCCCACATTTCCTCTTTTCCAATATCAAGTTGATATTAAAAGGGGTGTTTGAGGCACATAGCCAGTCCAAGGAAAATAGCCACATCATATAAGGAACTCCAGGAGTCTCAGTATGTAGGAGCTCAAGAGCACGTACCCAAGGATAGCTCAATTAAGATCAGAATCTGCATAATCCCTTCACTAATGGGAAGAATTCTGGATAATGAACCTTGTGCTTACAAGTGAACAGAAATCCAAGTATACTTCCCTCTGGGAACTATATGACTTTGTCCAAGGACATCTGCACTGCTTGTCTGGTCATTCACAATTGGAAGAGACCACAAGGGCCATCCAGTCCAACTCCCTGCCATGTAGGAACTCAAAGTCAAACCATCCCCAAGAGATAGCCATCCAGCCTCTGTTTAAAGATCTCCAAAGAAGGAGACTTCACCACTCTCCGAAAGAGTGTGTTCCACTGTTGAACAGCTCTCACTGTCAGGAAGTTCCTCCTAATGTTGAGATGGAATCTCTTTTCCTGTAGCTTGCATCCATTGTTCCAGGTCCTGTTCTCTGGAGCAGCAGAAAACAAGCTAGTGCCCTCCTCAATATGACATCTCTTCAAATTTTTAAACAGGGCTATCATATCCCCTCTTAACTGTCTCTTCTGCAGGCTAAACATACCCAGTTCCCTAAGTCGTTCCTCATAGGGCATGGTTTCCAGACCCTTTACCATTTTAGTCGACCTCCTCTGGACACACTCTAGTTTTGTTTGTTGGTTGGTTTTTTTTAAAAAAAAGGTTATTCACATACATGATAACATACATACATACAAACATACGTTCATAGATATCTTCATATTTCAAGATATCTACAGATATCAAAATAATCCATGACATTACAAACATTATGTTCAAAACAATACATTGCATTCAAAAAACATACAATTAAGCATTTCCTTAAACCTATCCAGACTAGTCTCTATTCTTTCACTATATTCTTATGGTTTACATTTAAATTCCTCTATGTGATTTCTTTGTTTGATAGTCCTTTGTTTAGTTGTATCTTCATCATTCTTTATTCTTTGGACCTAAGCAGACGGGCAGCCGTGGGCTGCCCTGGGAAGGTGCGCCGCGGGACCGAAGCATCCCCATACCTCGATCCTGCTGCGCCCTGTCATCGCCCCTGGAAAGGAGTGCTAAAATAGTGCTCCTTTCATATGTCGGCGAAAGTGCACCGCAAAAGGACTTTTCCGCCGCAGCGTGTCCGGACGCTGTAATGGGAGGTCCTCCTTGGAGCGCCGACTGTACAGAGGGCCGGCTCTCCGAGGACGACCTCGGGAGGGGGAGGGGGTGCCGAGCGTGTGGCTGCCCCTCCCCTCCCCTGCGCTGAAGACGGCCCAATAATCCGTCTGCTTAGGCTCTTTGTCATCTTTTTCTTTTCTTCTTTTCTTTTCTCCCAATCCTCTTCTTTGCCGTGTTCTAAGCTAGATTCCACCCTCTTTTTTCTCTGAATTTTTGAAGACATACCTACTCGTCCTTTATATCATTTCCTCTTAGTTTTGCAGTGAGTATATCCATATCCACTGCTTCTCTTAATTTAATTAACCATTCTTCCTGTGTTGGTATGCTATTAATTTTCCAGTATTGTGTGTAAAGTATCCTAGTCATTGTTATCATATGCAGGAGTATTCTAGCATGGTTCTTTTCGGTTTCTTCATCTAATTTGTTTGTCATGTTTAAAAGGAAGATTTTTGGGTCCAGTACAATTCTTGTTTGAAGCATTTTATTTATTGCATTTAATATATTCTTCCAATAATGCTTTGCTTCATGACACCACCACTGTTAATTTATGGAGGTGTTGCAGAGATCTTGTGCCAGAATGCCAGGCATACATTCATCAGCCATCCTTTTCTCTGGATCAGAGTTGAGCTGAGCTCCTCTGTGCCGTTTCCAACAGCTTGCCATGAAAAACATAGCCCAGAGATTCTTCTAAGACAGATTTTATTCTTGGTTGCAAGAAATAGAAATTAACTATATACATCCATTTTGCAGGTGGAGAGAGCACGAACAACAGAACAAACAGTTTTATGTTAGAACAAAGAAGGCTCTAAGCCAAACCCCAAACTCCACCTCTGGATGGTAACATGCATAGACATTCGCTGAACAACCCAGCCCTTTTTACTGTGAGTCATGTGTCATGTGATCCTGGTTCACACACAACAAGATGACCTAATTGTTCATGTTTTAGTTTCCTCTGTTCCCAGAACACTGTGACCTTGCTGTGCTGTGCGTTGTGTTGTTTACATTTACCATCTGCAGACTTAAAAACTTTTCCAGTACAAATTTTCCCACATCTGTACATTTCCATGTTAACTACATATCCCAACATTCCTAATAGCCAACACATATGTATGAAGTTGCCTCCTTGTTTTTGACATTTCCAGCAGTGTGTATTTCTTGTTTGGATATTTTGTATATTTAATTTATTTTAGATGGAGTCATGTACCATTAGTGTAACATTTTGATATAGTTTTCTTTATAGTTTTGGCATAATGTGAATTTATTGGTTATTTTCCAAGATTTCTCCCAGCTTTCTAAATCTATGGGACTACCAATGTCTTGAGCCCATTTCACCATCACATGTTTGATTGTTTCATTTTACAGGTCACTGTTTTTTAATACCTTGTAATATTTGGCAATATGTCCTCCTTGCTTTTCAATTGTAATCTTGTCTATTTTGTTTTTTTCACTGCTCAGTCCTGACAATCAAGCATCGTCTCCAAACTGAGCTTTTAATTGTTTATATAAGAACCAATTTATTTTTATATTTTCTTCTTGTGGAGATGTCCACAAAGGAATTTTTGGATAAAACTGCTTTTTGATTTTAATACAGACTTTTAGAAGGGCTTTCCTTATCACATGGTGCTCAAAGTCTTTATTGACTGTTAATTTATTATACCACATATATGCGGGGAATCCATATCTTGGGTTGCTACCTTCCAGTGAAAGTAGTTTTTCATTATCTAGCCTTATCCACTCTTCTAACCAGGATAATCAGGAAGTGTAATAATACAGTCTTAGGTTTGGTAATTCTAACCCACCCTTTTCCTTGTCTTCCATTAGAATCTTCCATCTGGTTCTGGGTTTTTTCCTTCCCAGAGAAACTTGGATAAGTCCTTTTGCCATCTTTCAAAACATTTTTTGTTGGCTAGAAGTGGTAGGTCTTGAAAGAGGAACATGAACCTAGGGAGAACATTCATTTTGATAACTGCTATTCTGCTTGAAAAGGAGAGTTGTAGTCTCATCCATTTTTCTAGGTCCTTTTTAATTTCGTATAGGTCTATGTTTCTCTTCATCAATATAATACCCAGATATTTTACCTTGCTTTGCATCTTAAATCCTGTTTCTAATTTTAATTCTAATTCTTCCCATGGTATGATAGTCTTTGTCAATATTGTAGTTTTGTCTTCATTAATTCTAAAGCCTGAGTGGGAGCCAAATTCCTGTACTATTGTAGTTAATTGTTTTATACTGTTAAGAGGTTCTTCTAAGAAGCAGATCAGATCATCTGCAAATGCTTTAATTTTGAATTTTTCATTTTTCATTCTGACTCCTGTTATATTCATCTCTTCCTGTATTTTGTTTGAGTACCATCACGAAATGTAGGTGAGATAAAGGGCAACCTTGTCTGGTGCCTTTTTAAATCTTTATGATATCTGTTTTTTCTTTGTTGCCAATTAATTGGTCTCTTTGTTCTTTATAGATTGCTTTTATCCAAGACATAAATCTGTCTCCTATATTTATTTTCTTCAATGTTTCTTGTATGAAAGCCCAGCTGACTCTATCAAAGAGATTATGGTAATAATCTCTCTTTCTGTACTAAAGTTAAACTTGGCATTTTTTTATTTTCTAGATATTTGCTAATACATTATTCTTCATTATTCCTGTTTCAGGTTTTTTTTAATACAAATTTTTGAAGTATTTTCTAAATTCATTTTTTATTTCATTCTGGTTAGTAGTATATTTTCCATCCACTAGCAATTCAATTATTAATTTTTCTCTTTCTCTTTTTTTAGTTTGCTTGCTAAAACTTTTCCTGCTTTGTTCCCATATTCAAACTGTTTTTGTTTCACTCTTTGTAATTTCATATGAATCTCATTGATTGCTAGTGTTTTTAATTTTTGCTGTAAGATCTGGTCTTTGATTTTTAATTTCTTGTCTCCTTTTTGTTTCCATTCTTCCTCTTTCTTTCGTAATTGTTCTAGCAGTTGATTTTGTTTCTTTTGTTCTTCTTTTTTCTTTTCTGCATGAATTGTAATCATTATTCCTCTGATGACTGCTTTGCTTGCATCCCATAGGGTTTTATTTGATATTCCCTCAGTCTTATTTCCCTTATAGTAGAGTTTAATTCTTTTTTAATTTTGTTTAATGTTTCCTCTTCATTAAATAAGGAATTTGAGACTCTCCAAGTATATTCAGTCTTTTTTTCCTGTTATCTTCAATAAAATGGGATTATGATCTGAGATATATTTTGACAAGATTTCCATCAAATAAATTTGTGGAAGTATTGTTTTAGTTGCTAGAAACAGATCTATTCTTGAAAAATAATTGTGAACCTCTGAAAAAAATTCTTTTGTTAGGTTATATTTATGTCTACAGACATCTATCAACCCACATTCTTCTTGAAGTTAGAAGAAGGATCTAGGAAGCTTCCCTTGTTTTTTTCTTATGTTTTTATGGATGGAAAGTCTATCTAACTGCAGTTGTATAACTTCATTAAAGTCTCCCAGAAGGAGTTTATCATTATATTCTGTTGATTTGATTTCTTTTTGGATTTTTTCATAGAAGCGCTCTCTATTCCCTGAAGGTGCATAAATACCCACTAAGAGGAGTATCAAGTTTTTGAGTTTTATTTCTACTGCAACCATGGAGCCTTCCTTATCTTTGAAAACTTCTTTTGAGTTGTATTTCTTCTTTACATAAATTACTACTCCTTTCTTCTTCTTTTCTGTTGAGGAATGGAAACATTCTCCCAGTCTTGGGTTTTTTAAATGTTTTGATTCATTGTTTCTGATCTTTGTTTTCTGTAAATAAACAATATCTGCTTTCAGTTTTTCAATCTGATGGAAAACTAAGCTTCATTTTTCTTTTGAATTTAGTCCCTTGATGTTCCAAGATAATATGTTTATTGCCATATTTGGTTTTTCAGTATTTTTAATGATGTGCCACTCCAGCCACCCCTGTGAAATATTTATTTTCTTTCACTCTTTCATTTTATTTATTTGTTTGTTTGTTTGTTTGTTTGTGTACTTTTGTGTTTGGGTTTCTTTCCATTATTTATAGAACATATAGTTTGTCTTCAGTTTGTTATATTCAATTAACTAATAATTTTCATAGGTGTTTCTTGTGAGTGTCCAGTATTAATCTCTTATTCATTTCTAATGTCTAGTCTTAATCTCTTATTCCTTTCAGCTTCCATTCTCATATCCAGAATCATGTTCATTGTCTACTTTTTCTTGGTTTTCTTGGTTGTCTTTTCTTAATTTTTAACTTTCTTTCATTTCTCTTTCTTTTTCATCCTTGAGGTTATCCTCTTCTTCTCTTCTGTTCTCTCTATTTCTCTTTGCTCTCCTTTCTCTTGTTTGGTCTAATCTTTCTGTATTTTCCTCTTCAAATTCTCTTTCTCTTCTTTCTTTTATGAGATGCTGTTCCATTTCTTTGGCTTTTTCTACATCGTTGATTCTATATCTTTTCTGTCTATATAAGACTGACAATCCTACAATTCTCTTCCATCTGAACTCCAATTTCAGATCCTGTAACAAATGAGTCAGGAATTTATATTTTTGTAATTCTAACATCAACTGTGGGGGGAATATCTTTGAATATTTTGACTTCATTATGGAGATAATCCAGTTTTTCAGCATCCTTTTTGAATTGTGGTGCCCAGAATTGGATACAGTATTGCAGGTGGGGCCTGATCAAAACAGAATACAGTGGCACTATTACTTCCCTTGATCTAGATACTATATTTCTACTAATGCAGCCTAAAATTGCATTGGCCTTTTTAGTTGTGGCTTCACACTGTTGACTGATGTTCAACTTGTGGCCTACTGAGACCCTTAGATCCCTTTCACATGTAGTCTCATTAAGCTTGTGACCCCCATCTCATATCTATGCATTTCATTTTTTTAATGCAGTACCTTACATTTCTCTGTGTTGAAATTCATTTTGTTAGCTTTGGCCCAGTGTTCTAATCTATTAAGATCATTTTGAATTTTCATCCTGTCTTCTGGGGTATTAGCTATTCCTCCTAATTTGGTGTCATCTGCAAATTTGAGAAGCATGCCCCCTATTCCTTCAACCATATCATTGATAAAGATGTTGAATAGCACTGGGCCCGGGACAGAACTCTGTGGCACGTGACTGGTCACTTCTCTCTAGGATGAAGAGAAGCCATTGCTGAGCACCCTTTGAGTTTGGTTAGTCAACCACTTACTAATCCACCTAACAGTTATATTGTCTAGCTCACATTTATTATCTTGTTTGCAAAAATAACATGGGGTTCTTGTCAAAAGCCTTACTGAAATCAAGATATGCTAT
>CM034703.1:246442577-246456364 GCA_020142125.1 Phrynosoma platyrhinos | reverse complement strand
CGGTCAGGGAGTCTGCTAGACAACAGGGTGGTCAGTAGACTAGCAGAAACCCCAAACTATCTCTGGTCTTCAAGCTTAGGTACATACACTCGAAGTGGGCTGTGTTCCGGACAGGTAATCTGGTCAAAGTCAGGTTGTTGTTATAGACTAGAGCCACTCCGCCCCCACCACCCACTTCCCCTCACCTGCTCACTAACAGGGTACCCGGCTGGGAGGGCCTGCGGCCATGTGACAGCGCTATCCTCTCCCAGCCAGATCTCCATAGAGCAAGCCAGGTCGGCGTCCTCATCCAAGAGGAGATCCTGGATGATATGAGTCTTATTCTTCACCGACCTGGCATTGCAGAGGAGCAGAGTGAGGTTCTGTGGAATGGTTGGTCTGCTCTCCAAGCCATTCTGGGAAACAGAGGGAACAGAAGACGAGATAGCTTTCAAACAGCCGACCATACCTCCCATTCCCCGACACTACTCCTATAGCCGCCTCTTTCTCACTTCCGGCCTCGGGGGGGGGGGGGGGGGGGTATAAGACTTTGGGCTACTAAGGAAAGTGTTTGAGATCCAATCAAAAATGAAAGGCCCAGTGGACCAACAATATAAGTCTATGCCATCCTCATCCCCAATGAGTCCAAGGTGACAAATTGATCTTCAAAGACCCCACCGCCACTGTCGTGTCCTCCGTGCCTGTTGTTCCTGGCAGGGCTAAATAGTCCTGCCCTGGACCTCAGAGGGACAGGCCTCCTCCACTGCTGGCACTGCGCCTTGGAAGGGATGGTGCTGAGCGTCTACAAGGGCCGATGCCCACCTTCCAATGGCCCAG
The DNA here is from genome assembly GCA_020142125.1 of Phrynosoma platyrhinos. NCBI lineage: Eukaryota > Metazoa > Chordata > Lepidosauria > Squamata > Phrynosomatidae > Phrynosoma > Phrynosoma platyrhinos. The sequence continues at coordinate 246,455,548 of CM034703.1, read as the reverse complement.
CCTCTGGCGCCACTGCCATGTCCTCCGTGCTGGTTGTTCCTGGCAGGGCTTAAATAGTCCTGCCCTGGGCTTCAGAGGGTCATGCCTCCACCACTGCCGGTGCTGTGCCTTGGAAGGATGGTATTGGGCGTCTACAAGGGCCAATGCCCACCTTCCAATGGCCAAGCCTCTGCTGCCACCGTGTCCTCCGTGCCTGTCGTTCCTGTCAGGGCTAAATGGTCCCGCCCTGGGCCTTGGAAGGACACGCCTCCGTCGCTGCTGGCGCTGAGCCTTGGAAGGGATGGTGCTGGGCTTCTACAAGGGCCGATGCCCACCTTCCAATGGCCCAGCCTCTGCCGCCGCTGCTGCCATGTCCTCCATGCTGGTTGGTCCTGGCAGGGCTTAAATAGTCCTGCCCTGGGCTTCGGAGGGTCATGCCTCTGCCGCTGCCGGCACTGCACCTTGAAAGGGATGGTGCTGAGCATCTACAAGGGCGGATGCCCACCTTCCAATGGCCCAGCCTATGCCACCGCCACCATCATGTCCTCTGTGCCTGTTGTTCCTGGCAGGGCTAAATAGTCCTGCCCTGGGCCTCAGAGGGACACGCTTCCGCCGCTGCTGGTGCTGCGCCTTGGAAGGGATGGTGCTGGCTGTCTATAAGGGCCGACACCCACCTTCCAATGGCCCAGCCTCTGCCGCCGCCACTGCCGTGTCCTCTGTGCTGGTTGTTCCTGACAGGGCTTAAATAGTCCTGCCCTGGGCCTTGGAGGGGCACCCCTCTGCTGCTGCCGGTGCTGCGCCTTGGAAAGGATGGTGCTAAGCGTCTACAAGGGCCGACGCCCACCTTCCAATGGCCCAGCCTCTGCTGCTTAAGACATAGGCTGTGGCAATTTCATGGGTTGTTGAGAACCAGAAATAAATTTAGTAAGGTCCAAAGCACACTGCAGAGGTAATCCTGTTTGAACCACTTTAACTGCCCTGCCTCAGTGGTAGGGAATCCTGGGAATTGTACTTTATTGTGGCACCAGAGCTCTGACAGAGAAGGCTAAATGTTTCACAAAACTACAGTTCCCAGAATTCCCTGACATTAAGTCAGCACACTTACAGCAATCTCAAATTGGATTATTTCTGCAGTGTGTTTTGGATCAAAATTTCCGTACATTTGGAATTTATATGGTCTGTCCTCTTTCCTCCTTATTCTACTGGCATTGGATAAGTGATTAAAAAATGAAGAGAAGAAAAGAAGTGCCTGTTCTTTTATTCTCTCCTTCACATCCTTCATCAACAGTCTTCTTCAAAGAAGCAATATCTTTTGATTTTGCCCACTTTAACAGTGGTCCCATTCACTCAACAGTTCAACTTTTGTCCCCCTTTCCAATTATATTCATGCAATTCTGTGGTGGTGAAAAGTGGGGATAGCTGGCTCCTAGCATATAGTTCTGGGACCTAGTGCAGAGAACATACAACCAGCATGGTTATGTGGTTAAAGTGGACTTTAATATCAAATATATTTGGTCACTTCCCTGACAGACGGAATCAGTGCTATCACAATGGGACTGGAGAGTCATTTACTTCTTTTTTTTCCTTTTTTTTTAGTAAATGTACTCACTGCTAGGTTGAACCAACATGGTGTAATGTTTTGACTGTTGGACTAGGATTCTAGGAGACATGAGTTTGAATCAGCAATGGAAATTCATTGAGTGAACTTGGCCAAGTCATGTTCTCAGCCTCAGGACATTACCACACAAGGTATTTAACTCACAATTAAAGTTGGAGAATAGGGGTTTTGAAAATTCTCATTGTGTAGTCTCTGTCTCATGAAGTAGTCTCTGTCTCATCATTGCTGTGCAGGTGAAGTGTTCTTAGAGTGTCCCTTTTCATTGATGGGGAAAACTTATCAATAATTTCCCAATTGTGCAGCTTTTTCATTACCCCACAGCTGCAAAATGTTGCTGCTGCAGCAGTTCCAATATTGGAAGTCATGTGGTGTCAGTTTCTCTTCCTCTCCCCCATCTCTCTTCCCGCTCACTATTCCCAAGCAGACTGTTTTCCTTCCCCCTTCTTTCCTTTCCTTTTTAAATTAAATCATGTTAGTATAACTTAGGAATCGCATTAAAAATTAAAATAATAGAAAAAGAAAAGGTAGACTGGGTAGGGCATGGGGCAGGAAGGTGAAGTTAAGGAGGAGTGTGGAAGAGAGTGCGAGGGACTGTTGATGTCTAAAACAGCACCTTTATGCTATTTCAGAGACATGTGATAACGAATGCTCCTAAACTGGTATGTTCACATTTTCTTTTACTAATGTGCCTTGTATGATAATGTCCTCAGAGGAAGACAGTGGTTAACCTCCTGTCAATAAATCTTAATAATAAAACCCTATGACAATTATGTTTCTGTGATAATTCTGTGTATATTTGAAGGCACAAAATCCAAGGATGAAATAGAACTTCTGTGGATTGGGTTCCCCAGAATCAAAGTGTGCAAGAATTATTTGGCAAACCATCCACACAGTCTCTTCTGCTGGAAAATGTTCTTGGGAATTTTCTTGTCTCCCCACAAAAGTACTGACAAGCACAGACGTCAAGCTTTCAGAAAGTGCCAGAGATGAAAAGTGGTACTGCAACATCAGTGAATAATAGATTCCAAAGAAAATAGATTTCAAAGAAAAAGCTTGCATAGCCTTCACCAGTCTTCACTGATAGAAACCTGACATCACCCATAACTAGATAATACCATGAATCACTATATAAACAGATGAAAGTTAGTAGCATCAGATAAAAAGGACTTTAGGAGAGCACTTTATGCAACATAAGCAATGTTCTATAGCAAGGATTGGAGCTCAGCTGGGGGTTTTTGTATCTCAAGGCTAAGACTAGTCCTTCACCCCTACATTTTCCCTTCCCAGCTATGAAACTGCTGATAACACTACAGGGGCTTTAGTTAGCCAGGAGAGATGACTCAAAATACAGAAGACCCATTGATGATGCAAACAGCTAGCTGACAAACTTGTCTTCTTTTACCTGAGAGATGTTCTGGTGGTGCTCCCTTTCTTTGTAACAGCTGCAAGTTTTGTTTTGTTTTTCATATGGGGGAGAAAACTGGAAAAGCTGGTCCTAGAAAATTGGAGGCTTTTCTATGGAAACTTTTCATGAATTATAACTATTTACTGTATATACACTAACCAATAGGAACATAATGACATAAGCTGACCTACAAAGCAGACCAGTTATAGCTGGACTAATAGAGAAATTGCACCTATTTACAATTGCCCTGGGCCTCGGGAGAGGGAGCTTCTCCTGCCTTTTGAAACTGTTTCTTAAAGAGTACAGTCCTACATACTGTAAGGTATTCCTTATAAACCATATTGTGCTACTCAAATTTTTCTCCTGGAGAAAAAATATCATTCAGGAACTGGACATATTACATCAGCACTATATGATCTTTGGAGAGTGATACATTTAAGTTCATAATACTAACCCACAAACATGCTTTTTCCAGTAAATGGGGTGTGGGGTGTGAAATAGCTTCATGTATTGTTGTTACAGGTATTATTAACTGCTCTTAAGTCAACCTCAACTTGGACTTACAGAGACATTTTACCTATCTGGAGGTGGTCATATGTGACAGATAAACATACAGAAAGATTGACAGACAGACAGACAGACATTTGCTTCTACTGAATGTTAATCCATTACTACACAGAAGTAGTTAAGATGCCTTCCTAGACCAAACTCCATAACTCACTTTTTCTTCATTTCTCCATGTGGTATCCAAATTAGGGTGCATCCAGATTGTTTAAAATGACCAGAAAATCCCATACTTTGTTCCAGTTTTTTGCAATTTTATTTTGGACATCTGTACATATCTTATTCTGAGATATTTTCTATCACCTTCTGGTACAATCAGAGACTTTTATACCAGCTTCCCAAGTCAGTTTATTTGAATCCAGAATAAAATTGAAAAGGACAGGGACAAAATCTGGAAATTTTCAATCAGTCTGGATGTATCCAGACTGGTGTAACAAAAACTGGTGTAAGACAAGGTCATAAATTTGGATCAGATCAGAAGAGCTAAGCAGAATTCACCATAAACTCTGCTGAAGTATGCCAGATGCATAACACTTAGCCAGGCTTATGTATCATTATCTGCAGCAAAATATGGCCCCTTTGTACTCCCAGCATGCCAAACACTGTGCAAATAGCACTCTGAATGCTGAAGCAATTTTCATTACAGTGTTTCTTTGCTGGGATTGTTAGCAGCATGGGTATGAGAAATTACTTTTCAGAATCATCAAGTGCTTTGAAATAACCCCGGCCGCCCACTCATGTACATACTTATCTCACATTTAAATTGTATGGTTGCCCTTCTGCTTTTTCAGAGAGTCTGCATCCCTCACCTGTTTGCAGGCGGCAAACAGAGGGGGACAAAATGGGGTGGGCACCCATGGATGTGCACTGCCATTCAAGCCAATGGGTGAATTCAGGCATGTCACACACTCTCAGCCCCAGAAAACCCATGATATGTTCACTTTAGGGTTGCCGTAAGTTGGAAATGACTTGAAGGCACACAACCACAACAATATAGAATGAGAATCTACCACAGTGGTTCAAAATTTGTGATTCCCATATCTTCTTTCAACTTCTACTGCCAGAAGCCTCATCCAACATGGCCAATGGCCAAGGAGTTCTAGTTCAACAACATCTGGGGGCTCAATACTGGGAATAACTGATCTAGCATATTGGTGGTAAGCCAAAAGCTATGAAAGACTGTGCTGATAGCTTTGTTTTTTTATTGTGAATCTTCCTTGAATTCATTCTTGAGAGCTGAAATGTCATGCCTACCTGTTGAGGCATCACTGTATTAGACTTATATGCAGAAAGGTATGTCCAGTACTTTCTGGTTGTAATAAAGTCTCCTTTATTTCAAGAATTATCTCAAAGGGTGCAGTTAGCTGTCATTTGCATTCCTTATGCATACATGAAATCAAAAGCAATTGAAGTTAGGGACCCAGATCAGAAGGGAGCTTCTTAATAAACTGAGATCACTTAGGTCACTTCTCCCTTTTAATTTTTATAACATGGTGAATCTTTTTCTGGAACAGAATTGGATTGAATGTTATTTTAGATCTACTGACAATAGGGATGTCAATTGGATTTGGCCAATATCTAAAATCTCAAAAGATATTACATAGTTTTGATTAGCTGAATCTTATCCAAAGTGAGAAGTGCTTCCTGCCAAAGTTAGTATGTGGACCTGATCTCAAAGCTTGTTCTAGATTTGAACATCAGAGAGGCAAATGATATATTGCCAAAGAGAGCCAGTATGGTATACATGCTGGACTAGGACTCAAGCAGACCAGTGTTTAAATCATGGCTCAGCCATAGAAACTGACTAGGCAACATGGGAAAATCCCACTCTCTCAGCCTCAGTGGAAGACAACAGCAAACCTCCTATGTATAAATCTTACTAAGCTTATCCCAGGACAGAATTTCCATTAGTTGGAAACAACTCAAATGCACATGACAACAACATATGCTGCCTAAATAGGAAACCATCCATGGTAGGGAGAGTGAGAAGCAGAGAGCAGGGCTGGGTAAGTGACAGGTCCACATTCTAAATTAAGTTACCTATTTACTATTTTTGTTGGAATATGGATGGGATATGCAGTCAAAGTGGAAATGTAGACATATGTGTGAAAAATCTCTTCTGAGAAAAATGTCTAAGAAAACAAAGAGGACTCAGTGTACAGGTGGTTTAAAGCCAAAACAATTTCACACTTAACAGGATAACAAAAACTTTGGGCCTGGGAAACAGGATACTGGAAGGTAAACACATGGGTTCATCTGATTTGCATGAGAACCAGGTCACATGGGGAGTGACACACAGCTAGGGGCTGGTCTAGAGGCTGGGATAAAGCTGATCATTCTATCATTCTGGGTTGGGCCAAGTGTTCCTTTGTTCTCCTTTGTTAAGAACTTGCCTTGCTTTCACATGAATAACAAGTTGTGATCCTATGGTCTTTACCATTTGCAAGATGGAATGTACATAGTTCTTTTCTGTTTTTACTATGCAACAATAAAGCTTTACTTTGGATTTACAAATGTGTTTTCATGGAAACAGCATTTCCAGGATGGCTGGTGAAAGGAAGCAGGCTTCTAAACTCTGCTACATTTACATCACACAAATCAACAATGTTAATTGTTTTATTAGGAAAATTGCAACTAAGGGGAAATAACCTAGTGTGGGAGGAACTGCAGCAGGTGGTCCCTACTCCAGACCTCCTCTGCAGCTTCACCAGGGCAATAACACCTGTGCCCCAAGGAGAATCCAAATGCTGGGTTACTCCCTAGCCAGCCTGCATCAGGAAAGCCAACCTGAAGGACCCTTTCCCAAGCCCCGAATCTTAAAGAGAGGGTTTATTCTTCAGGCCCACCTCAAGGGAAGCCCCTTTAACTGCCTCCCTAGTCTCAAGACCTAAAGAGGCCTCCCTATCACTAAAAGGATGACCAACGTGTTCACCATATTCAACTTATCCTCAACCATCTGCTACATAAGGTACAAGCATTTAATTAGCCCCTATCCTCCGCTAGGCTAGACAAAACATCCCTAATATCCTGTTGAAGATCTCCCAAGAAAATATTATTTCCCTAATGAGAAAAATGAATGCCATCAGCCTGATAGAGCTCTGGCCTTTGAAACACAATTTTGGGATGCAGGAAGTAGTGATCCAAGCCCTTTAATAAGGCATTATGAATTTCTCTGATAGCTCTCTGCCAGGGTCTCCTTCTCCCCTCTAGACTTGGTGGGGGAGCTGTTAGGAATGTTGGGATATGTAGTTAAAGTGGAAATGTACAGATGTGGAAAAATTTCTACTGGGAAAATTTTTGAGACTGCAGGTGGTAAATGTAAATAAAACATGCAACACAGCAAGGTCACAGTGTTCTGGGAACAGAGGAAACTAAAACATAAACAATTATGTCATCTTGTTGTCTGGGAACCAAGATCACATGACACATGATTCACAGCAAGAGGCTGGGTCAGAGGCTGGGTTAGAGTTGTTCAGCGAATGTCTACGCACGTTACCATCCAGAGGTAGAGTTTGGGGTTTGGCTTAGAGCCTTCTTTGTTTTAACACAAAACTATTGTGTTCTGTTGTTCATTCTCTCTCTACCTGCAAAATGGATGTATATAATTAATTTCTATTTACCTTGCAACCAAGAATAATGATCTTCTTTAGAATAATCTCTGAATTATGTGTTTTCATGGGAAGCTGTTGGAAACAGCACAGAGATGCATTCCAGGATGGTGAGATCAGCTCAGCTCTGATCCAGAGACAAGGATGGCTGATGGATTGATGCCTGGCATTCTGGCACAAGATCTCTGCAATACCACCATAAATAAATCAACAGGAGCATGGCCAACCAAACAATGTGAAATAAAGGCAAACGAGCCTTGATAAACTGCCTGAAAGGTTAAAGCCTTACCCTTCAGCAAGACCATATTATTGCCACCCAAATGGATGAACAATATGTGTGGGCACTCCTGAAACAAGAGCAACAAATCATGCCAACAGAGACCTCTCCTTCCCTGCTATTCATATACAGCACCTTCACTCAGTCCAAGGTGTGTTCCGAAATGGCCCAAGCATGTCAGGTTTTGATGGGATATATAGTCAATGTTAAAATGTTGAAATGTAAAGATGTGTGTCTGTATTTTTCCATGATGAGAAAACTGCTTCTAGGGCCTAAATTCACAATATCCCAGTGCAGGTGGTAGAATAGTCATAACAAGGCTAGTTAACAAGCAAGAATACTGTGAGAAAGAGTTATGTTTATAGAGTGGATTTCAATAACAAAGATTGTTTTGAGAAAATTAGTCACATGGTGGAATATGAACAACAAGGGGTTTGGTTAACACACGTCATGTAAAACCATCCAATTAGCCTGAAAGGCAACACCCAAAGAGGTGGGCTGGGATTGTGTCTTTGGAGAAAGGTGGGCTGGGATTGTGTCTTTGGGGAAAGAAGTTAGTCTGTTTCTAACCTTCAAACTGTATGGATTAACTAATACTATTTTTGCAGAAGCTGTAGCTTGACTAATTTTTCACAATGTAGCATTTATAGTTTTGTTCCTGTTAGCCAACCTGGCTAAAGTGATATTTGACTGGACTTTGTAGTATTTACTTTTGCCTATGCTATTTTACAATAAAGACTAGAAGCTTGCTGAGACCTGCCTGTGTGTTGGTGAATTTTTGAAAGGCAAATAGCCTGCTGCATGGACTGTCTCCTGTAAAGATCTATCATCATAAATTCAACAAAGCAGACTTACCGCACCACCCAGTAAACCATGCTATGACCACAGAATATCACGCGAGGCTTTGCAGGCCACAACCTGGAATCTGTAAGATAAAAAAAACCTTAGTGAGTCAATTGATGAATATATCTACGATAGGTAGAGAACCTCCATTGTCCAATCAGCTTAACTGCTGCTGCATCAAAGGCTACAGCAGCTGAAGTTGAGGCAGCACCTATCCTAAAAGAATGTGTTGCAAAGTTAAAATTTTACGATCCCAATGTGGCAAGAGCCTTGGAAGTCATTGTCCAAAATTGGTACCTGGTGAGAGGCGAAAAATCAGCATGAACAAATAATGGGCCTGGTGAAACACCTCTGGCCTGACCATAAGTATGAAGGGTGAGAACAGGACAGTATTCAGGTTCAGCAGAAGTTCGGAGAGATAACGTGGTGCCCTTGTGAAGTTGATCAATTTTAGAGGATCTGATAGTGAGTGTAACTGAATTTTGTGATAACTGTAAATCTGTAAACTGAAAAACCCTGAACAATGTATTGTACTTAGCGTCCACTACCAATTCCCAATCTGCAGTACACCAAAAAATGCAGCGTGAAATAACTGTGCCTCAAACAAAGAATTACAAATCTTAGTCCACGTAATGGCCTAGCCCTTCAAAACTCCTCATAAACCAAGCATGCATGCTTGTATTGGCAAGACTTACAATTACATGTTCATTAGAAACTAATTCCCAGCACAGCAGGTTCTCCTGCTGGCCAGAAGAAACTTGGGTATGGGAACTACCGGTGTCGGTAACATTCTGCACCAAATACCCACTGTGTGAGCATTCACACTCCATCAGGCAAGCAAGGGTCATAAACTGCATCCACAATTAGGAATGCACTAAATCCCATGTAATTGCAGGGTAAAGGGCCACACGCATGTGAAAGGCCTCATCATTGAGCAGCCAAGTTGGGCCTGAATAATCAGCATATGCTCTATGGATAATATCAAGATGTTGTATAAGTGATGGGCCCCACATGGGATAGGTTTTGGAAAAGATCCCTGCATAGATGCAAAAACCAAACAGCCAATTTGTCCAATTGCATTCAATCTTCTGTTTTTGTTTTGTTTTTTCCTTATCTTTCTCATCAAGCTGATCCTTATCGTTCTGTTCAAGCCCTCTATAGAGAAGCATGAACACATCAACATAATCTCTGTGAAGAATCTTATCAATGGTTGATTGTAACAAGTGGTCTCCCAATGGCAGTGTTAATTTCCCATATGGAATAGCCAAGGGAGAAACATAAGCATATCCAGAACTACCAAAGGGGCCAAAACTGCGAGCATCAGGTCTGGGATAAATGGAAGGTGGGGTAGCCAAATGGCCAACAGCCTATGGCATAGGTATCTGAGAAACAGTACCCCAGGGTGAAGATGGACTGAGCAGAAGGCTGTGTTCAGGGGCACTCACAGGGCTGGAAACAGTAGGTGAGGTTGTATGAAGGTTGTCTAAACCCCATGGCCATGAATATCCATAAAAAGATTCAGCCTGTGTATCATGCACCTCACCTGAAGATGTATGAGCTTCAGTCTGTGAGCCAGATTGAGGTTCCAGAGCAAAGCTTGAGGCCACAGCTACCAGATTTCCTGGAAAGGCAAACAGGCTGGTCAGTAAGTGGATTGGCTCCCTCAAATGCCTGTATGTGCTTTAGGATCTCATCATAGAGAATAACATCAGAATCAGATGAGGACAGCCTGACCATTGGGTGCTTTACAAGTTGTTTGGTTGAAGCTTTCCCCTTTCCTTTGCCACCACTTTCCCCTTTTTTGAGAGCCATAGTAGCTTATACTACAAATCTAAAGATGCGAAGATTACTGCAAACACTCACAAAACCGGCCACACCAGGGAGAAGGGTGAACCACACCTTCCTCTGAAATATAGCCTACAGCATTGTGATTAAAACAATATGTGTGTGTGTGTTTGTGCGCACGCGCATGTTTTTTATATATATATATATATGTTTTATATATGTGTGTGTATGTTTATATATAAATGTATAAATGTGTGTGTGTGTGTATAGACATACAACTGTGTAAAAGGTAGTAAATGCAGGCTAGAAAAGGTTGTGAAACAGCACCACCTAGTGACCAATAATCAAATTGCACCTGCTGAATGAATCAAATAACAGGCAAGTAGGGTTGGAAAATGAAACTAATTAGAAGCCCAAAACAGAAAGCAAAAGGAGGCACCACAGGGGTGACAGCAAGCTTTTGCAAAACTCAGGAGCAAAACCCACTAGAATGGAAGAGCCAAGCCCAGGGGCCTATGCAAAGAAATGGCTGGCCAAGGAATTTAGCACACACTCTCCCCTATCCACTTAGGGAATTGGTGGGAAGAATCAGAGAGCTAGGGATGCTGCTTGAGCTGCACCCAACCCCCCAAAAAACCCCACAATCCCCAGTTAGTCTCAAAAGTGCTACAAAATCTCTCTATATATTAACTATATGTATATATATATATATTGTAAAATGGATAGTATTATAAGATGTATTGTATGTTATGGAATTTTATTCAATAAACTTTTTTTGAAATTAAATTTTTAAAAAAAGGAAATGGACTGAAGCACTGATGATAGAAGAATGGATTGTTTGACCCAAGTGGTCAAATTGATGTATGCTCTGAAGGATAAGCCAATTGAAAACTTTTTTTAAAGAATGGAAACTGTTTATGATTATTATTATTGTTATTATTATTTGGTATTAAGAAATCTGATTATGCAATAATCTGTGGCTAGGGTTATTAATAATTTTAGTAGAATTATTTATTTGAATCTTTAATTGTAGAACAATTTTTTTTTATTTTGCTTTACATTAAAGTTAGGATGGGGTGGGGCAGAGACCTACTGTGTAATAGTTTTATGTCTTTCCCTTTCTTTTCTTTATTTTTTTTCCTGCTCTTTCTATTCTTTCTTTTTCTTTATCTCTGATTGTATATTATATTCTTTATTCTAAAAATTAATTAAATTAATCTCAATTAAAAAGACACTAAGGAGTGAAGCCACTTCAGCCCCAATCAGTCCCCAATCATCCCAGGAGCATGACAACTGGATGCTGTGGTCTCAAACCAGCTGTTGCTGTGATCCTAAATGGGCCACCAGTGAGGAGTGACTTTTCACCACTCTTTTCTGGCCAGCTTTGGGCTCCCTTAAGTGTCCATGGAGCAACTTCCAACTAATCCAGTGGTGTGTATCATCTGCATGCGACTCCCACCCCCCAAAGTAGCCAGAAGCCACACACAGAAGTGTGTGTTTTGGGACCAAAACTCCAGGGCACCAAACCTTCTGAAATTTTATATTGTTCCCTTAGGATTACTTCTGCGTTTCATTTCTATCATTTTCACAAAAATGGTCCACAAGGCACATAGTGAGAATAAATGCATGGGAGAGGCTGCCCTTGCACAAAAATCCACAGAACAGTTTATTTATTACCTTTACATCTTTAGAATAAGTATGCATGTGAATATCTTCCAGTTCTCACACAACATGAAATATACTAGTGGTTTCATCCAATGGAATGAAATGATGCCTTGGAACCACCATTCTGCATTTATTTATCTGCAATATCACAGTGTAATTCCCAAGAAATAATTTTGTTTTCTTAAAGATTTGACCTCCCTGACTCCCTGACTATGTGGAAAGAGTTGCTAAGACCAAGTAAGTACGTGCTTTTCTTTTATAAAATCCACTTTCTGCTCTTGCCTTGAAAATACTTTCCTTGTCAGAACATACTGAAAATTGGTAGAATAAGCAACATGTTAAATTTATCAACAATCTTTTTGTGGTAGCAAAGATATAATGTTACTCCTCCTCCTCTTCCTCTCTTTCCTCCAGTAAAAATACATCCAATCTTTCCATGATATGATATGGTAATAAAAAAATCAACATTGATTAATTTATCATTTAGATAGTGATATCTATATACCTCTGTCTTTCTCCCTCTGTTTATCAGTAATCTGCATGAAACTTATTTATTATCCACATGCAGTAAATTTGGGAAAGGAAGAAAAAGTGGCTTGCTTAAGGAACACCTGTCATGCATGAGCAGGGTGACCAGATGCCATAACTGCAAAAGAGGACAAGGAAAATTCAAGAAAAATAAAAGCTAAAATCACATATATAAATATAAATTCATTTCATATGGCTTATTTGCAGCTATATTAATATAGTGTTTTGTTGTGTACACAACAGTATTTTTCTGATGAATTTATCTTTATTAAAATGCCTTGCTGGCTTACAATATATTTACAGAACTCTGAGCAAGACAAAGGACGTTATCACACTGGCCCTAAAGCAGAAAGAATTCAGCATCATTTCAGCACCATTCTGAATCTTTTTTCCGTGTGTTCACACGACGTCGCTGCAAACCCGCCCATCCCTGCATCATTCCGGCATCAGTTCAGTGTCATTTCAGTTCATTTGAATTCCGGGATCTTGAGGAATTACACTCGAACAGCAGGAATCATGCCGGAATGATGCTGCTTTCTCCGTAGGTATGAACACGTATCACGGAGTGACGCTGGGGCCGGCCTCGCTGCTCTATGGGCCTGGTCGCTTCAGCAACCAAGCCCATAGAAGGAGTCGTGCCTTGGTTAAAGTGACAGTGCCTGGGTCCCTTTAACCCAGGCGCCCTTGCTTTCTATGGGC
>CM034703.1:246428079-246442477 GCA_020142125.1 Phrynosoma platyrhinos | reverse complement strand
CATCCCACTTTCTTGCCGCTTTCTTGCTGCCAGTGTGATAACGTCCAAAGGCTTAAAATTGTACTTTACTAGCAAGAAGCACTTGACTAAATCTGCATTTAATTTTTTCTCTTCCTTTGCAGTATTCCAGTTTGCTCTCTCATCCCTCCTGCTTCTTCTTCAACCCAAATAGCACACTTTCTCCCCCCCCTTCCTCTCAGTGCCCATCTGCTTCAACAACTAGGATCCTCCTTTTCTTTCCCCACCTCTGTTGGAAAAAACACATGCAGAAACAAAACCACCACATTTGCATCATGATATATCTAGTCACATTACCAGTAACTGAAAAAACATTATGATGAAGTAGAGATGTAAATAACTTTGAAAGTGAGACTGAAAATTTTCCATAGTGTTCTTCCCATTACAGAGGAGATGAATATTTCTTAGCATTGTCTTCTATTTGGAAAATTATTTAATGCAAAAAAAATGCATGGGATGTATTTTTGCATAAGAATCCTGAGGTTTTGTGCAGGAGAGTGGGGACCTCACCCCAAAACATTATTGTACATAGGACAGGAGTTTTGCACAAAAGAAATGGCTATCTGGAAATAATATTTTGGGGGGGGATTATTGTTGAAAAGAATATGGATTTTTACAGAAAACCCCATTTTTAGCACCCAAAGAACCCACCTGTATTTCTGTCCAGAATCATTTCTCAAAAGAAATTGGGATGTGCACAAAAGTCTTGTCACTGTGTTATTCTACCTAATTGAGGCTGCTGCTACACTGCAGAATTAATACAGTTTTACACCATTTTAACTGTTGTGGCTCCATCCTCTGGAAACCTGGGATTTGTAGTTTGTTATGATGCTAGAGTTGTCTGACAGAGAAGGCTAAATGTTTCACAAAACTACAAATTCCAGAATTCCATTGCATCATGCCATGGCAGTTAAAGCAGAGTCAAATTGCATTAATTCTGCAGTCTGCAGAGTGATTTTCCTGAGCTTTGAGAAACCTGGTTTTTACAAAGAAATAAATAATAACAATTTCTCAATCCCTAACCATAACAATTTTACAACCCCTATTCAGACTGTCCTTATGCACAGCAAACACATTAGGAAGGCTTTTTCTCCTCTGCCATCATTTCCATCACCTTGGAGGCTGGCATATTTGCAGGGAAGACCCACTTGTATCTATGGGACTCTCCATATGAATTCTTGATTTTCAAGGGTTCTTACATAGAAAGCCCTCTGTGTCAGCTTTGTTTTCTTCACCAGTAATAAGGTGACTGAAATGATGATAGGGGAGGGTAATGCTCTGATCTCCTCTCATACTTGCTGTACACAGTAAAGAATAGGGCCAAAGTGTATCCAGAGGTTTATATCCAGCAATGTGTGGGGATAGATCCTTATGAACATGTATATATCTCCTGGTGGAATGGGACTAAAATATTTGGCATAATGCATAATATGTCATTGCCAAAAAAAAAAAAAAAGTCTCATGAAATTCAGCAGGACTTGTCCCAGGTCAGTGGGTATAGGACTGTATCTTAAATATTCATAAAGCATCTCAGTTTTAGGAACAAAGAAAGCTATGGGTTATAAACCGAGATTAGGTGAATCACTTTCTTGCTAATGTAAGCAACAATAAAGACCTGTCTCCTGTTTTGTACTAGCTGCCCTTATATGTTCCATTCAGCATTTTCCAAAGATATAATGGGGTTTAATTATATTTGATTGGGAGAAAGATTATCCCACCAGTAAAGTTGTGCTTTTGAAAAAGAGAGAATACTTTAAGAGAAGATAAATCAATGTGTAGGTATTTAATTACTGTGCTGAAGAGGAGACAGGATATCAAGCAATTTAACATACTAGAAGATTCACAAGACAAATGGGCTTTTCATTTTAAGCGAAAACCTCTCACTGTTGAAGGAAATGCCCTTCTTCGAACCAGAACAGAGCAAATAGTGGTACACATTGCAAAAAGGTCAATTCCTGCATTTGAATTACTCATTTTTAAAGATTTGTCTCTGTCTTTGTATGCAGTGCACTTTTGGTGGGAAATACCAAATCAAAGTTGCATTCCCATTTCGAAGAGTATTTCTAGTGTGAGAGAAGTGGAAAGTCTACATAGAACACAGCTGGCTGCTGTGACTACAATCATTTTGTTTAGCATTTGATAAATCTGCATCTTAAAATGTGTTTGAAAAAGGACAGGAGCCACCTTCAGTTATATAAATGGTCCATCCTTTGTTTTGATAGATTTTCTTGTTACAACATTGAATGAAAGCCAAATGGTGTGATGTTCATTTGAGAACAAATCCACAAAGAAAATATTGGACCCAATTATAATATAATGTCAGTCGGTTTCTGTATACCGCAGGACAAATCTAATTTTAGTCCCAGCCAGAATAGATGTATTGAAATGACCCAAACTTGTTGGCTAACACTAAAGCTCCATTGATCTGAAAAAATCTACTCTAATGGGGATTAGAGATTTAGCCTCATGCTACCAATGCACATGAGCACTGGTGATAAACAGTAGTCATTGTTTACATTTTTCCTCATTTGCACCCTACAGAGTTAAAGGGTTTGCCAAACCTCTATAATTAAGCTCAACATCCCTATGACTTTTAAAGGGTTCAGTTACAGCACTTATTCAGTTTAACAATCCATCTAGATGTTATTGGATTTCCAGCATCCCTCATGCCTGACTATGCCAGCTCAGGCTGTTGTAGTCCAACAACATTTCTGAAGGGTCACATCACTCCCAGTTGAGTTAACTTGTGAATCAAGTTGATGCTCTAATCTCAGTGGAACACCAGCTCTTTCTAGAAGTTTATTCTTCATTTTACTGGGGTGAGGGCTGCATTGTCCCTATGATGTGAGAACTCCTCACATCATACATATTTAGGGCAGCAAGATGCAAAGGAAGACAAGAGGTAAACTCACACACATTAAATTTCAAAGTATGGTGGCCCTTAAAGAGCGGATTAATCCAGCCCAATTTGTGACAGGTAACTCCAAGAGGTTTTGTGCTAAGCACTTGTAACATTTTCCATTATATTTTGTTTTTAGCTTGGATTTTAAAAGCAGTCAGCAACTAGGCAATCTAGGCAACACATTTTGTGCTGTTGTCCATTTTTAAAGTCTCCTCAGCACTAGAGAAAATGGGTGTGGGTGGGAAAAGAAAAACAATTGCTCTAGAATGCATCACCATGAAAGGGGAATGACAATGACACCAGGTTTTCAAGGAGGGTCTTGGACATTTACCACCTGTTTACCTTGCTGATTCCTGAAAACATTGTGAACTTGCCCTTTTCAGTATCTTCTAGGGGGATAAAGGAGCATTTATGAAAAGAATACAAAAACAAAGTTTTAAAAATTTTAGGAGTGTAAGGCACACCAGACATGGAACAGCCCCCAAATTTCCTTGGGGGCCATTGTTGCTTCCCAGTCATTCATACTTTTCCACCTCTTCCCTGAAGTATCAGTCAAGTCTGTTAAAACTGAATATATATGACAATGGTAATGAAATAACAACAGCCTTCAAAAAAGGGTACTTTTTTGCTTTGTTCTTTGCTATTAACATGAAATGAAGAGATGCTGGGAGGAAACTTTTTATATAAGTTCAATGACCTCACTTTGGGCCTGTACAGACTGCCAGAAATAATCCAGTTTGAGACCACTTTAACTGTCTTGGCTCAATGCTATGGAATCATGGGAATTGTAGTTTTTTCTGAGGCATTTAGCCCTCTCTGTCAGAGAGCTCTGGTGCTACAAGAAACTACAGTTCCCATGATACCCTAGCACTGAGCCAGGGCAATTAGAGTGGTCTCAAGCTGGATTATTTCTGGCACACCTCATAACCACTATGACTATACAATCCTGTTGATGCTACCCAGATTGTCTGAAAGTCACCAAGAAGCAAACTACAAAAGCCTTCCTTCTCCTTCATCACACCCCTCTTGGTGGTCTTTTTTAATGTTCACATTGGGGACACACTGATTGGCTTTTCCCTGTTTATTTTCATGCCTAGATTTCCAGATCAGTCCAAAGCATATCAGACTGTGCCATTCCACCCCAAAACCAAACTGGGCCATTTTTTTTCCAACCCAGAGGTTATATAAATTGGTTTGAGTCAGCCTGTTTCACTATTTAGGATTTAGACAAATCACTTGCACTGCCCTATTAATAATACCAGTAACATAGCTGAAATTAGTCACGATGCAGAGAGAAAAATATTTTCTTTCTAAAAGAAAAAAAATACATATCACCTGCACATTCATATATTATTAAAGATATAGTAAAACTAGGTGAATGTACATTTTGTTTTATCATGTGAAAGAGAATATCACAGGAAACCCACTCAGCAAAAAAAAAAAAAAAAAAAAAAAAAAAAAATCCACATAAAGAAGGTCTTTGATTTCTTTGAGAACTGCCTCTCATCTTACAAATTACTGCAATACTGGTGACAGGGGCCTCCTCAACATCTCACAGGGAGAATAGGACTCATATTGAGCTGAAGACTGATAGAGTATTCTGTGAGTTTGTTTCCCTTCTTGTGTTCCTCCATACCTTCCTCTTTATGTGCAGTATACTCTTGAAAAGCACTGAAGAAATTGAAGGTTCAGTGTTGGTGAAGACTCATGAGAAGTTATTTACTTGACAAATTAGAATCCCCACAGTGATTACTTGACAAATTAGAATCCCTACATTTGGTCTGATTCTGGGTTTGAGGATAGCAATGGGAACCATGTGGCTCTCCAGAAGTTGTTCAGTTCCCAGGATTTATCACCATTAGCTGTGTTGTCTTGATAGCTGGAGCTTGCAGTCCAATGACATCTGTAGGTGGCACATTATTTCTAATCCTGTTTAGGAGCCATGAAAGGTACAAGAGATTTGAGTTAAAGTTTGACCTGTGTTAGTCAATAGGTTACAGGAGTGCAAACAGAGAATATTATACTTTGAATCCTGGTCTCTGGTCTGCATCCTGTTGGTGAATTATGCAAGCATAGGTCTGTCTTACATTTCCACATATATTTATTTAGTCACTGCAGAGGCTAGTATTGTCTTTCTTCTTGCAATATCCAAAGCTGCCCACAATTCACTGTTGTGCTGTGATATCCACTTTCCACAGCTGTTCCATTGTGGGGGGAAACAGAGAGGATAGCAGAAGTGTGTGGCTGTTTTCCTTTAGTGTAACATAAATTTAATCTGCACTGCAGGAATAATGCAATATGACAATACTTTAACTCTCATGGCTCCATGCTATAGAATTCTGGGATTTGTAGTTTGTTGCATTACCAGAGTTCTATCACAGAGAAGGCTAAATATTTCACAAAACTATAAATTCCAGAATTTTATAGCATCTGAGCCATGATAATCAAAGTGGTGTTGTACTACATCATTTCTGCAGTGCAGATTAGACCATAGACCAGGGGTTCCCAAACTATGGCCCGTGGGCCAGACCCAGCCCATCGAGGCCTTCCTACCGGCCTGTGGCTGGTCCTGCCACTGCCACCACCACCACCACCACCACCACCGGATGCCATTGTGTCTTCCAAAATGGTGTCCAGAGTCGGGAATATGCGCCCGGCATCGCGCGCACATGCGCACGACTCTGCGATGCTGGGTGCATGCACACAACTCCAGGTGCCATTTTGAAAAACAAAATGGCACCCAAGTCATGCAGATGCACACGCGAGAGTCCGTACACGTGCCTCCGGCACCCCGGAGATCTGGGGGCCAGTTCACTCAACGTTTGAGGACCCCTGCCATAGACTGTCACCCAATGAGAATTCTGGGAGATACCATCAGATCTTGATCAAAGATGTCCTGGGTCTACATATGGCTATGGGGACATGGCTAGACCCTTCTCTGATCCTTCTCCCACTCTCCAAAGAATATAGAATGGCCATGGGGATATCATGGTGCAATGATGAATGTGGGGGTGTTGACAGCAGTGGGGGCATGCAGACCACACCAGGTAACACCCTAAGAGGGGTGTGTGTGACACCACTACTCCTCAAACACCTACCTTTTGGCAGAAACGGGCTATGGCATTCATGTGCTTCCCATTAAAATGCTTTAAGAGATGGTGGGAGTGAGGTGAAGCTCAGTGGGAGGAGAAAGGAGAGGCCCCCAAATTGTTTAAAATTATAATTTCAAATCCCAAATTTTGAAATTTTATTTTTTAAAAAAATATTTTTTGTTCTTTTAAAATTTATTTTAAAATTTTTATTTTAAAAATTTATTCACATTTTAACAAAATATTCACTATGTATATGTAAATACATTTAGGTTGTGTGTCTGATATTGTAATTTGAAGGAATAACTTTAATTTTGCTAGTTTATATCACAACTATTAGCATTACATTCAGTGATATATGGAAATTATGATTTATGAGTAACATTAGTGCAAGAAAGCATTACTAAGGATTCTGCATGGTGTGAAATGGGAAGAGGTCAATTGGGGGAGGGGGTGACACCATGAGTTATGATGCTAGGTGACACCAACCTTAATGATGCCACTGGCTGACAGGATATCAAAGAGGAGTTTTCCATGTGGAACACTTATACTACATTCTGCTGTGTAGGGTTTTGGCTTCTGTATGTGATGACAGATGCTTTATATGAGAATTTTCAGACCAAATGGCAGTATGGTGTCAATTATATCTATCATGCAAAGAAATGTCATGATGGTGTACCCTTGGTCTTGATGGTATGTAAAAAAAAGTGCATGTACTGTTTGAAACAAATATATCGAACAATATTGCTTTAATGGTTAAATTTTACCAAAATGAATAAATGCTGGTTTCATTCATAACAAAATTGCTTTCAAATGTCTATAATGAAACTTTGTCTATAAGAAGCCATGAAAACAAACTCAAAATCACATGAGGATTAACTTTGAAATAAGTTTCACTGTGTGGGTCTTACATCTACTTCAGAATGACCCCCCCACACACAAAGTTTTTATTAAAGAATGCTAAAATGAAAGTAACAGCTGGAGCAAAGTGGCATGTTATTTGGGCTGCATGAATAATATTTCAGTATAATAGTATATAGGGAAGATATGAATACGTAATTATGTATGAACTTTTCTCAATTAGATTCAGAATTATAGTGTCATTCTAATGAAAGCCTAGCATCAGGCTAATAGCTCCTGCCATGCTTGCTAGCTATTTATTTGATATCTGCTTTGTAATACTGGATTATGGGATATGTTACACTAATGGTGATGCTGGGTGGAAAGATTATTTATCTTTTAGAATGTTGGATAATGAGCAGATGTGAGGGGAGGAAATAAGGGTCTGTGAGTTTCAAGGTCAGTTCCTTAAGAACATTTGGTGTGAAGGTAACAAGAAAAGGTAGTCCCGGAAAAAGGAATGTTTTGAGTTGTAGATGAATGGGATATAAGCCCATATGAAATGTGTGTATTGCTATGAGTTTTCATTATACTGTGTAACTGAAAATGCTTCAGTGCTGACAACATTGTTATGCTACGATCAACTCTATTTCTGAATAAAGCTTTCTGACTGCTGAAGCTGTGCTTCTGAAATGAAATCAGCCAGTATATGACACCTACTCATAATAAAGTCCCATAGAACTCATTGAAACTGAGGAATTGCATATAGGACTATAGCCTCTGCTTGGTATTTAGATCTTTCTTCATTACTGTTCAGAAGAAACTTATCTAGTTTATTAAATTAATTAAAATGTTTATATCTCACCCTATATTGCAGGATCTCATGGCAATATACAGATAAAATCAATTTAAAACAATTTAGACGATATACATTGTAAACAATGAAGAATATTTGAAATGCTCCAAAAATATTAAATGATTTAACAATGAGAATTCTAAAGAATTGAACAGTCAAACAGATTATAAAACCTATAGAGATTTGGCCAAAATTGCTAAACCCACAAAGTCTTTGGGTTTTTGTGCGTATGTGTGTGTTTATTTTAAAGCCTTGCATTAACCTGGCAATAGGAAAAGTCCAGGTTTGTCACCAGCTAGGCTTCCAAGGGGAGTACAGTATGTAGCTAGGGGTGCATCCACACTTCAGAATTAGAGCAGTTTGACACCACTTTAACTGCCATAACTCTACCCTAAAGAAGTATGGGAATTATAGTTTGGTGAGGCACCAGAAGTCACTGCCACACCAGGCTAAATACTTCACTAAACTACAAATCCAGGATTCAGTAAGCAGTTAAATTGGTATAAAACTGCTTTAATTCTGCAGTTTTGATGGACCCCAGAGTACCACATCAGAGAATGCTCCCATGTCCTCCCATAGTGTATTGTTCCTACTGGTAAGACCAAGCCTTTGGACAGCTATAAGTGGGAAGAAGTACATCCTTCAAGTACCATGCTATTAGCTTCTGAGAGAACACACCTCTCTGTAATAACATAATGTGCTTATGTAGTATTTTATGAATGCTTCATAGGAAAGATCTTATTGTTCTCTGTGAACTGGAGTTTGATTTCATTGGCTTTCCATCCACCCAATAATTGTAACCAAGACATAGGGGGTTAGCAGACTGCCAAAAATAGTGCAAATTGAATCCACTTTTAGGTTTAGGGTTAGGGTTAGGGAATCATGGGAACTGTATTTTATTGTGGCACCAGAGCTCTCTGACAGAGAAGACTCAATATCTCAGAAGAAAAACAATTCCCATGATTCCCTAGCACTAACCCTAACCCTAAAAGTGGACTCAATTTATACTATTTCTGGCAGTCTGCAACCCCGCTTAGGCCCACCTCACACTATACCCGCTAGTCTTGCAGCATCATGTTGATTAATGTTTTCTGTGTGTCATACATTTATTGTGTCAGACATATCACACAAATCTGCTAAAAGAGACACTATTTCAAAAGAAAGTTATACCACAGTAAACAACAATAATAATAAAAAAAAACCTCTTCACTGTGTCTGCTAAAAATATGGACCAGTTAGTTGCTCACTGCAAAGCTAACACATGCACTCCTCCTTGGTGGAGGGAATGGCTGACTGAGTGCAAACAAGTGCAGAGTCCAATTAGAAATTCAGGTTCAAGCAGTAAAAAATGACAAGACTTGTATTTCAGACAAGGTCAGGAGCCTAGTTAGCCCAAGAAGAAGTTCAAAAGAGGTGAGCTTTGGACATAAATAGATTACAGTTGCTCCTCCATTTTTGCAGGGAATCAGTTCCAGACCCCCACCCCCACCACCACGTGAAAATGGAAAATCACAAATCATGCCCCATTTGGTCCCTTCCATTTGCCCCTCTTGAACAGGTGAGGGATGTGGACTTGAAGTCTGCAAAAATGGAGGGATGGCTATATGTTCCTTCAACAGTGATCTCTGCTTCACTGAGGCTTTAAATCCAGGGTGTGGATCATATAATCAACCACAGAGTGGAATGTTCCCAGCATTAATTACAATGGGTTATTGAAACTGATACTACAACATCTGGAGGGTTCAAGTTTCAGAATTCCTACTTTTTCATGTCATGAGAATTTATTGGCCCAGAGAGAAAAATCAGTGAGCAAATATATATAGGACCAGTGAGTCTACTTTGTTACCTAGTTCATAGTAAAAATGGAAAAAATAAGTGGAAAACATTTGAAAAAATCATCCAAAATCATCAAAATGCATGTTTTGTGAATGTTGAGAAACCTTAATGAAAAAATTTCTAGACTAACAAAAATTGTTACAACTCAGGACTACTGCACAAAATTCACATATAATTGCTTTTGCAGAAAATAGCATTTTCTATGCAGAAAACAGCATCCTTTATCCAGGAAACAGCATATTTCTGAATTGAAAATAATATCTGTGTTTAGAAATATTATTTTGTGAACGAGAAAAGCTACCCCTACACAGAAAATGCTGTACTTGGAGATTGCTGTGTAAAATTTGCAAGTAGTTGACTAGTAGAGAAAACAGCAGAAAATGTTTTATGTGCAAAACAATCATGTGTGAATTTTGTACAGAAGAAGTGAAAGTATGTTTTGAAAATGTTGTGGTTTTCAAAGACAGCAGGAAGAAAATATTTAAAATTACTTGTTGCTTCCTTCAAGAAGAAAATTAATGGAGAATTGTATCCCTAGTTCATGGCAATAAAAAAAATCATTGATTAAATAATTGCATTTCCATCTACAGAATCTCAACCATTGATACTGTTTCAAAGAAAAATTCTTGTAAACATTGCTGGGCTCAAATGGAGTTGAGAATTAGAGAAGTGTTTGAATTTTCCCCCAGCTCAGATTAAAATACAAATTAAAGGAGATGACCCAGCCAAAGATTTGGCCCCTAGGAAATTTGGGTTATGGAGTCAAAAGCCCACCCCATAGGGGATACTATTCACACAATGTCCACATGGTAAAGTTGGCTTTTGCCTCCAGTGTAAGCTTTTCAGGGAAAATAATTGAAAGCAGAATCCTAGGAAAAAGAATGGAGATAATGGCTGACTAGATAGCCAGATAGTCAGCTAGCACTACTGTTTCACTGCCCTCCATGAAAAATGAAAAGAGAAATAGGAAGGACACACTTTGCCATGCTGCATGAAAAATAAACCATAGCAACAAAAGAAAGCCATGAGGGAATGATAAGACTCAGTGAAGTTGAATCTGACCAATGATGGATCTGGTTCAGCCTTCCATTCTCCTGTGGTCAACCACATTCCCATATCACAAACAAGACATGGACATGATTGCCTGTTCCTGTTCACCAGCAACTGGAATTGATACTCATTCAGTGTTTGATATTGGAGACAATGTATAGCCATCATGACTAGTAGCCATTGATAAACAAAGCAAAGCAGCTTCATTTATATACCGCTTCATACCACGCTATGGAGTGTCTAAGCAGTTTACAGCTGTAAGCTCATTGCCCACCCCCAACAGTTGGATACTCATTTTAGTGACCTCGGAAGGATGCAGGCCTGAGTCTAGCCTGAGCCCTGGCTAGTATTGAACTAGCAACCTTGTGGTCTATGAGTGAGTGGCTGCAGTACAAGCATTTAACTACTGCGCCACCAAGGCTCCTGCAATAGGCTTAACTCCCATGAATTTTTCTATTCCCTTTTAAAAGCTATCCATGTGGATGTCTATTACAAATTACCAAATTACAAAATACGTATTCCTACATAACCATTATCTTATCCCTCCTTACCTGTCTTTTCCCCTTAAAGCCCCAGATGTTGCAACTGCTTCACAGAGAAGATTTGCTCCAACACCTTTCATTGCTCTTTTCTGTGTTTTTCCAACCTGTGATTATTTATTTATTTATTTATTTATTAAGTGCAATGTTTAATTCTGTTTGCCATCACTGCTCCCCTGACCAATTGATGCTTTTGGCACCTTTCCCTTTTTATAATGGCTGTTTCTTCCTTTTTCATATTTCTTCCAGTATGGGACCCATGGTGCATCCACACCAATCCAAACCAATGGGGGCAATGAGTCACATATGAATAGGATGAAATCCCAACACTATCTGATCAAGCATACTAAACCCATATGGAAGCAAGCAAGTCAAGAAGGGATGGATTTTGCAGGTGTCACTGAAAAAATAATTTCACAGGGTCTGTTTTTCAATACTGCTCAAAAATGTTCCCCAAATACTATTACTAGATTCATTAAGTCAACCCTACAATACCCATTTTATCCATTAAAGGCTCTTATTACATAAATCATTCTATTATGCAGTTTGAAAGAAATTAGTATAATCTGACTCTCAATAGGAGGATCAGTATAGAAAAGAGCCTTTTTTGAAGACTCCAATTAAAATACTCTCTTCGTCAAAGTTAGCCATTCATTTTAAAGAGTGATTAGTACTGTGATTATCCTCTTATGAGTAAAGTGAACTTTTAGCAAAAGTTAAGGGAGAATGAAAAATGATTGAGAAGTTCAGAAAAACTGCTTCCATATTACTGAAAAGTTGCCAATTGCTCAGAGTGTGAAAGATTTATCTCAAGGGTCATCTGATAGTGGCTTCTGATTATATTTTTATAGATTATGCCATGTTTAATTTTTTTAAAATAAATAAATACATATATTCACAGCCAGCATCCATAGTTTTTTGTGGGTTTTTCAGACTGTGAGGCTGTGTTCTAGAAGAATGATGATGTCAGCCACAGGTGCAGGTGAAACATCAGGAAGACATTCTTCTAGAACACGGCCTCACAGCCCGGAAAATCCACAAAAACCTAAACAAATACATCATTCAAGATTTTGTGCTGAGTTAAATAATTTTTAGTAAATTGGCTTCTCCCTATACTGCTCATTATTACAAATGTATTTTCCCTCCTGCTAGACAATAAGATTAAACTGGTGGAGGATTACCTGGGTCCTATGTTCATCCAAATCAGCATGGGTGTTGTGGTTACTTTGTCTAGAGTTACAATGCAATTCTCCATCTTTAACCAATATTTCTCTAATTTGAGGGTTTCAAATGATTTATTTCCCCTCCCCCCATCATCACCATCCTTCATCATCATCCTCTCCCATGTATTTCATGTGTTTTAATTGTTTTTAAGATAATGTCTCAAAAATAGTGTTTTATTTTGATTGATGGTTTAATGTTTCTTTTTAACTTTAGTACTTTGTATTGTTCTAGCTGCTATAATTTAAACTTATATTGTAAGCAGCTTTGAGTCCCATTTGAGAGATGAATACTCAGTTCTGATCTCAATTTACTTTAGATTTATTGTTCCACTTAATGTTAAATTGCTGCTGGAAAGGAACCATACGTTTTGATTCTGTATTCAGGATGGGGGAAAATCATATTAACTGATTTTTTAAACCAAATTCCTCCAATTTGTGATCTATAAGAATGTGGATGAAAGCATTAACATAGATTTATTGTATCCCATCATCTGGAGGAAAATGCAATTCTTTGAATAATTTATTTTTATTTTTCCTTTTCAAATTATATGCAATTTAGTGTGCAAAATGAAAAAAAAATATTGTTGAAAATGTATATGACAAATTTTAATCAATGGGAAAATGAAAATCATACATATATTGAGAAAAATGAACAAACATATGCATTAGGAAACATACTAATATGTCAAAATACAAATGGATTTTCATGCAGGAAGAAAAAGAAAAAAATCAGGAAAAAATGTAAAGGAGAATTGGAGAAAGAGGATATAATCAAGGCTGAGAGATTCTCTGGAGTTTATCACACAGGAGGCACAGTATCCTCCTCCTATCATTAAATTGAATTTAAATTGTCATAATTACGCAATTGGGATTCACATCCCCACACTTTTCTTCCTTACTTCTCCCATGTTTAAACCATAATAGAGCTGTCCCATGAACTTGTCCCATCAGCAAAGCATAATGACACTGTCATTTGGTAATAATGGGGACTTCTGTTATTACCAAATGATGGCTCTATTACACTTTTCTGATGGGACAAGTGCAGGGGGATGGTTCCATTATGATTTAAACATGGAAAAAGGATGGGAGAAAAGTGAGGGGATATGAACCCTGATTGCACAATTATGATGATTTAAATTTGTTTTAATGACAGGAGGAGGATGTTGTGCCTCCTGTGTGATAAACTCCTCTGTCATACCTACTCAGCATTAAAGCTACCTATATCAATATGTTGCAATTAGCCATCTAAATGCTTTCACTGCCACTGATCCATCTTATGGAATCCTGGGGTTGTCAGTTTAGGGAAAGATATTTAGTATTAGCCAGAGATCTCCTCTAGTGCCTCCCCAAACTACAAACCCCAGGATTCCATGGGATGCAGCCATTACAATTAAGGTGGAATCATAGTGCTATAATTGTGTGATATAAAAGGGCCTCTGCAGTCTGAAGTGGAAACATTGGATGGGAAATATGGGTGATTATTCTGAATTTGTAGATATGGCCCTGTGTTTTTTTGTCATGATCATCACTTCTGTCCTATTTCATTTCTATCTCATTCACTCCTCAGAACATGTCAAATTGTGAAATTATGTTATACATTAATTAAATTAAATTAGCTATTCTACTTTCTCAAGCCAACTATATAATTAAATCACAGAATTTGCTCTACAGGGGTGACAGGATAATATAGACCATGAAAAGTCTTCATAAAAAATAAGAATGTTGTTGTTGTTCTTGTGTGCCTTCAAGTCATTTCTGACTTATGGTGACCCTAATATGAGCCTATCAACAGGGTTTTCTGGGGATGAGAATGTGGGTTTACATGACTGAGTGGGGAATCAAACCTCTCATGCATATATATATGATCCAGGGAGAAAATAGTAAAAATTATATTGAATTTAGTTTATACCTTTATGTTATGCCTCTTCAGAACAGGTTCTGAAGAGGCATAACATGAAGGTTGCTTAAATCCCTCCACTGGCTGCCGATCAGTTTCTGGGCACTGTACAAGGTGTTGGTTTTGACCTTTAAAGCCCTACATGGCT
>CM034703.1:246370686-246406057 GCA_020142125.1 Phrynosoma platyrhinos | reverse complement strand
GGAACTTCCTGACAGTAAGGGCGGTTCGACAGTGGTACACACTCCCTCAGAGAGTATGGAGTCTCCTTCCTTAGAAGTCTTTAAGCAGAGGCTGGATGGCCATCTGTCAGGGATACCTTGATTGGGAGTTCCTGCATAGCAGGGGGTTGGACTGGATGGCCCTTGTGGTCTCTTCCAACTCGATGATTCTATGATTCTATGATTCTATGATTGTAAGTCTTCTTGGTCTTTGATTGCTGAGTGCCATGTATAGCTTGATAACAAATGATTGCTGAGCCATCTATCAAGGGAGAAGTGGCATTCATCTTTTGCTGTTGCCAGCTATAAAAACTATTTTGTCCCCTGCTTGAATATCTCAGATACCTTTCTAAATATCACACAGCTGCAGTCACTTTCAAAAAATCTGGATCTAACATCTTTCTCCTGTTGTTATTGTTAAAAATTCATAATACATTTATTTGAATTTCATGACAGCTTGGTAGGGAACATGAAACACCTATCGGCATTGAAAGTCTGTTCCAAAATTAGCTTAAAATGGATGTTCAGTGCAGAAATCAATTCTGTCAGCTATTTGGCCCACGAGGCTTGAGTGTTCTTGTGTTTTGTTAACCCCTCCTTTACTTTCATCCCATTTTATTGTCAGAGATTTGTTTCATTTCTACAACCCTAGCCATTCATCAGCTTCCTTTGTCAAAATACCTCTTCAACATTTGTATTTCACAGATTTCCTCTTTCAGACTGAAATTTGGCTCAAATTCAGAAAGCCTAAATTGGTGTTGGAAAATCGCTTCTCGGCCTTTTGGCTAAGATCAAGTGTAAATTGGTGTTGGAAAGTTCCAGGGGGGTTCTAAGGGGGGGGAAGAGCAGCAGGGGGAGACTGAAAGGAAAAAAGGGGTAGCAGGGAATTGTGGGGATGGGGGTTACAAGTAGGGTTGCCATTGCTGCTGAAAAACTATGAAAGTCCCATATTGAAGTCTTTGAAAAGCAGCATGTCTCAGATTCCTGAAGGCAGGAGTGAAATCTCAGGAAAAAACTCATCAAGATCACCACCCTTGAGGCTTTGTGTGGTACTGGGCAGTCATGCAAGACCCAGAGCCCAAAGGTGGGAAGGGAAAGTTGACAATCCAAGGCTTGGAGGCCTTCTTGTATCCTGGTAAGTGTGTGGCAATGGTGTAACTTTTTGCTTTCTTGGGACTGGAGCTGCCCTTCCCTCTCTCCTCCCCCTACATAGAAAAAGGGGAGAATCCTTTCTTAATGTCTAGAGTCCCTCTTTCCTTTTAATTGCATGGTAATGGGGTGGATCCCCCATTTCCCCCATTTCCCTCTCCGATAGAAATGTGTGAGTGTGTGTTTGAAAAAAAGGGGGGACTTATGGGCTCTGGAAGACAAACAATGAAGTCTAGAAAATAAAATTGCACATGTCCATTAGCAACACAATTAAAAACCTTCTTTCTTTTTCTCTCCTATGTAAAAATACCTACTCCCTCCTTTGTCAGATAATATTGAATTTCCCAATAAAGCTTCAATTTTTAAGTCTCTGTGTTGTTGCATCTGAAAAAAAAAACCCTTCTAAATGCTCCTTAAACACATGAAATGCAATCCCATTTAAAAAACAAAAACAAACGTTGACTTTTGTTGAAGGTAACAACCTCAAAAAGTTAAGTCTCAGCCCTTTGTTCTGTCTTGTTTATTGTGTCTAAAATGCAGTATCCTGAAATCTAGAGAGCATATCCAGGAGTAGCTATGCAAACAATAACATCCCAAATCCACAAAACAGTGAAACTTTTATCCTGTTTGATTTTTAACACACTTGCCCAATGAAGAAGCCAGCTGAGCTTTAAAAGCTTGTTTCATCTATTTTATGCATTTTGGTTGGCCAATAAAGGTAGCACTATTTTGTGGATTTTGTATGGGCTGGTCAGCACAGCAACCCCTGGATATGATTCCTAGAGTAGGAGTCCCTCTTAGGAGATTATTGCACAGGCTTCCATGAATGACAGGATTAAGACAGATCAGGTACAGATCTAGCTAAAATCAGGTTGCAATGCCTCCGATCTAAGGATGGAGGTATGCAATAACACCTGAACTGGAAAAAAAAAATCCCAAATTTCCCATCTGCTTTGGGGTCGGACAGAAGCCCATGCGATAATCGCCTTGGGGGGATGAAGACGGGTGGCTGTGGGCTGACCTGGGAAGTGGAGGAATTGGGCCAAGGCTGCCCCATGCCTCGGCCCCAATCCTCCCTTTTGGCACCTGGGAAAGGAGTGCCAAATTAGCACTCCTTTCCCAGGTGGCAAAAAGGGCACCCAGAGAGCCGTCATGCAGCTCTTTTGCACCTCTTCTGGCACAGTGTGTCCGGATGCTGTGCTGTTAGGACGTCATCAGACTACTCGCTGTGTGCAATGGTGCACACTCTGATGATGTCCTCGGAAAGGGGTTGGGGCATCCGGTGTCTGGCTGCTCCTCCCCTTCCCTAGCTCAAAGACATAGCTTTTATCCCCCCCTCTTTCTCCCCTGAACAGAAGTGGGAGGGGGGATTCACTTTTGCTAAGTTCTCTTCCAAGTGGCTAGAATTCAGAGACATAGGTTTAATTTGCATTACAGAAATAATGTAGTTCAAGACTGCTTTAACTGCCATGGCTCAATTCTATGGAAATTTTTGTGGTACTGTAAGTTAGAAGTTTTGTCAGCTATGTCGCCTCTCTCAGGAAGCTCTGGTGTGACAACAAACTACAGACCCCAGAATTCCATAGCATGGAGCCATGGCAGTTAAAACAGTATCAAACTGCATTAATTTTGCAGTGCAGATTCAACTATAATTCACGTTAGTCTGGAATATCAGTATGCAAAGGGATCTTGTAGCACCTTTGAGACTAACTGTGTGAAAAAAGTTGTAGCACAAGCTTTTGTAGACTTGCATCTGAGGTTTTGTAGAAAAGAATTATGGCAACCTAGTTGCAAGAAACTTCTTTTGTACACCATTCTGATACAGGACAGAAGGAGGCTGAATGGAGAGCTGTGGGAAGCAAACGATGTTTGTTCATGTTGATAGGCAAGAGACATAGCATGGATCCTCCAACTTTGCCTTACCTTGGAACAGAGCAAATGGACCATGTCCTTCTCTTGCTTCCTCCCCTCTTTGGGTACCAAAATACTTGCCATACCCATCTTTTCCCAGAAACTGCAAGGAGTCCAAGGAGGAAAGTTTCTTTGGGTAAGAAAGACATTAGCTGGTTGCAAGGCAGAAGGGTAGGGAAGGGGGCAGGCATGTGCTCTTCTTTCCCATTTGCCTTGGCTAGCTAGCTCAAGCCAGCTAGCCAAGGTGGAAGTGAAGGGAAGGGGGCAGTCTCTTCCTCTGTTCCCCCTTGCATTGGATGCTGTCAATGCTCTGGTGGCTCCTGTGGTTTCTTGTTCCTCCCCCCACCTTTTTTTTTTTATTCTGCTTTCCCTCCCTTTACCAGAAGAAGCCTGGAGGAGGTGGAGGAGGAGGGCAGCTGATGGGACATTTCTTGGCATGGGCTAATCCTGCTGAACTTGCCTGCCTGCCCACCGACCCACCCTCTTCACCAGGCGCCCCATATGGACAACATTGTTCCTTCCATAGAGGGGCCTCCCTCTTTCACTTTCCCAAGCTACTCCCCAGCCTCACTTTCCTTCCCCCAAGTACAAACTCATGGGGCTTCAGGTTGACTTTGGAACTTGGGCTTGCTAGCAGCAATTGTTGTTGTGTGCCTTCAATTTCTTTTGACTCATGGTGACCCTAAGGAGAACCAATCATGGGATTTTCTTGAAAAAGTTTATTTAGAGGGTGTTTGCCATTGCCTTCCCCTATGGCTGGGAAAGTGTGACCTGTCCAAGGTCACCCAATGGGGTTGCATGACAAGCAGGATTTCATTTACTTCATTTGCAAAATGACCTAAAAGCAACTACTTCCCTTGCTTAGGTATTGGTATTACAGTGGAGGTAATACCAAGTGGAGGTAATACCTCCAAGTGGAGGTATTATTACAGTGGAGGTAATACCAAGAAATAGGCATGAGGGGGTGCTAGGGTTGTCACCCAAGAGGAAAGGGAGTGGTAGGCTGAAAAAGTTTGGTGATCAGTGTGTAAAGTGGAAGACATGGATTTAAACTTTCCACAAGAATATAAGGGGGGGGGAACAAACACTCTCTCTAAGGTAAGTGGTGCTAAAAGTCCTATCAAA
Source organism: Phrynosoma platyrhinos (assembly GCA_020142125.1). Taxonomy (NCBI): domain Eukaryota; kingdom Metazoa; phylum Chordata; class Lepidosauria; order Squamata; family Phrynosomatidae; genus Phrynosoma; species Phrynosoma platyrhinos. The sequence continues at coordinate 246,401,854 of CM034703.1, read as the reverse complement.
GGAACTGTGCACAACATCATAGGAGCTGAGGATCTGTCAAAGTGAACTAATAGCATTTTTTGAGAGATGTGAGGAGGCATCCTAAAGATGGATGCCTGCAAGGAATTTTATTAAACAACAGCAATGAAAAGAATAGAAGCAGGACCACACAAACAATTGAATGCCACAGATGAAATTTAGCACAAATAAATGGCCAAAATCTAGATATGATTTTTGGCTGGCATCCTGTTAGTGAATTATGATGGTGTTAGTCAGACTTAAATATCATTGTTGTAGCAGTAATAGTACTTGGTGACTAGCGGGGATATGTTCAGCTATTTTCATGTACCTGGACAGGCTGCAAGGATGTCATCTGCAGGGACATCCTGAGGACCTCCAGAGGTCCTTGCAAATGCCTGCCATAGTGTGTCCAGTAATGGGAAATAAATTGAATGTGTCCCTGTTGATCCCTTCTGATCTCCAACAACAGAGAAGTATCTGGTGAGGGGGGCAAAGTTTATGCCGCTTACAAGGTGGGTTTGAGGGGAAAGTATCTGGAGATTTATCTATGAAAATGTAGCTACATGATGAAAGTACATTTTCCACTGCAGGATCTTGGTCAAAATTTTCTCTTTGTTTCTGTGCAGATTAGATATAGCATTGGTGGAATGAAATCCCCACCAGCCCAATATTTGCTAGATTCCTTTTGGCTAGTCCCAACAACACAAGCACCTCTGAATCAATTACTGAATGGTGATTCAACACAAATCCTACTGATTCAGTTGGGATTAACAGTAGGATTTAGGTCTATATCATATTATGCCTTTGCATAAGCAGTAGTGTTGAGTATTTATCGAATAGTTTTCTCCTCTTTTTCTTCCCTGCCTGCTCCGGAGTCTCCATTGTTTTAATTGATTTAATTTGTTGTCTGTCTTTGTTTAAGTTTGTTTTGTTTTAAACTGGTTTTAACAAAGACTGTATTTAATATATATTTTAATAGGGGGCATTATTGTCAATTGTTGCGGTTTGTATTTGTTTTAGCTGTAAGCTGCCTTGAATGCTACGGCAAAAGGCGGGGTAGAAATAAAAATTATTATTATTATTATTATTATTATTATTATTATTATTATTATTATTAGTTGTGCAACTAATTGTACACAACTACTCTAGATAGCCAGTAGCACAATAGAAACTGTAGTGGATACCAGCTTTATGCTACTTTAGAAAATGTTCAACCACGTGCTAGCACAATGTCAGAACTGGCTCTAGACCTTGGTCTTTCAATACCTGATCAGCATATTTACGTTGTCTTCTTTTCTTTTTTTAATGGAAGAAATAACTATGTTAGAGCTAAAGAAGATAGTAAGGAAACTGGATTATAATAAATAGTAGTGAACCAGACATTATTGCATTAACAGAGAAGACCTTGGAAGCATTATGAAATTCTCGGAAAACATTTCATATCTATATTCCCAAACAGCATTATGAAAAAATGTAACCGCATTTCATCTATTATAATAGAGTAATCTTGACAGAGGAAGCATTTCTTGCATGATGGCATTCCTTCATTACTGGTACAGTCAGTGAGCATATCAGAACCTCCCAGGTTCCCACTAATTCAGTATTTACTGTTATCTGATCACATAAATACTCTTGTCAAGAGAGTTAATAACACCCATTATAATACCAACAGTGATAATACCACTGTCAAATAAGGTTGGCTGATATGTGGCATGATACCAAGGCAAAGCTACAAACTGAGATTGGCTAAACAGAACACTGAATGACTTTATACTATTAAAAAGGGAATAAACAAACTAAGATACAGAATTATATGTTGCTATTTTACTTTTAAACTGAATCCAAGTTATGATGACACTATCATATGGTTTTGTTCATAATATTTATTCAGAGGAGTTTTCTCAGTGGATTTTCATGGTTGAACAGGATTTTAACCCAAGTCTCTGAGAGTCCTAGTTGCACATTCAGACCTCTACATCTTGTTGGATTTCTCTCTCTGTGTGTGCATGCACCTATGGTGATCTCATAAATTTCATAAGGTTTTCTTAGACAAGGAATCCTCAGATGTGGTTTTGCCAGTTAAAATATAGCCTACAGCACATGGTATTATTTGGCAGTCTCCCATCCATGTACTAACCAGGGTTGATGCTGCTTAGCTTACAAGATTAGATGAGATCTGGTACCTTCAGGGCATTTAGGTACCTAAGTAGTATAAACAAAGAGAAAACCAATCAGAATGGACAAAGAAGAAAATATTTTATTTTATTTATAAATAATAAAATGAATAATAAATAAAGAAGAAAATGTCAGGGTGCAGGAATACAACCACTTCAAAAAGTCCCACAGTATTTCATTTGCTAGTAGTGTAGAGACACACACCCGAGGTTATAGTAAATAATATCTCCACAGTATCGCCCAATGAACTGATTTGAGTACAATTTGATTTTAGAGCTTGGAAAAAGTTTGTTTTTTTGGAGTGCAACTCCCATAGTACCCCAGTATCAGCACTGACTGAAGGATTCTGAGATTAGTACTTCAGAAAAGTTGCACTCTCTTCTCTCTCGGACTCTCAGAGAGTTGGATTTAAATCCTCTCCATTCACCAACAGATAAATACCTCTTTTTTGCTCTGGGAAACCAGAGACATGGAAAACATGACCTCAGGCAAGACACATCCTCTCAGATTGAGAAGAAGCTAGTAGCAAACCTCCTTTGAATAAACCTTACCAAGAAGGCCCTAGGAGCAAGAAACCATAAGTCAGAGTCAATTTGAAGGCACACAACAACAAAAGACTCTATACACTACTACTTTTTGTTTAAGCAGGCATTTGTTGATGTATAGAAGGGTCTTTTTGTGGGTGGTGCTGCACATTTTATCTTTATTGTAATATTTGTAAATGATTTCATAATTTTAAAATTCATTTAATTGTGTTTTATCATTTTTATCACCAGGTGTTTTAGCTCCATGTTGCTTTTGTCTTGCTTTAACTTTGTTTAACTCTGTTGGGAGAAAAGTGGGGAAATGAATGAATGAATGAATGAATAGTAACTTTCCAGGCTGTCATTGGTTTGGGGACTCAAGATTTCTCATCAATATTTCAGTTTCCTCATCAACACAAAAAGTACCAGATCTATTTGACACAGCTCTCTGTTTTCATTTTAAGTTCACTGGTAACTCAATGTAACTCCAATTTGGAAAGTCACAAGCTTGGATAGAAAGCTATGAAAAGAAATATCTTTTCCTCTCATCAAACAGAGTGGTGATCCTTGCACAAAAGAAAATAAAAATTAGAGAGGGTTCACTATGTCAAAACATTTTCAACAAGAACTTTAGGACTGACATGTAATAAAACTTCAAAATAGAAAGTATTTCTCAAGACTGCTGTGGAAATTAAAACAAAGTGAGCATATTGGAGTACTATGATGTTCTGGCTAGAAAACAAAAATTAATCAAAGAAAAATAAGGAAAGAAAGGAATAAGTGGAGTCAAATTACCTTTACTTCAGTAAAGCTAGGGAAAGATTATAGCTAGAGAAAGATTTTGAGTCTCAAAAAGGGAGATTACCATTAATATTTCCACTAATGATTCTTCTAATTTTATAGAGGAAAGGGTTAGGTCATGAAAATGGCATTTCTTTCAGTTGGTCAGTCCAAACTAGGATAAAACCAGTGAATTAATGACTGAATTAAAAGCCAACTTGTAGGCAAATATAACTGATTCTATGGATCTACTGTGGATGGAACTAACAATAGGATTCAAGTCACTAATACCTTGGGAGCATCTACACTGATAAAAAAGACCTCACTTTGCATTTCTCAGAGACTCAGGGCTGAAATAGGCAGCCCCAAAGGGGCGGCATGACAATCACTGGGTTGGGGCCACAGCAACCACATGTCACACCTCCAACTTGGCATTTTCCTGGCAATTTTTCTGTTCTCCTGCAGTGTGTGGCATCTAAACACTGTGCCACCAGAGTGCCAAAAAACTGCCACCATGTGGGTAGTAGGGCAGCTTCTTGGCATGTTCCTGGTGTCTTTTTTTTGGGGGGGGGTGTCATGTGTAAACCAAGCTGCTGGAAAGACACCACATTTTGTCAGTCTGTTTTCCCCCTCAGTGAGGTAATTTAGGCACAACATAAGCCACACATATTCCTGAGCAAATTCACTTTTCCCCCTTTCCCAGCATGCATCAACCTATCAGCCAATAGCCCTTATACTTTGCCTGTCAATCTGTTGGTTCCACTCTGACTGGATGCTTCCCTATCCTTTGCTACCCCAGTGAGTGGGTGAGGTAATTTTAAATGTACACACACACATAGGATGTAGAAAGAAAAAATAAAATTATATTTTATTTATCTTTTATTTGTGAAAATGTTCAGCCATGAGATCAGTGGTGAGGAGTTAGATCAGGATACCCCTTTCCTCTTCCTCCCCCCCTACACTAGCATTGCACTCATGTGTGGTTTTTACTCTCCTCTCTCCTATCTTCCTTCCCATCATTCACATGCTCTCTCATGTGCAGATCTCACACACTCCCTTCCAAACCCTCCTCATACATAGATTGTAGATCTCCATATGAGTGAGTGAGCAAATGATCAGGGGGTTGCAGGGAAGGAGTACATGAGATCTCCGCATGAGTGAGCGAGCAAATGATCATGGGGAAATCAGGGGGAAGAATAAAAACCATACAAACAAGCACAATATTTGGGTGGGGAGATTAAGAGGAAGGGTAGCCCAATCTACCCCTCACCACTGACCTCATGGTTGAACATACAATGAAATAGAAAAACATTATGATACACACAAGGCTTGCTGAACCCAACTAGTTCCACCACCAAAAACTCCTCCCACCCTCAACCCCTCACTAACATTGCTATGGAGCACAGGATACACATATGCACGCACGCACGCACGCACACACACACACACACATACATATCTGGAGTAAATCCCCAGGTTTTTTCTCCAGATTATTTTTCCTCCATGGGACACTAGAAAGGCCCAGATTCAGTCTGAATCATTCCATACATTGACTGGACTGCTTCCTGTGAAAATAAAGTGAGATCATTTTATCTGGCCTGAGTAGACATGCCCTTAATCTCTTTCAGTCTCACAACATTGATAGAATATCTCTGCTACTCCCATTTTATAATGTGAAAAGGCAGAAACACAGAGAGATTTCATACCAAAACACAGTTTTGTGAAGCCCAATATGTACTAGAAAATTATGACATTTGACCATAATACAAGAACAGCTGGTGAGGATATGGGAGAGAGCCTTCTCAGTGATTGAGCCTTCCCTTCCACAGGAAGTCTAGTTAACCTTCTTCCCATTCTCTTTCTACCAGCAGAAAGACCATTTTTATTTATGTACCATATTTTCCGGCGTATAAGACGACCCGGCGTATAAAACAACCCCCTATTTTCCAGTCAAAATATAGAGTTTTAGCACCTCTATCCTCCTTATCCTTATACCTGGCATATAAGACGACCCCCCCCACTTTAACCACAGATTTTGCAGGTTAAAAAGTAGTCTTATATGCAGGAAAATAAGGGTAGATTTTTTTATTTTCAATCATATGGTAGTATGGTGTTTAAAAAAGGTGTGCTTGAGGTTTCTTTTTCTTGTGTCTTTAAATTATTTTCAATGGATTCATTTAAACTGGAACTGGGTCTGTTTAGCCTGGAGAACAGAGGGTTAAGAGGGGATATGATAGCCCTCTTTAAATATTTGAAGGGATCTCATATTGAAGAGGGTGCTAGCTTGTTTTCTGCTGCTCCAGAGAACAGGACCTGGAACAACGGAAGCAAGCTGCAGGAAAAGAGATTCCACCTCAACATTAGGAGGAACTTCCTGACAGTGAGAGCTGTTTGACAGTGGAACACACTCTCTCAGAGTGTGGTGGAGTCTCCTTCTTTGGAGGTTTTTAAACAGATGCTGGATAGCCATCTGTCGGGGATGCTTTCATTTTGAGTTCCTGCATGGCAGGGGGGTTGGACTGGATGGCCCTTGTGATCTCTTCCAACTTTATGATTTGTCAAATCAGATTGGGTTTTGTTTTGTTTTGTATTGTATTTTTTGTGTGTTTTTTGCTAAATTTTTATTTCAAGATTTTGCAAGCCACCTTAGCTCCTATCCCATAAAAAAAGACAGGATATAAAGTGAATAAATAAAGTTAAGAAAATCAACATTATTGGAAAATCTATGGCCATCCTACATATTAGTTTAGAATAAGGCAACATGTAGTCTCTATGAGACACTTGCAAGCACCTCAAGCTGAAAGAGCTGAGATTCACACCTCACTATCTGGCATTTCTGACTGCTCATTTTTTCCCCCACCTAGATATGTATAAAATAGCACATTTAGACAGACTGGAAGATTTGAAAGGAAATGAGCCTCATTTAAAAGTCCAACCTTCTCATTCCTGATGGCTTATCATTCTCCTACCTGCTTCTGCTCTGCAGTGTTTTCCTGAATGTCAGTGAAGGAATCAACAGGCTGATTATGCCATTAATTATTATGTGAACATTACCTCTCTCAAGACTCACACTGGAATTCAATCAAATTTTTCTTTGAATGTCAGGTGTATATGAATATATTTGGAAAGTCCAATTGAGATTTGAAAGGCCAACCCCAGTTTCTATTTGATCTGCAAAACAAGAGTTGCAGTTTCAAATAATTAGGAAATTGAATGCTGAGAAGATAATTTTGTTGTGTAATAGCCAACTTGTTTTGCATTAGCAAGCCTTACTGCTGAGCAAAGTTTACTTTGAAAGCATGCTAGACAGTGAGAACAGCACATGGTTTTGGATCATGATACCATTCTCTCTCTCCCACTTGACAAAGATTCAATGTTCAAATAAAATGTCTCTTCCTTCTTTGAATAATGAATACAAATTAGATCATCTGGAATACTTTTAGCTGAACAAAATAAAATCTTTCTTTTATTGCTTTGGTCTAAAATGTGAATATGTAAAGATGAATAAGGATAATATTTCAATGGGCCATAATGGGACTATTAGTCCGTAACGGAACTGAACGAATCAGGGGGGCAGCTCTTGCTGTGCATTCCTATTTGGCTTTTAAAATACCAGTGGTTTTCAAGACTTCAGTAACGAGAATTTATGGCTCCAGTCACAAAACATTCAACATCTTATTCAAATATGAATTTACCACACACACAAAAGACACTGAGTTAAACAAACTGATCTTTTTTCAACAATACTAGCTGATCTTCATTTATCAGCTATATCTCAGTTGTCTTCTGAGCATCTAAGTGGTTGAATATTTTACAATTGTTAAGCATATCAGTTAGACATAGAGCAGCCATGGTGATATGATGATGCCTGATGTGGAGAGACATGTAGATATTTCTGGAAGAGCCATTCAAATAGAGATGGACCACACCAAAAATAGGCTGAAATTCTATGGAAGAAATGGCATAATCTCATAATGCTATGAAAAGACAGAAAAGTTACTTTTTTGGACTATACTTCATAGAATCTCTCAGCCAGCAGAAGCCATGCTGTTTAGTAGTTTCTGGGAGGTATAGCTCCCAAAGTTAACTCTCCCAGGTTCAGTGTATGAAAGCTAAAAATCAAGTGCCTGGAAATGCTTATAGTGATGTAAAGTTGTGAACATTGGACAACCAATCTGCATTGAAACTCTGGGTGGCCTTAGGGAAGTCACACTCTCAACCACAGAGGAAGGCAAATGCAAATATCCTCTGCCCAGATCTTGCAAAGAAAACCTTGTGATCAGTTCTTCTTAGGGTCACCATAAATTGGAAAGTTGGATGGCACACAACAACAAAATGCTCAGAGTTCCCAGGCTGCTGCTTTAATTAGTGATTTCTTCAACCCTTTTTTAAAAGTGCAGACTGTGCAATGTATCTCATATTGTACATATATGAGTCTGGCATTATATATTTTTTTAAATAAGACAGTGTGTATTCCAGATATGAATGAATGAATTATTTAAAAGCTTATTTTAATACATGGAGAGAAAAATTAAAATATATAAGTGGCCATATGATCAGGATATCCTGTGTTTTTATAGCAGAGTATAAGCTGCATATATAGTCTATGAGCACAATTGTGCTTCAGGCTTGGTTATAAATGGGGGGGGGGGGAACACAACTAGACATAGTCCTTGATTGCTTAGTCCTATTAGCAATCATCTTTTGCAGCATATAAACAAAATATCACAGCATAACTTCTAGAATTGAGCTTTAAACAAAATAATTTTCCAGCAATACTTTCCTTCAGCAATATGTCCTGCTGCGTTTTGCTGCCCCACACCTTACTCAGTTGTAAAACATATATGATTACTTTACTATAATTAACAAACCCCTCCTTATTTTACAATTGAATAAAAGAAAAATATTTATATCAAATCAATTAATTCATTTTGTTTTGTCTTTTCAATCATTCCCAATTTCTCTATAAACTGTCCATGTTTCTCTACACACAGGCTTTGTGAACAAATCAACAATCATCACATTGGTTTCACAACAACATAATATTAATAATCATTGCTTTATATAATCTTTAACATTATGGTACCTAATGTCAATGTGTTTGGTTTTATTTGAACATTTTTCAGCATTTGCTAATGTAATACATGCTTGGTTATCCACTTTAACTATAATAGGTTTTTCTATATTCATACTGAGGTCTGATAATAATTGTTTAAACCAAATAATTTCATTGCATACAGTTGACAAACTTATATATTCTGCTTCTGTACTGGATATTGCAGCTATTCCTTGTTTTCTATTACACAAATAAATCAATGATTTTTGATACATTATTGCTATCCCTGAAGTGGATTTTTTACATATTTCATCAGCAGCATGGTCTCTATCAACATAACATTCTAGTTCATTTATTCCTTGAGCAGATAGTTTAAAACATTTTTCACGTGAACCATTATGATATTGTAATACTCTTTTAATCCCATACCAATCTTTCTGAGTTGGATTTTCTACTTTTCTACTCAAAATATTGATTGCATTATTAATATCAGGCCTTGTTCATTTTGCAATATACAGTAAGCTGCCAATAGCAGTCCTATATAAATCAGTCTGTTCAAATTGAGGGCTTTAAGTACATTTTTGGAAATCTACTGTAATTGGTGTTTTTACATGTTTGCTGTCTAGCATTCCAAAATCTTGCAATAATTGTTCTATTTTGTTCTTTTTTAAAGTAGGAAACTAGCTTCAGTACTTTTTTCAATTTCCATTCCCAAATAATAGGTTACATGTCCTAGACATTTTAATTCAAAATGATTTCTTAGCTGTCTTTCAAATTCATCTCTTTGTTCATCTGTTTTACATATTAAGAGAATGTCATCTACATAATGTAAACAATACATAACACCTTGTTCATATTGTTTTACATAAATACATGGATGTGCTTTTCCTTGTTTAAACCGAAGAGTTTTTAATGTGTGGTCTATTTTGATATTCCAACATCTAGCACTTTGTATTAAACCATAAATGATTTTTTTTTTAAATTTGCAAACTAGATTTGGATTTTCCAAATCTCTATAAAGAAAAGCTGTTTTATAATCAAAATGAAATACTTGCAATTCTTTCATTACAGCTATCTTAAGCAATAATTTAATTGACTCATGTCTAATTACTGAGGCAAAAACAGCATTATAATCTTTATCATATTTCTTGTTGTATCCTTTGGCTACTAATCTTGCACTATACCTCTCAATTTTACCAAATGCATTTCTTTTGATTTTATAAATCCATCTGCACCCTATTGCTTTTCTATCTGATGGTAAATGAGTTAATGTCCAGGTAGAATTTTGTTTCATGGCATCAATTTCTTCCTTCATGGCTTTCTGCCAGTTTTGGTCAATTTCTCATGATAACTTTTCTATATCTGAGTGTTTCAGGTTCTACTATTGCACAAAAAACCTTTACGTTACTTGCCTGAAACCTTTCAAGTAGTTTACTGAAATGTGATCTTTCTGACCTTCCAAGAGATTTAGGTGTGTGTGTTGGTTGTGAACTTGTTTCTCCTTTTTCCTCCTCCTCTTTCTGCATTCCCTGAGGTAAGCTTTCTTCTGTCTCTTCATGCTTACTTTCAATTTGTTGTTCAGGAGATGGTTCAGTTTCATTAATTATATTTGAATCTTCTGCTTCAGTTTCCAAATTAAATTATTCAAATTTTCCGATTGTTTTCCAGTCTAGTTCAAAAACTTTTATACTTCTGCTTGCAACCATTTTTCTCTGATTTGATACCCATACTCTGTAATTTGTGTTTTCAAATCCTAACAGTATACCTTTCTTGGTTCTTGCACTCATTTTTCCCTTTCTTTATGCTTTAGGTATATAAACCCAACATTCAGATCCAAATACTTTCACGTGACTAATTCTAGGTTTAGTCCCATAGAATTTCTCAAATGGTGTGATATCTATGGCACTTGCATATATCCTATTATGGATGTAATTAGCATGTTATGCATTCACCCCAAAATCTTATGGAAAGTGGTGAATCATTAATCATTGTTTTCACCATATCCTGTAAATATCATTTTTTTCCCCTCTCAGCAACACCATTTTCCTGTGAAAAATAAGGTGTCAATTGGTGATGAAACTCCTTTCTGGATAGAAAATTAACAAAATTGTGTGAATTAAATTCTCCTCCTCTTTCTCATTGGGCCTTTGCAGACTGCCAGAAATAGTCATGAAACTATAGTTTATTGTGGCACCAGAGCTCGCTGACAGGAAAGACTCAATGTCTCAGAAAAAAATACAGTTCCCATGATTCCCTAGCATTGAGCCAGGGCAGTTAAAGTGGACTCAATTTGCACTACTTCTAGCAGTTTGCAAAGGCCCATTGTAATCTGGCAATTCTTTTTCCAAATCTTACTTTCATCCAATTTACAAAAATTTTGATTTTTATTGTTCAGAATCTCTCTTATTCTTTAACAAATAAATGAAATTGTATCTTGAATAATCATCAATGATTATCAAATTAATATTTGGCTCCTCCTAAAGTTTTCTGAAATGGTCCTGCTAGATCCACATGTATCAATTCTAGAATTTGTTTAGAGTTTCTGTCACATTTAGTATTAATGGGAGCTATTGTTGATTTGCATTCTTTACATGCATTCCATTCCATTAATGAGTTACATGGTTTTAGTTTCATGTCTATACACAAATCTGGCATTTTACTTATGGTCTTAAAATTTGCATATCCTAAACATCTGTGCATTAAGTGTAGACAATCATCATGTGGAGGTTTATTTGCTATTGTCATTTCTACTTGAGATTTAATTCTGTTATGAGATTCTAAACATTTGTTATTCATAACATATAATGAATTCTTTAGCTGTTTTGGAAACATTTTCTTTCTTTTAGTACTTCACATATTCCTTTAACAAATCTAACTTCATATCCCATTCAGCTAAATTTTGACACTGACATTAAATTATTTTCAAGTTGAACAAACAAAACACTGGTTACAATAGTTCCTAGACACTTTATGTACATATTACCTGTACCTTCCACTTTTCCTCCCTTCCTCTGGGAGAAATTTGCTGCAGCCACAAAAATCTAGGCTTGCGGCTACCTCCCAGAGGGCATTTTCTGTAGTCGCCACCAGATTGTGGAACAGCCTGCCGAATGAGATCCGTCAATTGACATCTTTAGACAGCTTCAAAAAGGCTGTCAAGACAGATCTCTTCCGGCATGCCTTCCCAGATCCAGCTACTTACCCTTGGAATGTCCTCAAGAGGTCTCTCTCTCAGCTATATATAAAGCAATGTTGCCGACTGATGAGTTCTGGATATTATTGCATTGATGTTTCACTTTTGTTCTTTTAATTATCGTGATTTTAATCTGTACTAGTTTAATACTGTTTTAAGGGGGGAGGGTTTGAGATTTGATTATATTGACTGATTTGGAATTTTAATATGCTGTTAGCTGCCCTGATCGTTCTCAGAGGGGTGGGGTATAAATTATTATTATTATTATTATTATTATTATTATTATTATTATTATTATTATTATTCAGTGTGAACCATCAGCAATAATTACTACCTCTGTAGCTGGGGCTAAAGTCCTAAACACTTTCTATTATTAGAAAGAAAATAAGAAGCACCACAATCTATTACCCAACTTGTATCTTCTACAATTTTATCTACCTTTACAACATGTGCAAAGAAAGTTTCCTTATTCTTTTGAAATGTTCTCTTTCCTTCTGTAGCATTGTAGTTTAATTGTTTATTAGGACAATTCCTTTTGAGATGTTTGTCTGAACCACAGGTGTAACAACTCCTAATTCCAATGTGTTGTTACTCTTTCCTTCTTCTGTATGTTCTCCACTTCTTTGCTTGTGTTTGTTGAAGCTGTTTACTGATGTCTTTTCTTGTTCTTGTCTCCTTTCCCATTCCTGAAGCAATTTTCCTATCCCAAATTCCAGAGTTAACTCTGTTTCTGGCATTGCTTCTATTGCACAAATTATTCTATCTCATGTTTCATCTAAGGAGGATAGAATTATACTTGATGTAGAAGAGTATAAGTCATCTCTCTTTCCTGAAGATCTGCAAAAATTCCTTTCAGTTGCTGTAAATGTGCAGACACTGAGGGGTTCTGAAGATGGTGCAAAGCACCGTCTTGGAGCCAGGGAAAGGGCAGGGAAGCCAGCCCCCAACCCCTTCCCAAGGATGTCATCAGAGTGCTCGCGGTTGTAGCATCTGGACATATATCATGGGAGAGAATGATTTATTGAAAAAACAAAACCAATAAAGGTGGGGATATGAATGACAATAGATGGGGGAAAGATTTCATGAGGGATTGATTCAATAAAGGAAGTCAAAACCCTGAATTTGCAAGACCTGAGCAGAACTGTTTATGACTAGGACTTATGGAGATCTCTCATTCATAAGCTTACAATAAATTAGAGCCACAGTGATTATGCATAACAGCAAGAAGACTGGTTTTAGCCTTTATGGTTCAAGAGTCTTCACATAGCTATATGTATAATGTATAAAGATATCAAAAGATCTGGCTGATAGGACAATAGTGAGGTGAATTATTTAAACATGGATACTAGCAGCCCAGGTATTGGGAAGTGGGCAGATTTGAGGTAGTATTTCTTAAGAATGGAGTCCACCATTCCCTTTTGTTTCCAAGCAGAAAGTTTGATTGGGTCCAAACTCCCCATATCATTTTTTCATCTACATCCCAAATGTGAGTTTCCCAAACAACATTTTTTAGTACAAAGAAAAAATACTGCAATATAACTGTACACAGACACAATCCATAAACATTAAACCTCAGTCATGCTCATGTACAGAAGACATTCAGTCACAATCATTGTTCTGAAACCAACACCACCTCAACAGAAGGTAATTGCAATGCTACTGTGCAATGTAGAAATATTTTCATGTAAAATTTTAGAACTCAAATTTTCTTGACAATTTCCCATTTCAGTAAAACACTTCTGTAAAATGAAACGACAGAATCATTTGCTCCAGGGAAATAGATCTCTATATGAAATGTCCTGATAAATGTCAAGACATATGAATTTCTAGAGCAATTGCTTGGAATAAATCATTTAGTAGGCAAGCCTTTCAAAATAACATTTATGAATATATTCATCACTATTGGATATTACCTTACTGACCGTTGTGCTTTAGACTAGCTAGTGCTGGCTGGAGAGTGTTTTTTTTTTTAATTTCTTATATTACCCATTTATTATTTCTAATTTAATCTGTTTTTATTGTTTTCTTTCATGATCCTGGTTAAATGAGAATGATCTTTAGAGGACAAGTAAAGGGGTTTGCTGTTGGGTAAGAAATTAAGTATTCACATTGCTCCTAAGCCATTGCTTTAATATCTCTTGCTGGAAGGTAATCATCTGCTTTCAACAATAATTCAAAAATGTCAGCCCTTTCACACAAGAGTTCTTCTTTGCCCAAAATATCTTTGCTTGCATTTGGGCACAATGTGAAGTTTACAGGTGAGTGATTTCTGAAGCTCCCTGTTTTATCTCCAGCTCCCCCACCCACTATCCAACATTGTTTCCAGGGATCCACCAACCTTCATGGGAAGATGTTCAGATGACACATTGAGCTGTAGAGGTAAGGATGGAGTCAGAAATCTTGTTTTGTGATTGTAAATCTAGTTCCATCCACATATGATTAAAGCCAGTGTTTATTACTCTATATCCTGCCTTCCTTTCCAACAGCCAAGGTGGTATACATAATCTACTTTCTTGTTGTTTTTATCTTCACAACAAATCTGAGAGGCAAGTTGGGCTAGGTTTACACATAATGACTTCCCAGAGTCACACATGGCCCTTTCACACTACCCAGTTATAGCAGTATAACTCCACTTTAACTGCTATATCTACATTCTATGGAATTCTGGGATGGATAGTTTGGAGAAGTATTAGAACTTTCTGGCTGAGAATTATCATTAAACTGCAAATCCCACAATTTAATGGGATAGAATCATGACAAGTAAAGTGGAATCATAGTGCTATAACTGTATAGTGCGAGCATGTGCCCAGTGCACCTTCTAATCCAGTGGGAATTTGAACTTGGATTTCTCAAGATAAAAAGGGATACTTTGCACCACACTGGTTCAAGATTCTGCTTTTCCCACCAACACATTCTTTTTTAAGACTGCCTATAAAGTTGCCAGATGATACAAGATTTTCTCTTTCTACATGCACTGCACAGTTGCACTCTTTCCAACTATGCCTGTTGGATGTTTGTTAATGTTATGAGAAAGACACTCGGTTTATGTTGTCTGAGGCAGCATTCTCTCTGAAAAAGAACTGCAACACAAGTCAGAGGGAAGCCAGATAAATATATACTGTTTTTCCTGACGGTGGGTACATAATACTTCCATCTGTTTTTATTTCCTTAAGACTTCATAACCAATTTCATAAGGTTGTCTTCAAATTCTAACATTAAGATAGACTGTTTCTTTAATGTTTTTATCCTTGATTATTTCATAACACATTATCCCTTGGGGCACATCCCATTCATTTAATGGGATCTGCTCTAAGCAGGACTTATGACTGTTGAATTCAGGCCTGTTTTCTTCCTTATAAATGGTGGGACCAATGACCTATTGGTTGGATCTAGATTTGATCTTCTGAAAATGGAAAATGGAAGGGCAAACCAGGAATCAGTGGAAGCTTTGGTGCACCCCTCACACCACAGAAAAAAAATAGACCAAAATTTGAAACACATTTTATGAGTCTTTAAATAGTTGTGATTCTCAATTGAATTGTTATTTTGCCCACTAAACACTCACAGATCCCATTAAAATGGCCCCAAATAGCAAAATACCAATAACAAAATGAAAATAACATTCCAATTGCTTCCAGTATGTGGGAAATGATTCAATATAGCACACTGGAATTTGAAACAGGACAGGTGCAGCCACCAGTCCCTCTGTAGCTGCCCCCCCCCCCACGTCTTAGAGTAAAACAGAACAGAACAGAACAAAAAAATCAAATATTATTTTAAGCCTTTGCAGGAAGAATAAGAAGATGATGCATGTCCTTATCATCTTTGGGCCAAACCAAATGTGACATTATTCACACAGTAAGCAATTGAATGAGTGTGTGTTTGTTTAATGGAAAATGAGGGGGGTATGATAAAATTTTAATTATCATCTTTAAAAATTTTTGACAGAAAGTTTGTTTTGATTTGTAGTTGTTAATTTACCTTTACATAGTCACCGCCCAGATTAACACATTTTTTCCCAGTGTTTTTTGACCCTCCAAATACCATTATTGTAGAGGTTTGCAGATTGCACCTTACAGGATTTTACATTTTAGTCACTTCTGGCACAACCTGTCACAAAAATAAAAGACACAATGAGCTGATTTTCTCAACATCATGCACTTAGGGACCAATGATGACACTGACAAATTTCATCAATATACCATAATAACTTCTGGGTGATAATTAATACTTTACAATATTCCCTTGTAAGGTGCAATCTTCAGGCTTCTACAATATCAGGTATTCAGAGGGTCAAGAAATGCTGGGGGAAATGTATAAATCTGGATGGTAACTACTTAGAGATAAGTTAACAACTAAAAATCAAAACAAACTTTCTGTCAAAAATTTTTTAAAGGTGATAATTAAAATGTTACAATACTCTCCATTTACACGGTAGTCTCCCAGCTCCAGGACTCCTGGATGAAATGAATTATCTGGCTTCAGGATTGGATACATATTTGATCGCCTTTGTGGATGACCTACATCAGAAACTGGACAGGGGAAAATGGGAAAGGTGTCTCTGTTAGTTCTACTGGACTCCTCAGCGACTTTCCTCAGTGACTTTCAGTACCACTGACCATGGTATTCTTCCAGTCTGCCTCTCTTAGATATGACTGGGGGGGGGGCACTGTTTCACAGTGGCTGCAGTTCTTCTTGGAGGTGTGAACTCCAAAAGTGGTTCTGGAGGATTCTTATTTGATACCTGGCTGTTCACCTGTGGTGTCTCTCAGGGCTTGGTTTTGTCTCCTAACCACTGAAAGAGGTCATTCAGACTTTGGGAGTTCAGTGTCACCAATATGCTCACGACACTCAACTCAATCTCTTTTTTACATCTAGATTCAAGGAAGTTGTTTCATTGCTAAACCATTGTCTGCTGCCAGTAATGAACAGTAATGGATTGATACGTAGAGAGATCTTGTGAACTATAGTTTATTGTGGCACCAGAGCTCCCTGACAGAGAAGGCTCAATGTCTCAGAAGAACTATAGTTCCCATAATTCCCTAGCATTGAGCCAGGATAGTTAAAGTGGTCTGAAGCTGGATTATTTCTGGCAGTTTATTCAAGCCCCAACTGAAAGAAAGAAATTGGCAGCATGAGCTTTCATGGACTTCAGTCTACTTCCTCAGATGCATTAATGGACTGGATGAGGGTAAGCAAACTGAAACTCAGTCTAAATAAGACAAAAGTGTTGAAGGGCACATCAAGGAACAAGTAATCTACCTGTATTGGATGAGATTATACTCTCTCAAAAATTCAGGTTCACAGCTTGGTTGTAATTTTCGACTCAACTATGAACCTGGCTGCCAAGGGTTTTGACTAAGAGGGCATTTGCACAGTTAAAAAAATATCAATTTTGCCCACTCCTGGATATATTTCAGAAACTTCAAAATACTTAGATTCAAAATGCTGCAGTCAGAGTGCTGACCAGAGCGGGTTACATGGAATATCCAATCCCTTGCTGAATCATTGCTACCAGTTTGCCACCTTGGGAGAAAAGATGTATTAATAAATAATGCAAATAGAATGTGAAAGTGGACCGTATCTGGAATGGGACATAAGGAAATAAATGCCAGTCCCAGTCCCAGCTATTTATGTTTTTATAAGCATCCAAAAGACAATTGCTTAACCAATGTCATATCTAGTTTGGTCTTTAGGCTATGTTCCTAGGCACTTCGTGGCACAAGAATGCAACTCAGTTCAACTCAATTAAATTTATGCCCAACTAAAGCAGAACAGGATTGGTCTGCACATTACCTCTTCTATACAGTATCCTTTTTGCTATTGAGCAACCAAAACTGGCAGACTTTGCCTTATCAAAAGCCCATAACAACTTTAACAGTAACCTCCATCCCTTGGATCACTTTCCTGAAAATGGGTGCCAAATGTTGAAGCAACTGATGAAGTGAAATCAATTTCTATGTAACCAATGTGGATAGATGGAAGCAAGAACATGGAAACAGAGAGAGACTCATTTGAAAGGCTCTGATTTACTCCACAAAAATAGCTTGGTTTTCTTCTTTCTTGACATCTTGCTTGCCTGCCTGTCATTTTCCAGGAAACTTGCTTTAAACATTATTGAATGCATTAATAACTGTGGTGTTCTTAGCAAATCAGTGTGGCCTGCTGCAAATCAACTTTGAAATTATAATGTTTAACATCTTCCTCATTACCATGAAATACTGGATGCTGGTGCTCAAAGCTAATTTTCACAGAAGCCATTTCTGAGGCAAACAGCTTAGTCTTGTGCTTTGTTCATCTCTTAAGTACCTCTGAGTTCAATGGGACTTACTCTCAAGCTTACCTTACATGGGAGCAAGTCCTACTGAACATAGCAGGTCTTCCAAGGCCCTAAGCAGATGGGCCAATGGCAACCCAGATTGGTCCTTGGGCCAGTGTGGGGATGGGTGGGTGTTGACATGCCTGCCCACTACCACACCATGGATCTACTACTGCTGTGCACCCTTACCTCCTTTCACTGCTGCCACAAATGAGAAGACTCCTGTCACCATGTCACCTACATCAGTGGTCCCCAACCCCCGGTCTGTAGCCCGGTACCGGTCTGCAGAACAAATGGTACCAGGCTGCCCTGCTACTGAGTCTTCTGTGCAGCAGTGGCGGCGGGTCCTGCGACTTTTGCGAGTCCTGCAAGTCCTGATAATAAGTGCAGGGACGGGACTCCTGCATCTGCCGACGTGCCCTGGCCCAGCTGATCAGCATGGGGGCGGGGCTTCTGTGTGCGGCTTTAGTGAATGATGAGTGACATCCCTGACGCTGTTCAGAGGAGCCAGCAGGGGATGGTGGGCAGGGGATGGTGAGCAGGGGATGATGGGCAGGGGAGTGTTGGCCTGCAGCAGCACTTGCTAGTCACTGATTTAAAGTGGCCGTGGCTGGGCTGCTGATCTTTAATGCCACCATAGCACTTAAATCCCTATTGCCATTTCCCACTTCCTATCTTTGTGAAGTGGGGTTTTCTGCAGTGACTGCAACCAAAACAAAACAAAGGAATAAACTGGACATAAGCAAGACACTTCAGGTGTCATTGTCTCCTATTATCCCCAGATGGAACTGTCTCGTTGCAGAGAAACAAGCTCAGGGTTCTCATTGATTTAGCATTCTAGTCACTAGAATCCAGAGAGTTAAAATGTTAAATTAAGTTAATTTTGTTGCAACTGTATTTTATTTTAATGCCATGTTTAAATTAAATTAAATTACATTAAAATTGTTTATATTTGAGATTGTTTTGATTTAATAATCAACATGATGCCACAACCCCCCCCCCCAGTGGGCCGCGGAAAAATTATCAAACGTTGACCGGTCCACGGCAATAAAAAGGTTGGGGACCACTGACCTATATGACCAGGCACCCCATTTCCATATCAGACATGGCAACAGGATTCGTTTCAGTAGTGGCAATAGCAGGGGGAGGTAAGGGACACAAGGAGCTGTCTAGTCTGCTGGGGATTGCTGTAGGGTTTCCACAAAACTCTGTGGCAAACAGCAGGTTATTTTAACCCATGTTAAGGCCAAGTGTGGACTTGTATAATTTATAATTTATATTATAATTTTTTAAAGATCAATTTATTGTTTTGTTTTATCAAAATACAACTATTTCACATAGTTCAATCCTTAAAAGAGCCATTGAGTTAAATGAGACTTATTCCCAGATAAGTGTTCGTAGAAGTATTGCCATAAGAAAATTTGGGTAGATGGGGATGAATGCATGGATTCTTCACCTGAAGCTGTTAGTAAGCCATAACTAGAATAGATTGATTGAATTGTGTTGAATTGAATCAGTTGTTGAATTGTGAATCAACTCATGCATAAGTCCACTGAATTCAATGGGTCTGCTGTAGTTGGAACTAACAATAGGATTTTGGTTTGACTATGTAAATTGGATGGTTGAGGTGGAGGTTGCCTATTTGTAGACACTCACAGGAAAGAGTTGTGAATCTCTCAGAATGTGTGACCCATGTCTGTTAGTGAGCTAAGCAAACAAGGGTAAGTTTCATTTTCATATTGTGCTGAGTCTCACTGTTGTTTTTCTGAGTAAACATTCAGAAGGATAGTTTGAAGGATGCTTTATGGTGGATATGATCTTAAAGTTGATTTATTGCCTGTGCTACAAGAGATGTTGCTGAACTGAGAGAATGTGATCCAAAGGAGTGTTTTTGTATTACTGTGAATTCCAGCCCCCAACCCCTATCAACTTTGCATTTGTGATCTTAAAGATCAGTTTATCCTTTTTATTATGAAGATGTTAGAGATTTCAAACACTGCTGTGCCTCTGTTGAACTCGACTCCATCACTGATGTCCTTGCCTGGTGTCCCAGCAAGCATGAGCCAAGTCTGGAGTTATTTTTTTTGGAGGGGGGGGCAGGATCAAAAATAGTCAAAAATATGTTTCTCAAGTGTTAGCAAATTTTGGGGGTATCCACACTGCAGACAATTCAGTGTGACACCATTTTAACTTCCAAGGCTAAATGCTATAGAACTCTGAGAATTGTAATTTGTTTTAGCACCACTGAATTATACTGAGTTCACTTCTCCAAGAGTGAAGGCTAAATGTCTCACAAAACTACAATTCCTAGAATTTCATTGCAGTGAGACATGACAGTTAAAGTGGTATCAAACTAGATTATTTCTGCAGTGCGGATGTAGTCCTTGATTAAAAGAATCCTGGATTAATGAGAATCTTCACAATTCAGGATTTATTCTGTACAAAATGTGTTCGTGAAGGGGATGCAGAGAAAGTAGTATTTTCTATGCAGAAAATAATGGCTGACATTCATTATCACAATTACAAAGGTGTAAACTAGAGTAATGTATTTGTAACTGATTCATATTCATAATCCCTACATATTCAATAGAATAGTGACTGTAAATGTCCCTCAGTCCTGACTTACTGGGTAGCTAATTCTGCAAGCAGTGGAGGTTTGTTCTGTCAATTGGATTGCAGCTGACTGAAGTTTCCACCGTTCTCTGATGAGCAACCTCCAATACTAGGAGGATTTGCCACATAGATCCAAATCACACTGCAGAAATAATCCAGTTTGAAACCCCTTTAGCTTCCCTGGATCTATACTAGGGAATTCTGGGAACTGTAGTTTTGTGAGATATTTAGTCTTCTCTGTCAGAGACCTCTGGTGCCACAATAAACTACAATTCCCAGGATTCCCTAGCACTGAAGCAGAGGAGTTAAAGCAATCTCAAATTTCTACAGTGTGTTTTGGATCAAGGATCTTGATCCTGATTCTCACACTGAATATCACTTGTAGAAGGGGGATGGAAATATCAGTCTCTTGTGCCCCAGTTGACATAAGAACAGACTCCCATTGTTTGCAGTAGCTGATGCACAATAAATTGGGATTGGGTTGGGGCAATTAATTATATCTAGTTCAGTATATTTAGAGAAGTAACTGATCTAGAAACTTAGCCAATATTTTTGTACGTTTTTTTTCTGAGCAGAAAATACTGTAGTTGGAGACTTATAGTGTGCAAAATTTGCTTCTGTGTTCTTTGTGCAGAAAACAGCATTTTCTATAAAGAAATGCAGTTTTCAGCACATAAAATACTGTTTTCTATGTAAATATGTTGTTATAAGTCCTAAACTGCAAATAGAATTTGAAAACTATGCAGTTTTCAGAGACTTTCTCAGAGCAGGAAGAAAAATGATATAATTACTGCTTCCTTCCTTTGAGAATTAAGATAGTGGAGAATTACATCCCTGCACAACAAGGAGATGCCTCTTCTGTCATGCTACAACATATGTGTACATCATCTAAAGAAGTCTGGGAAAGCTATGGTGCTTCT
This sequence comes from Phrynosoma platyrhinos, assembly GCA_020142125.1. NCBI lineage: Eukaryota > Metazoa > Chordata > Lepidosauria > Squamata > Phrynosomatidae > Phrynosoma > Phrynosoma platyrhinos. Next base: position 246,380,274 of record CM034703.1, on the reverse strand, counting down.
AAAAAAGCCTGGACAATTGTAGACACATGAGGGAAGTGCTAGTTCATCAGCAGTTGGAGGGCCCAAGTTTTGTCAGCTGTGTTCTAAAACAAATGATTTTTTTCATTCGGAATAATTTTATTTAAACACTGTTTTAATTTATTAATCAATTAAAACTCAGATGAATTATCAGATAAGATTGCTTTTCCTCATGAGATTGTAATGTTGTTGTTGTTGTTGTTGTTGTGTGTTGTCAAGTCATGTCTGACTTATCATGACCCTAAGGTGACTCTCAGGCTTTCCTGGCAAGTTTCTTCTGAGGCTGAGAGAGTGAAACTTGCCCAAGGTCACCCAGTGGGTTTACATGGTTGAGCCAGGATTTGAATCCTGTTCTCCAGTCATAGTCCAATGCTCAGACCACCACACCATACTGGGTCTGAGGTTGTAATACAACCCTCCATAATCTAGCTTCTGAAGATGTGTAGAATTATTTTCTGCCATCTGCATATGATCATATTTGTACACCAGCACAGGTTAAGGAAGACTATGTTGTTTGTTTATACCCTCACTGACACACAAAGACACCAGGAAGTAATAGGACCTGTAAATATATGTATATATTTAATATCTACATCTAAACCACTAACAATGTCATCATATAAGTATTCCAACAATATATACTAGTAGGAGGCATGTTTTTGTTCTTGTTTTTTCACATGGACATATAAAGATCAGGCTAAAAACTGAAAGTTTATTCATTACTTTAAAAAAACCACTTTTCTTTCTGAGAGTTTGAATTTCCCCTTCTATGCAGTAATAATTTGATTTATTTGAAATCAGGTCCTCGGACCATAAAAAATGACAGTGGGAACAAACATTAAGGGTGATTTTCATTTTATGGTCATAATTTTGAAGTTATGTCAAATTGATTCTAATTTTACTTTTATTCCAACAGTATATGAGTCTCATGGTTTCTGTATGCACTATTAATATTATGATCAGTTAAAGTTTGTATCATAACAAAACATGATATTCCCATCTAAGTCCAGAGTGTAACAGAGAGAGATAAACCCACCAACCCATTACCCACCCACATGTTTCATGAAACTATCTTCTGGATATGTTTCTGAGACACTCATTGTAGCTTGTGACTTCTTGCACAGTGAGTCTCAATCCTTTTCCATAGACACTCACTGCTATCTTGCTGTATTTTCATTTCATAAATGCAGTCATACATCTCTGTGCCCACTAATTTAATATTCTGAAGCATGTCTTGGATGTTTTTTCCCCCCATGTTTTGTCAGGGGAGGAAAATACATTTATAGCATGTGTGTTTAATGTTACTTGCCCAGACCAGCAGTGTATGGACAGGAGCCAGGCTGGCTGGACAACTGGTGGCCCAGAAGGGTATCAACTATTTTTAAAAGCAGACCCCACTCTTGTTGTAGAATGCAGAGTGGCAGCCCCACTCACCTACTCAACAGTGGTTAAAAAAATAGAATTCTTTCAGAAAACTGACAGAAAAATTCTTTTCTTGGAAGATTTTGCCTAGCATTGATTTTACACTTTTCAGGGTGTCACTGTATACAACCCTTTGCATGAAAAAATTGAAAAAATTATTCATTCATCCATTCATTTTCAGAGTGATTTTTAGGCTGTTTTTAAAACTGAACTCCTCTCAAGGAGACATACACAATAAAAGGAACAGTAATGTCCCTTTGAAAAACAGCAATTATAAATAAAACCATCAGCATACAATGTGGCCTTTTTAAAACATCAGTGTTCTTTCCATAATAAAGGGCATGTTTCAACTGTGAAGCACATTTTTGCTATGCCCTTAACTTGCATATGTGACATACAGTACTTTGAACACAGACCTTACAGTGTCCCTCTTCTGAACCAGAACCATTTACATGTGTTTGCAAAGAGTAAAAGAGAATAGTTCATAAGCTATTTTAGTGTTGTGTGTGAAACACCCTCTGTTTATGCATCCATTAAATCCAATCAAAATCTTTACAACTTCCCCACTCAAAGGTTGTGATTCACCCTTAACTGGAATTCTGTTATCAAAACTCCCAAGGAAAAAATTATTCACCACAAGTTCTCTGCAAGCTTTCACAACAAATTCTGGCATTGAAAGCCCAAACTAACTCCTTTCCATTTTTTCCCATGTTACCCATTCACGTCCACTAACCACCTTTCCAATACACTCCAAACCTCCCTCTGAGATCCTACTGCACAGACCTCTCTGACAATAACCATCTTGCCCATTCCCCACATAGCCTCTAGTCAGGGAGAAAAAAATGGCAGAATTAGCCTTTTAATGCCTCATGTGCTCCTCACCATGCTGTATCCTTTGTGCTAATTTTTAACCTGATACTGGGATTTTTTTAAAAAAATTGCTTCTATACAGTGAAAACAATTCAAAAATTTTATCTGTGCTAAATGAAAATTTTAGGCAATTCTGCCATTTTTGCATTTTAGGGACTTTAAGGTGAAAATTTAACAGGGTTTTTTTCTGGCACAATAAATTGCATAAAAACATTTTTGTGCAAAAACTTGGTTTTGAGCAAAACAATGGATTTTGTGCAAAATATAACATTTTGTGGGAAAAGAACAGTCTTTTGCACATCTTCTTTTATTGCTGATGTGGTAAGATGCTCTTTCTTGTAGAGAACAAGAATGTTTTTAAAGTATCTTTGTATGTCTACACCACACATTCTATTGTAGTGCTAAAGGAACAACAGATATGGCTATGCATCCTGTGCCTGTACAGGCCTTCTCACAGATAGGTGTGTTCCTTCACTTCCTTTCCCATCACAGTGCTAAAAGAGACAGCCTCAGTGGAGTGTCATCACTAGATGTGTGTGTGAAGAGATAGGGAGACTTCCCTGGTGACACCCAGAAGAGGGGTGACATCCAGTTGGGTCCTCTAAAGGGGCACACTGCTCCAGCCCCAGGCTTTCTCCTGGGGAGAAAGGCCAGAACCAGAGAAGCAGGAGGAGTGCACATGCATTCTTCCTGGTTGCTCCAGCTCAGGGTTCCTCCTAGGAAGAAAGCACAAGACTGGAGAAGCATGCCCTTTTGACCACCACTGCTTCTCCCCAGCAGCCCCCCAATGTTAGGAAGGATCTAATTAGGGGAATTTATAATTATCTCAAATATGCAAGAGTGGTGTCCTAACAAATCCCCATGGGACTGGAGACCGTTATGTATACCAGAGGACCATGGAATCCCACGATGGATGATGCTGAGAAAGGCTTCTCTCCAATTAAAGTCTAAATATTTATTAAAGGGGAAAACTGTATACACACAAATATAGCATGCACACACACTGCACTCTTAGGAATAAAGGAGTGAAAGCGGGAATAGCTTGTGATGGGCCAGACTGAGGGAGTTAATCACTTTCAAAGGCTTTTGATGATGCACAGCTGCTGATGATGATGATGCACAGCTGCTGAAATGGAGGATGATGATGATGATGATGATGATGATGATGATGATGATGATGCACAGCTGCTGAAATGGAGGAGAGGATGGCCAAGGGAACTATGATCAGGGTACAGACCGACATGGAGTCAGCATGCACTCCAAAAATAGCATGTGAAGCCTACAAATCTCAGGGTTTAAATAGGAAATTTCTACCTTCTGGTTATTGATGAAACAGCTTGGCTGAAGCCTGGACAAAGGCATTGATAGTCTTAGTTTTGTTAAACCTAGGTATGAGAATAGTCTAAACAATACATTTGATTTTGAGACTCTCAAGGAAGGGAGGCTAGACAAAACAGTGCAGTCAAATCTGATCACTGCCCCATTAAGTGTGAGACTCAAGACAAATAAGCACTATGATGTGTTTTTTCCAGTATAATAGTTTTCCCCTTTTGACAACTCCCAAACCTGTCTGGTAGGGAATTTTTCAGCTGTCTTGGGCAGATCTCTCAGTGCTTACATGACATACCATCTCGGGGATTATGGCCAACATCCCACAGAGGTCATTCTGGAGTCATAGAGGGAACTCCACATGTGTCCAAAATTTTATGAAAAGTCACATATGCTAACACCCTTGTACTTGGTAACACCTGGCATGTTTTGGACACTGCCTTAGTGGAGTGCTCTCTGTGATGAACCACTCATGCCACCTTGACTATTTCTCTCTTTTAGAGTTTTATGTGACTGGCTTCATAGTCCTCATCACCTCCCAGTCTAATAACTATTAATAACACACTGGTAGCGTTTGTTCAAAATTCTCACACAGAAGCCAAAATAGGTTTTTATAAAATAGAAAAATGTTTTATTGTGTTTCAAACATATAGGCAATGTTTCTTGATTTTCAAACTTGTTAATAATATTTCCTGGTTACAGTTTCAAGTGTATTGTAGTTATTTCAAATACAATCCTTCAGCTGTTTCTATGTTTACAATCTAACCACACAGACACTCTCTACACTAGAGCTTTGTTGAACAAAAGGAGTTTTTTTTTTCTTTTGACTCTTATCTTTGTACAACTTAGTTCCCTCAGGAACAATTCACAGCCTCTGACTTAAGGTACTGCCTCACGGTACTCCTATCTAAATCAGATCCAACTGACACTCTTGAAGGTTCTGATCCTTCTGTTCCACAATTCCTAACTCCCTAACTGACTATATCCCTCACCGCCTGAGCTATTTATCTCCTTCCAGCTGCTTTCTGATTGGCTGATTCCAGCTGTCTTGGGATTGGTCAGCTGTCTTCTGGTCTTCACAGCTCCCTGCTGTCTTTCTGTTCATCACACTCTCCTTCAACAGTGAAGCCATACTGCCTCCATTTGTCATGTTCTGTAATGCACTGTTTTTCTTCATATCTAAACCATCTAGGGAAGGAATTAAAATTTTCCAGGGATTCCCCCTCTGGCCCCACCTGGAGTTCCATTTCCCCTATGAACCCATTAGGAAAAATCTGCCACTCCCTGGGAAACCCACTGGAAACCCACTTGGTGACATTGGGTGAATCATGTACTCTTAAGCCCCAGAAAAATACTGTGATAGGCCTTAGTGTCACCATTAGTCAGAAGCAACTTGAAGGCATACATCGATAACATGCTGTCTGTTTGCCTTTATTATGATGATTGGTTTGATATAAAGAACCCTTTGGCTCCCTGTCAGACCCCTAGCCTGGAAGGATCCTTCATCGCCATGACCTCAAAGTGGGCACATCACGTAGGCATTCCAAACAGAGTTACATCTGCATTTACAACCATTTGCAGATCAAAAAGGCCAGGCTTAAGAGCTGCAAAGCAGGACATTCACACCTAGAAGATTTATGAGTGCCAGCCAGGATGTGTCTGGCTGAAGATGAGATAACATCAGCATCCTATCTCCCCTCTTTTGGAAATTGTCTACTTCAAAGCATAGCAATCAGAATCCTTTGATATACAATAGCAACTCTTCACCTCAGGCTAGGATTAAGGGTATATATGCTCCCCAAAATCTCAGTCATTTAGGGTCTGGATAGATTTCATGGTGACACTGTGCCACTGTGATCTGACTAGAATCCCTGGCTCTATCCATTGTCTTTTCCCTAATGGTTGAATCCATAACTGTTCATTTATCATTGGAGCACCCTCCTTTCAAGTAATTATCACCATTAGAAAGCCTTGTGTTTCCTTTCCAAGCTAACTACTTTACTCCTGAGTTCTTGTGTGTGTGCATGTATGTTAGGGTGTCTTTGTATGTTAAATCCCCAAATAAATTACAGCTCATTGGAAAGCTTTGTCTCTATCAGTCTCTCCCCTAGACATCTCAATAAACAACAGATAAAAGATCCCATAGAAGACTTGAACTTTAGTAATTCCCTATGTTCAAAGTCTTCATACACACACAGCTGTATGGTGTGTGTTTTTGATTCTGTTTCATCATTTCTTTGCTGTCAAAATTTGGTGGCATAGCAGGAAAATCATGATGACAGTGGCAGTTGGGACCATGGGAACCATTCAGGAACCCAAAGAATGCTGCAAAATGCCCACCCATGATTTAAAGTGTTTGGAAGCATCTCTCTCACTCATCCACTACTACATGAGTCAGAATAAACTAGATTATTTATAGCTGATCTCCAGGATGAAAATGAGCCATTGGTGGGCACTCTTTGGCCTTGATTGGTCAACCAATTATAAACCCACTTAACAAATGCATTGTCTAGCCCACGTTTTTCTATCTTGTTTGCAACAATAGTTCACTATTGACTCAGCTCTGCAACATTAGTAAAATGAGATTTTGAAGTTCTTTGTTTAAGGAAAAGTGTGGAGTCCTGATGTTGAATAGACTGGGCTGAAGTGAAGGTCGTATATTCATTTTAGTGCTCAGACAGTATCTCATCCCCACCATCCACACACATATGCTCATATCATCATGATTTTTCCAAAACCTTGAGTAGTGTTTGTCCAGTATTTTTTCATCTTTAATTTTTATACTTCTGTCTGAAATGATTCCAAACACATTTCCATTTTACATTGCATTTATTTCCACTGATGGTCTCATCTAATTTCAGTGAAGCTACACAGCATCATTGTGAAAGCTACCAAAGCAATGCATTAAAAAAAGTTTGAGGTTCATGAGGTTTCTTCTGTTTAAAAAATCTAATGTATGGCCAGGTTTAGAAGAAACCCAGTGCCAGCCTGACTTCCTGGCAAAAGACTGCTCAGAAGGGGATAAAATCCTTCCTATTTTTGTCCCTTATTTATTTATTTAGCTATTCTTCTTCTGTTCCAGCAGACTGTTTTGAAGAAACCCCAACCACAGTGGAGACTGTACAAGTAGAACCCTGAACACAATAGGGTTTTCACAAAATGAAATTCAAAGATGAGAAATCAGAAATGAATGAAATGGAAATGGATGCCTATCATATGTATGTGTGTCTCTTTGTGTGTGTGTGTTTATAAAATATCTTAAGCTCAAGTTCAAGCAATTTTGTTTGAGCTCTTTTTTTAATGAAATATTTTACTAAAATTTGCAAAACTATTCATTTACATGAAAAAGGATTTGAGTCTCTAAAGAAAATCAATTCAGGGAGAAATTTAAATCAATTGATATGTTCATCAAGGCCAGGGGTCGGCAACGTTTACAGACCTGGGGCCGGTCGCTGATCCTTAGGTTTTTCCGCCGGGCTGGTGGGGGGAATGGCGGCACGCTTGCTCACACTCGAGCACACAGCCCCTGCCACCACCGCCCGCTGCCGCCACCACATGTACACTGCCACCGCCATGCCAGTGTGTGTGTCACGACCACCATTTGTTTACCAAAATGGTGGTCATGACTCATTTGCACATGTGCAGGAGTACTGCGCATGCACAAACGAGTTGCAGCTGCCATTTTGGCAAACAAAATGCTGGCCGCGACATGTGTGGTGGCAGCAGGGGGAGGTCGGCAGTGGTGGGGGTTGGCGGGGGCCAGTTGGCAGGGGTTGGTGGGCTGGGTGCGGCCCACGGGCCGTAGGTTGCCGATCCCTGATCTAGGCTCAAGTTGAACACTTCATTTTCAAAACTGTGGAATTGAATCCCTTTGTTAATAGCCATGTTAATAGTTAATTTTGTCACATTTTTCTCCAACAAGTTCTTCTTTAACATCCATATGGCAGGCATTTACAACAGGGTCCTCTCCAGGTTAAGAATGGCTGTTCTTTTTGTATGTAGGTAGTGCAGTGGCCCATGGAGAAGGATTGAAAATTTTGTTTCATTACATTTTCAAAGAAATTACCAGAGCTCACCCATGCTGGGTCGTGCAAAAGAACAAGAATCTTCCTCTGCTTCTCAATCTATTCTGTAGTTCTGAAAGGTTCTGCTAGATATATTAGCATTTCCCTCCTTCTTTTTCTGGAAATCATTTGTTCATGGGCTACCAGATCCAAAAAATTCCACTCCACTCCAAATAAGCCATGAACTAGAGACCTATTCTACAAGATCTAGGAAATCAAAGGGAAATTCAGACTAAGGACTGGGGTGCATCATATTTGTATGACTTATATGTAGAACATATAATACAAAAAGCAAGATTGGCCACAGAAGGAGGAGGAGTGAAAATAAGAGGAAGGAATATGAACAATTTAAAATATGCAGATGGCACAACTTCTGGGTTGGTATGGTGGACCGGCAAGACGTGTTTCAACTGGGCTCCATGAGGGCTTCATAAAGAAACCGTCTAAACAAAGGCAGAATGGCTGTTTGATAAAAATTACAGCCAAAAAGACCCCTTGGTAAAAGGAGTCTTGGAGGGAAACCTCAAAAACAGTTCATAAGAAAGACCAATTGAAACAGAGAAAAGAACTGAAGATGAAAGTAACAGTGAAGAAAGAGGGAATCACGTTTGCCTTTGTGTTTTCCCCAGTTATGGGGGTTGAGGGACACCACCAATTTTAAAATAACTGTAAGTTTGTTGTGAGTTTTTTCACCAAAAGGAAAGCGGAACATTTTACCAAGTCTCAATGTTCACCTTTCTCTCAAAGAGACAAATAAAAGAAATGGTTTAAGTTGTAGAGGGCCCTTGGATTGATGCAAAATAGTGCATTTAATTTAACTTAAAATGAGATAAAGAAGTTTAAGACCGTAAATAATAATAATTGGAGGACTGGAATCTGTAAATAAAACAATTGGAGAATAAAATGCACCGATCTTGAGAGAGAGAAATAAGAGTGCAAGCAAATTCATACTTACTTCAAAGAAGACCTAGTGATTCAATTTGGTTTACATGGAAGAGCTCCTTGTAAGTTGATTCTTTAACGCATCTGAGACATTGCCAGGAAAACAGTGGGAGTGCTGAACAGAGAGCACTCTGGGACTGGTAGTATTCCTGGAGAGCAGAAGTGAAAGACACACAGGGTGAAAGGAGACTTGGAAAGTGTAGTCCAGCAGGAGTTCTTTCCCTTTATTGCCCAGATAAATTGGAGGAGGATAACGCCAAAGGTCTCTGAGAGTCAAGGATCCTGGAGACAGAGAAGCAGGACTTGCTAGCAGGGCGAAATAGAGGCTCTGCTGGCTATTATCTTTGGAGCAGGGGGAGTGCCACCCCCCAAAAGCATTTGTTCTCCTGAAAGAATACTATACAAGATAACATTGACACTGAATAAAGGCTGAGACAAGGTTTGTGGAGACTTTAAATAACCAGATAATTGGACACTAGGACAGAGACTAAATACAAGGAACGGACACTGAAGCAATTCCCAATTAATTCTACTAGCCTGCTAGCCTCAGAATTGGGTGTGGGAACCTGGAGAGACTGGCTAATGAGAGGAGAGAAATAAGACTTACTAACTGAGGACACCTAATTAACAACTTCGGACTTGAGATCTAAGTGTAAAACGAAGCGGGTTTCAACACTGTTCTAATTCTAATTAATGGAGTTTTTCTTTCTCCTTTTCTAAGATATAGAATCATAGAATCATAGAATCATAGAGTTGGAAGAGACCACAAGGACCTCCAGTCCAACCCCCTGCCATGCAGGAACTCCCAATCAAAACATCCCCAACAGATGGCCATCCAGCCTCTGCTTAAAGAACTCCAAGGAAGGAGACTCCATACTCTCTGAGGGAGTGTGTACCACTGTCAAACCACCCTTACTGTCAGGAAGTTCCTCCTAATGTTGAG
>CM034703.1:246306380-246317960 GCA_020142125.1 Phrynosoma platyrhinos | reverse complement strand
TGATCTAATATGTTTACATCTTGCCTTCGTGTTCCCAGACACACTATGGCCTTAACTATCTCCTGCTTTGTTATTTTGTATTCCAGCTCCAGGCAACTTTCCCAGGTAGCTGTAGAAGTGACTTGTAGTTCCCATATTGTCATTTTTACACATCTGTACATTTTCACACAAGTTACATTTTCCAACAGAAAGTTATTTTGTCATCCAATCTAGATTCTTGAGACATCTCCCATTTTTCCTTCTCATTGGAACAGTTTGAGATTGTGCCTTCAATAAATCCCTTTTGAGAGACTCCCATCCATCCTGAAATCCCTTCACCTTTAGTATTCCTGACCATGGATCAATCCCAGTGTTTCCCTAAGTTTGTTGAAATCAGCTCTCCTAAATTTTAGAATGAATGTCTGACTATGCCTAGCTTCTTCTTTCCACTGTATAAGAAACTCAAGGAGAACATGATCACTCCCACCTAAGGATCCTACCACTTACACCCCATTTACCAGGTCATAAAATAGCTGATTCCCTTGTTGCCTTTTCCACCTTTTGGACAAAAAAATTGTCTTTGAGACAAGTGAGGAATTTGCTAGACCTTGGAGTATTGGCTGAGTTTGACTTCCAACAAATATCAGGATAGTTGAAGTCACCCATCACTACTGCATCTCTCCTTTCTGAGTGTTTGGTTATCTCTTCTAGAAAGGCATCACCCAATTCCTCAGTCTGACTTGGGAGTCTGTAGTAGACTCCCACAATAACATCCCTGTTGTTTCCTTCCCCTTTAATTTTTATCCAAATACTCTCCATCTGATTTCAAGGATTTAAGTCCTGGATCTCTTCACATATATATATACATATAATGCTCTTCATTCTCCTTTCTTGTTTGACCTATTTCTCTTAAAAAGGTTATACCCCTCTATTCCTACATCCCAGTCGTGAGACTCATCCCACTGGGTTTCATTGATGCCTATTTTATCATATTTGCTTTGTTGTACTAGGAGTTCAAGTTCATCTTGTTTATTTCCCATGCTCTGTGCATTAGTGTAGAGACATCTAAGAGCATGTGTCTTCCCCACTTGCTGCCTGTGTGAGGGTTTTTTCCTCCTACTGTTCGGCCCTTGCATAATTTGCCTTGTTCCCTCTATAACACTTTGACTATTATTTCCAGTCCATCATGTACTCCTGCCTTCCAAGATCCTTCCAAGATACTGTCTCCCTACTCAACATGACTCAGTTTAACCTGTTAATATGGATGGGTTATACAGTCAAAGGTGAAATGTAGAGATGTGTGTGTGGAATTTTCCTCATGAGAACAACATCTAGAGAAACAAAGTGAATCTAACACTAGATGGCTACACAGACATAAACATGAACTTTCCCAAAGGTACAACTCATAGATACAGATTTTGTTATGGGAAACAAGAGATATCAAAAAGGTAAGCAATACATCAAATATCGTTAGGCATGGGAAAGAAAACACGTGGTGGATAATGGACAGCAAGAAGCTGGGTTAATATACATCATACAGGCATTATCCAACCAACATAAGGTTAACATCCAAAAGGTGGAGTATGGGAGGGGCCTAGAGAAAAGCTTTTGTTTAAGAATGTTTATAATTCAAGATGTGAGTGCGTGTTCTGGCAGTGGTCTTAACCATGGAGCTAGGTATTAGCTTGTAGTTTTGAGTATGTTTATACTGTTTTTACAATGTAACTCCTAGATCTGGAATCATGGATCTGTAAGTTCTTTTTAACTTTCAATAACAACAAGTTGGGATCCTATGCTTTTGGGATTGTTAAAGATGTAATCTTTCATGGCTGAACTGGATTAGTTCATCATAATGGATTTTACTTAGCTATCTTATTTATTCTTTTATATGCATTAGTAAAAATATACTTTTGGACTTTACAATGTGTCTTCTTGACTGAGGAAGACAGGATCCTGAAGAAGAGAAGCTGAGCCAGTTGGTGGCAAGAAATACAAAGTGGCTGTGGATCACAGCAGCCAGCTTGTCCTGGAGATTCTGCTGGGTGTCAAAGAGCATCACTGCAACACCCATCATCCACACACTGACATAACCCTCCTGGTCAAATGTTTGAGATTACTGGCAAAAATGGTTTTGCCAACTGGTGTGAGATGAAGCCCATCTCTAGAAGTTCACCCGCATGGAACCACAGCTCATGATCCAAGAATCCAAATTGTTCTTGGAGGCACCATCTACGGAACCAGTTATTCACGTCTGCTATCTTCCTCTCCCTTCCTGGACCATGCCCTTCAACTAGAAGAAGAGATGAGATAACAACCTGTGCTATTCTAAAGGCTGTGCCTTGCAGTACCATTGGTTCCCACATGGACCAATGGTCAGTAACAACTCTTGTCACCCTCGCTGTCACATCATGGATTTTTGCCCCAGGGAGACAAGACACCTCTCGGGACATCTTGCTCCCTAATATGCTGAAGTGTAGCTACCCAGGCCTCCAGCTGCTTGACTTTCTCTTCCTGGAGGGTTATGAACTTGCACTTGGTGCAGGTAAACTTCCCCACATCTTTTAGCAAGAAGACAAACATCCCACAAGTGCTGCAGGTGACTGCAGCAACTCCTTCAGTATCCATATTGAGAAATCTTAAGTAAGCACTGAAACAGGACTGTGGGCTTCTCCCTTAAAAAGTCCCCTGGTAAAGACCCACATAAAGGGCCCCTGTTCTCTTGGTATTTTCACCAGGCTCTGTCAGAGAGATCCAGTTGCTGATGGAGCATAAAATAAAAAGAAGAAAATTAATAAGAACCAAGGAAAACTTCCTAAAACTTTTTTTGAATTGTTAGAAGAATATCAATTGGTGGACTTATGGAGAGCCAAAAATGATCAAATCAATGGCTTCACCTCCTGCTCAGAGGTACAGGATTCCTTCTCGAGGATAGACATGTTCATTTCATCAAAATCTTTGCTATCTCAGATCTGAACCATGGATACCTGAAGATGATTACATCAGACCATAACCTGATAGATATAAAAATAAAAGAAAAAAGGATGGATTTTATATGGAGACTAAATGATAATATCTTAAATGATGAGAAAATCGTGAACAAAGTGAAAGAAACATTAAAGTTATACTTTAAGGAAAATAAAAGAGAAGCTATAACAAGTAAATTAATATGGGATACCAGCAAGGCTGTCATTAGAGGCATCTTAATAAAAGCCCAAATAGAGGAAAAGAATAGAGAAAGAAGAAAAGAAAGAGAGTTAATAGAAGAATTGAGAAAAAAAGAAGAATGGAAAAGAGAAGGAGACAATAGACTACAAATAAAAGTTAAGATGTTAAATCGACAGCTTAAATCATTCATGGGAGGGGAAAATTAAAAATGGTGAGAAAGAAAACTTATGAATACAGGAATAAAGCTGGAAGATTACTAGCCAATGAATTCAGAAATGAAAAAAAGAAAGAATATTATTACAGAAATAAGAGCAGAAGGCAAAAAGATAACAGATCAAAAGAACATAAAAAATAAGTACTTTTAAAAAAATTTATATAATAGTAAACCAGAAACTAAAAAATATAAAAAGAAAAATAATTATATATAGAAAAATTAAGAATTATCCAATTAAGTGAAGCACACACAAAAAACCCAACAAATCTTAATTAAAGAATTATCAGAAGCAATCAGAAGCTCTTGGGCCGGATGGACTATCAGTGAAATATTATTTTAAAAAATAGAAGAGGTACTTTTAATCCCAGTAAGAGACACTTTAAATGACATATGGCAAGAAGGAATACCAGACACATAGAAAGAGGCATATATAAATATGATATCAAAAGAAAGCAAAGACAGGTGGTAAATAGAGAGTTACAGACCCATTTCGATTGTAAGTGTTGACTATAAGTTGTTTGCGTCAGTCATAGCAGATAGAATGAAAGGAATTTGGAATGAACAGATACTTGGAGATCAAAATGGATTAATCCCTAACAAACATATAAAGGACAATATGAGAACAGTGTTAAACAATTTAGAGCATTTTGAAAAACACAACGAGAAGAAATTAGCCATGTTATTTTTTGATGCAGAGAAGGTCTTCACCAAGTGAATTTGGCATTAATGATAGAAGTAATAAAGAAAATCGATATAAGGGAAAAAATTGAAAAGTGGATCAAAGAAATATACAGTGAACAATGAGCTCAACTGTTAATAAACAGTGAAAAAACAAAGTATATAAAAATAAGGAAAGGGACGAGACAAGGGTGTCCCCTGTCACCGTTATTATTTATAATGGTACTGGAAATATTAAATAATAATATAAGGGATGACCCAGATATAAGAGGAGTTAAATTTAAAGGATTTACCTATAAAATTAAAGTATATGTGGATGATCTTGTATGTTTCCTTGAAAACCCTATACAAAGCATAGAGAAATTAATTCAAACCTTCCAAGAATATGGCAAGGTAGCAAGTTTCAAGATTAATTATGAAAAAGCTTAGATAATAACTAAAAAAATTTGCAAATCAAGAGGAGGAAGATCTAAAGAATATATCTAATTTTAAAATAGATAAAAAGTCAGATATCTTGGTATATATTTGACAAAAAGGAATATTGACCTATTTCAAAATAATTATGGGAAAGTATGGAAAGGAATAAGAGAAGATTTTCAAAAATGGATGAAATATCACTTAACATTTTTGGATAGAATAGCCATTATAAAAACAAACATACTACCTAGACTAATATTATTGTTCCAAAATTTACCTATAATCTTGGATGAAAGATGTTTTGTAGAACAGCAGAAGGAATTGGTGAAATTTTTATGGAAAGGTAAAAAGTCAAGAATTAAATGGAAAGTTTTAATAGATGAAAAAGAATGAGGCAGATGTGCACCACCCAATATTAGATTATATTATTAAGCCTGTTCATTAGATTGGATAAGTGAATGGATTAAACTCAAAAAGGAAAGAATGCTAAACTTGGAAGGAGACAACATCAGGTATGGATGGCATGGCTTTATGTGGTATGATAAATTAAAAAATAACAAAGACTTTGATCACCACATTATTAGAAGAGTATTGTTGAAAGTATGGTTTAAGGTAAAAGAATTTTTTTTACAATTTACAATTTTTTACAATTTACAATTTTACAAATACCTGTCAACTTGGTTCTCACCACAAGAATCATTCTTTAGTAGAAGCTGAGATAAAGAAGTTTGGATAAGATATCTAGACATACTGGCAAAATATAAAGAGAAGGTTTACAAAATGAAATCAAGAGAACAATTAAAAAGAAGAAAATATAAATAACAATTGGTTTTTATATATGCAGCTTACAGAAAAATTCAAAATAGATATGAAAATTACAGGAATTACAGAGGAAAAAAATGAAATAGATAAAACTGTAATGGAGGAGGAAAGAGGCCAAATCTCAAAATATTATAAAATACTGAAAGAGATTTAGAGCAAGAAACGATTAAACATGTCATGATAAGATGAGATGTTAGAGAGAGCATTCAATGGGAACATTGGGAAGTAACTTGGAAGGCAACAAATAAATTTACATTATGTCAAAATTGCAAGGAGAATTTCATAAAGATGATGTACCGTTGGTACTTATCACTAGTCAAACTTAACACAGTATATAAAACTGGGAAAACTAAATGCTGGAAATGTCAAAAGCAGCAAGGAACGCTCTATCATATATGGTGGGAGTGTAAAAAAACAAAAATGTATTGGGAAATAATATGTAACATAATGTCAGAAATGTTAAAAATACCTTTTACACCACAACTCTTTCTTTTAAATATGGCACATGTGTTAAGTGAAAAAAAATATACCCACATATTATACATGGTAACTGTTGCAAGGTTACTCTTCACCAATTATTGGAAAAAGAATAAAATTCCAACAATCAAAGAATGGATAATGAACTTGGGAAAAGCAATGGATATGGACATATTGTCAGCAAGTCTAAAAGGAAAGACAAAGGGGAAAGTAGAAGAAAAATGGAAATATGGAAAGGATGATATAATATAGATTAGATAAAAAAAGAAAACACAAAACAAAAACGGAAATTAGAATAATATCTCTGGCTATATTGGATAATTCAAGGGATAACAAGATAATAAAGAAGAATGGGATGAAGCCTAAAGATAAGGAAATTAAGAGAAAATAATAAATAATAAAAAATAGTTAGATAAGCATAGAAAACCAGAATTGTTAATATAGAAAGAAAACATAGAGGAAATGGTGAAATTTAGATTAAAAGAAGAAGGTTATATTATGTTTGAGAAGTAACATAAGTGTCGCAGAGTTCGAAATCAAGCGATTATTTTTATAGGTGTTAAAGATGCATGTGTTTGATTTGGTCTTGTATGTTTTACTTGTTTAATTTATTTGTTTTATGTTTTTATGTTGTAACTGTGTAATTATAGTATTTTTTTAAAAAAATAATAATAATCAAGGTTCTACTAAAGAGAAAGCCTTGTCAGTTTGTGCAGACCAACCAAGCTTTGTGAAGGGCTGTCATGACTCGTGTGAAAGATAGAGAGAGTGAATAGGACTTGCATCAATGGATTAAAATTGCAAGATCTTTTTAAAATTTAAATGTCAGGAAATTTCTAATGGTAAGAACTGTCTGACTATTGAACAGGCTGCATCAGGTAGTGCTGGTGACCTCTCCTTCACATACGGTTTTATTAAATAAGTAGTGTAGGTATCTGACAGAAAAGACATCCCCCCATGAGTCGGGAGGGGTTTCTTGTTGTCCTGGCCAAATTAGGACAGGAGATGCCTGGTTGGTCAAGGTGCGCGGGGGAATAAGCACACCTGTGCACCTTGCCCCATGTTAGCACCAATTCTCGTGGTGGTATTCATGTTAGCACCAATTCTCGTGGTGGTATTGGTTTTGTGAGACTTGGGGTGAGAGTTTGTCATTGATAGCTCTGCACTGCCACATGGAGGCAGCCATTTAAGAGTTGAGATGGAGCGAGTAACATCACTCTGCTCTTTGCCTTTTGGCTTGCTTGGCTTTAGGCCTAGTGCTCTCTTGGCTTTTGCTATTCAGCCCTTGCCTATTTCAGCTTTACTATTTTGTCTCACTTGTACCGGGGGCTCAGGTATCTTCCTGGAGCAACCCGTGGGGGGAGGGCAAGTGAGGCCTTCGGGCCGGCCTTCAGGGCCTGTAACACCTCCACATCCCCAATTCTCGTGGGTGCACACCCAAGGAGGGGTCTGCGGGAGGCATCTTTACTGGGTGCGTGGACCCGGTCCTTGATTTCCAGGCCCAGAGAAGTCTGGTCTGGTAAGGTCTGGACCCATTGCTGGTCTGGGAGGGTTGGTGCACTTCTCCCCAGCAGTGAATGTGTGAAGATGGCAGTCTTCAGGTGAGGGATCCACACAGGACCCTCAGTGGACACCTTTCCTGTGGTGGTTGCCAGCGATGCTTCCTGGTTGTGGTGTCTCTTGCAAGACTTGGGAAAGCATGGCCTGCTATCATCCACAGTTGGGTGATTTGGTCTGGGCCCGTGTTTATTTCACTGAGGTTAGGATACCATGTAGTAAAGCCCAATCCAAAAGGCGTGCGGCTTCTGCCATGCCTAGTGCTGGTCACTCTGCTTCAAAAAGGCCTTCGCAGTTTAGCAGCAGAGAAGATGAGATTTCTGCCCAAGCTGCACAACTGGGCAAAACTGTTCAGGTTTGTGTGGTGCTTTGCAATCAACTTGCACAGAAGGAACTACAGGCTACAGCCTCCACCTCGAGTACCAGCCCTTCGGGTGCCAGTAACACCGAAGTGTCTCTTCCTTCAGTAGCATCTGAGTCTCAGTTGGCTGTGGCTACACCAGGCCCATCGGTGGTTTCAGCAGTGGAGCTCGGGCACCCCACTATTGCCAATGTGTGGGATCTCTTGCAAAGAGTCCCAGGTTTGGGGACACAGGGTGTGGTTCCCCTTGTGTCCGGGCAGCCCACTATGGCTGTTTTATATAACCTCTTACAAGGGGTGGTTCTTTCAGGGGATGCAATGGAGCAGACCGGTGATGAACAGAGAGGTGATCAAGCTGCTGCTGCCTCTGCTATCTTGGACACCCAAGCTGTTGTGGGGCCACACTTCGGGGGACCACTGCAGTCAGTTGGTGAAGCTTCCCTGCAAGCTTCAAGTTCAGGTTTGTCTCCTAATATTGCACATGCTAATTGGGCTACCTCGGTATGGGCTCCAGGTGGCCAGGTTGGTCAGGGTGTGGCTTTGGAATGGCCTAATCCTGTGGTTTTGAATGCATCCATGCAGGCACCTTTAACTTCACAGGTCTCTGACACTCGGGTACAGGGTGGTCAGCCTTCGGCTGTTGCTAGCACCACACCTGTGGGGTCTATTTCTGGTGCTCCTCTGTTATCTGTAGTGGTGGGGAATGTGGAAGCTACTCCTTACGCTGGTATGTCTACAACCTTGGTTCACACCTTCCTCTTTCCACTAAAGAAATGATTTGGAAGGGCAAATATATTGATTTATTTACTTTGACTTTTAGGGATCCCAAGCCAAGGATTATGGTAAAGGATGGGATCGTTTTTAGTTTGCCAAAAGAGTTTCAGGTGCTCAAACGCCCTAAGCTAGAGTGCAATTTTGTTAATTGGATTATGGGCTTCACCATTTACAGAGGTGTCATAGAGGAAAAAGAGCCACTCAGATCCCCTGACTTTTCTAAATATCGGGAGATCATGATAAAAGCGTACACCAATTGCCATCACAATTCAAGGGGTGCAGCTTGGTTCCAATATGATGAACAGTTTAGGATGACAGCGGCACAAGATCGCTCCTTATCTTGAAAGCATGTTCAGTCTGAGCTTTGGGCTGATGTTATGGTGGGGGCTTCCCCATTGAGCAGGTGTGACGACGGGTTTGTCCCAATGGTTACCATGCCCAGAGGGCCAAATGCGAGGCCTGCCACAGGAGGGAGAAGGCAATTTGGTTTATTCTGGGACTTTAATGCTGGCAAGTGCAAAAGACAACCCTGCAGGTTCGATCAAAAGTGTAAGACCTGTGGTGGTGGCCACCCTGGAACTTCCTGTGTTGGAGGAAAAAGAATAGGAGGGGGTTCTGCCCCCCAGCCAGTTTCACCTGTGGGAAAAGGCCCCGTCATCAATTAAATTGGACATTATGGTGGCGTGGTTAAAGATTTACCCTAATAGGGAGTCTGCTGTATATTTATTGCAAGGTTTCTCTGTAGGTTTTCGTGTTCCCTATACAGGACCTAAGATTCATGGTTTTGCACTCGATGCTCATGTGAAGGACTTGCTGAGTGTGGTGAGGGATAAATTAGCTAAAGAAATAGCAGCAGGGAGAATTTCGGGACCCCATGATCAGCTGCCTATCCCCACTCTTCACTTATCCCCTTTGGGCATAGTTCCTTAAAAAGCCCCTGGGGAATTTAGGCTGATTCATAATTTATCATACCCAAAGGGGGAGTCTGTCAACGATGACATTGATCCTGGGCTTACCTCAGTAAGGTACACATTGTTCAACTCAGCAGTTAAGATTATCAGGAACTTGGGCACAGGAGCCCTATTAGCTAAATGTGATATTAAATCTGCATTTAGACTCCTTCCTGTACACCCAGATGATTTTGACCTATTGGGTTTTCAGTTTGAAGGAAAATTTTATTTTGACAAAGCTATGCCAATGGGATGCTTGATTTCTTGTTCAGCTTTTGAGACATTCAGTACCTTTCTCCATTGGTGTGCAGTTAAGAGAACTGGTAATAGAACCATTGCTCATTATTTAGATGATTTTCTAATTGCTGGAAGTCCTAATTCCTCACAGTGCCAGGACTCCTTAGTTCAATTTCATGAGTGGGCTGGCGGCAGTGGGTGAAGCCGCACTCCAGGACCCCCGCCCTTCCTCCCTCCCCTGGCAAGCGGCGTTCGGTGGTAGCGGTGGCGCAAGCGGCCTCTGACAGGCCTGAAGACCTGGGCCCATAAAAGGCCCCAGTGAATCCTCCCTTGGCTGGCGGCGGCGGGTGAAGCCGCGCTCCAGGGCCCCCGCCCTTCCTCCCTCCCCTCACAAGTGGCATTCGGCGGTAGTGGTGGCGCAAGCAGCCTCTGACATGCCTGAAAACCTGGGCCTATAAAAGGCCCCAGCGAGTCCTCCCTCGGCTGGTGGTGGTGGGTGAAGCCATGCTCCAGGACCCCCGCCCTTCCTCCCTCCCCTCGCAAGTGGCATTCGGCGGCAGCACCAGTGCAAGCGGCCACTGACAGGCCTGAAGACCTGGGCCTATAAAAGGCCCCAGCGAGTCCTCCCTCGGCTGGCGGCAGCGGGTGAAGCCGCGCTCCAGGGTCCCTGCCCTTCCTCCCTCCCCTCACAAGCTGTGGGGGTGATAGTAAGGAAATTCCTGATTTTTAGGAAGTAGTTGTCTTTTGCTATTTGACTAGCGAGTTTAATTGGTATTTTTATCTTTCTTATACCTTAATACTACAGTTGGGGTGCTTTAACTTAAGTCTAGCTTGGATAGACATTTGAACAATTTAGGAAAGCATGGCTGCCAAGAATAGTGTTAAGCGGAAAAGGAGGTTAACCATAAAAGAAGCCTGTAGAAATGTCAAAAGGACTAAGAAACTTCTTAAGAATTCAGCAGTGAGTTCATTGAACCCAGAATTATTGGAGGAGTTATTCCCGTCTAAAGAAAACGATAAGTCCATTTCTGAAACATCTTCTCTCTCCTTGCAAGAAGAACAAGTTCCAAACCCTGGCACAGATATTGGTACCAGTCATATGTCTGAATTAGACATCGTTGCGAGGAACTGTCTACTTACTGCTAGAACAGTAATTGCTATCTTTGACAAGCTAACCAGCATAGACCAGAAACTTGACAGAATTAAATCGTGACTAAGTCCAAATTTTCAACAAAACTAGGAGTAACATCTAATAAAAAAGACTCTGAACATTTCCAAAACAATGCTAAAGCTAGGAGCAATGACAATTTAGTGCTATTGCAAAATAGCGTAGCTCTACTAGTGGCCAATAATCATTACAATTATACCAGGTAGCATAATAAGGCTGCCATACTACATCCACTTTCTCTTCTTTTGCACCGACATCTGCAATATAATGAGCTGCTTGGAATTGACTGGCTCCCTTCCTATAACAACACCAAGAGAATTGTTTTGCAGTTTAATAATGCCATAACACCTTCCTTGATTTTGAAAAATTGAGTTCTCTCAGGCAATTTTCAATTACGCCAGCACGTGTCTTTCGTAATTCCTACATTCAGCCTTTGTTGAGGACTAATTTGAGATGTGAAGCATCCCATCAGAAGGCGAATCCCAACGAAGACGTCAGGAGGACAACACCAATCTCTGAGAGTCTTACTGATGACGATGGAAAACTGGCTGAGATGTTTGGCTCTCTTTCTGACGAGGACCAAAAGCAAGTACTAAACAGGTTTGATGTAGTCAAATCTATGCTGATGTCAGTAACTACGGCAACAAAGACAATTAAGGACTTACTACCTATCAGCAGTTCCTTATTGGATCCCTTGTCACAATCAAAAAATGGATTCAAACAGCACACTGACGAGGAGGAGGACGATCTGATTCCTCTAATGTATATGTCTCCTAAACGT
>CM034703.1:246256799-246274515 GCA_020142125.1 Phrynosoma platyrhinos | reverse complement strand
TTTCCACAGTTTGATTAATCTCTTTTAATTCAGATCTTATCTCTTGACAGATTTCCACCTAAAAATCGTTCATTTGTTTCTTTTATATTTTGAATTTATTCCTTTCACATTCCAGGATATTATTTTAACCATTTCTGTAAAAAAAAATTCTTCTTTTAATATGTTTTAGATTTTATGTTGATGTGCCAACCCTTTCTCCCCTTAAAAGTTTTTTTATTTAGATATTTAATTATTTGCCAATTGTTACAGTATATACTTGTCCGGATATCTTCCTTAT
This sequence comes from Phrynosoma platyrhinos, assembly GCA_020142125.1. Lineage (NCBI taxonomy): Eukaryota > Metazoa > Chordata > Lepidosauria > Squamata > Phrynosomatidae > Phrynosoma > Phrynosoma platyrhinos. The sequence goes on along the minus strand of CM034703.1, from coordinate 246,274,238 downwards.
TGATTTGTTCTCTTCTCTTATATCTTCCTTTCTTTATTTTCTGTTCCTTTCTAGATGTATCGATTTATGTTTATTCCTCGTCCTCTTCCTCGTCTCCTTCTCCTTCCTCTTCTTTTTCTTCTTCTTCTTCCCCAAACTTTGAATTTTCTTCTCTAGACTTCTTTTTTCTATCCGCCTCTTCTGTATTCCTTTCTTTATCAGTCCTTTTATTTTCTCTTATTTCCTCTTCTGTTTTTTTTTTTCTTTGTATTTCTTGGATCTCCATTCTCTTATTGTAGTTCTTTCCTGTCCTTCTTTTCCTCTAAACTCCTCTCTTAATTTCTGTTCCATTTCTTTGGCTTCATTTTCATTATCTATTCTGGATCTTTTTTGTTTGTATGAGAAGGATAACCCTTCTATTCTGTCTCATTTAAAATATATTGCTAGATTTTTCAACAATTGCATGAAATTCCAATATTTTTGTCTTTCCAACATAATCTGTGGTGGTACATCTTTAAAAAATTTTACCTTCACATCCTCAATAATCACTTTAGAATCATAACTTCTTTGTATTAACAAATCTTTTATTCTTGTTCTTGTCCAACATATAACCATGTCTCTTGGAAGTTTCCAGTAATAATAATAATAATAATAATAATAATAATAATAATAATAAGTTTTATTTCTAACCTGCCCCTCTGCTCAGCAACCAGGGCAGCATACAACAAAGTTAAAACAGATACAATATAAAACAATCCTATCCCCCAATCCCTAATCCTCCCCCCCTTAAAACTGAATTAAACTAATACAAGATTAAAATGGCTGTGCAGAATAAAATACAATAAAATACAATCAGACCATAAAAGCAAACAAGAACAGGAGGAGGTCACAAGGGATGAGTGTCAAGCCATCTGGACTGAGCTGGGAAATTATTCTGGGAAGGCCTGCCGGAAAAGATCCATCTTTACTGCCTTTTTAAAGGCAGCAAGAGTGGTAATAAGACAGATTTCATCCAGAAGACCATTTCACAGTCTTGGGACGGTCACAGAGAAGGCCCTCTGGAGGTCTGCGAGAGCCTGGTCTTCATGGGCTGCAGCAGGTTCCTCCCAGAGGACCAAAGTGCATGGGGGGGTCATATGGGGAGAGGCAGTCCCTGAGATAAGATGAACCCAAGCCATGTAGGGCTTTAAAGGTCAACACCAACACCTTGTACTGTGCCCGGAAACTAATCGGCAGCCAGTGGAGGGATTTAAGCACCGGTGTTATATACGGATGTTCCAGTAATTAACTTGGCTGCCATGTTTTGTACCAATTGAAGTTTCTGGGTTAGGCGCAAGGGTAGCCCCATGTAGAGTGCATTACAGTAATCCAGATGTGAGGTTACCAGAGCATGCACCACAGTTTCCAGGATCCTTATGTCCAGATAAGGAAGCAGGTGGCATATCAGCTGAAGCTGATAACAGGCACTTCTGATCGTTGCATTCACCTGACTAGTCATGTGAAGCAAGGAATCTAGAAGTACCCTCAGACTGTGAACACAGTCCTTAGAGGAGAGTGTGACTCCATCCAGGACTGGAGACTGTATCCCCAAATCTGGTTTCGGGCCTGTGACTGTCAGTACCTCTGTTTTGTCTGGATTTAGCTTCAATCTGTTTTTCCTCATCCAGTCCATTACCGCTGTGAGACAGTCATTAAGAGGAGAGATGCCATCTGAAGTCTGAGCCGATGATATGGTCATGGAGAAGTATATCTGGGTGTCATCAGCATACTGATGACACTGCATTCCATGCCTCCGAATGATCTCACCCAGCAGCTTCATATAAATATTAAATAGCCTGTCCCTTGCTTGTACCGAATTGACTCTAAAAATCTTGTCAATTTCTCTTTCTGTTAATTCTTCTGACATATCTATTAATTTTGCCAATCCTGGAACAAGTCTAATAATCAAATTCTCATTATTCATTTCCAGTAATCCTCTTATCCTGGTGCAACGTTCCATGTATCTGAGTTCATTTGTCCAAAGCATCCCTTCTTGTTGCTCCATTCTTTTTTTATTGTCCTTACATTTTTCTTCTACAAAATTAGTTCTTTCTTTGACCTTATCCAAGTCTTTCTGTGTTTTATTAATATCCAATTACATTTTCCCATCTTTTTTTTACTAATAGTGTCCAATTCTTTTTTAATGTCCTTTCATATCTCAGATATTGCCTCCTTTATTTCCTCTCTTATCTCTTGATTAGATTCTTTCAGATCCTCCTTCATTTCCTGCCTATTTTCTTTTATCTCTTTTCTCACACCCCACATTTCTTCCAATAATTGCATTATTGGATCAGTGACTTTAACAGAATCATCCATAGACCCTCTCCTCTGAACAGGGATTTGCATTTGTATCAAACCTTTCTTGGAGGTAGACATAGTTTCTGCTTTTCTGTTCTAATCCAGCAAAATTAAGGGATATAATATCAATATTTCCCCCCAAATAAGAGCATCAAGTTTAGGTGATTTATATTATTAATAACAATCGAAACTAGAATGATATAACCAAACCACTTAATTATTCAAAGCATTCTTGTAGGAAAGCCTTAACTACATCACCATTTTACTCTCTGTTTACGTATGCAGAAACAAACATTAATATTCTGTAATTGATCTAGATAATAGTTCTAATTTTTGTTCTAAACTATTCACATTACAAATACATTAGACCATAGCCTATGCCAACCTCTATAGTCTTATATCCTGTTTAACCCATACCCAGCCAGTCACCTGTTGTCATTTGTTATTAGTATGTTTTTATATATAATCTTTTTCTTCTATCGTATTCTTTTAAGAATATATAAATATACAAAAAATATATATCCTTACTTTTTCTCTTATCTTCCGTGCTTCTCTTGTTTCCATTCAATGTCCCACAGGGTAATATATCTACACCTCCTATTTCTTAATCAATCACAATTAGTTATATCATACAGAACAGAGACAAAAGGCAACAGACAAAAAAAAAAAAAAGCAGAAGCACAACCAACCCTCCCCTCTGTTTCTTTATCTTCTTATTTTACCTATATATCTTTTATTGTGCTCTTGTTCACTTTTCCTTCCCTTTCTTTCCTCTTTCTTTTCACTTTACTATTTTTTACCCTTACTTCTTACCAATTATTTACCAAACAATACATCCATTGGCTAATCCCATATTTCAATCCACTGTTCCTTTATATACCTCTAAATTATGCCCAATCCCCTTTTCCTCACATTTCTCCTCCCTCTGATCACCAGTAACCACTTATCTCAGTAAATAAATTGTTTTCCCTATTGCCAGACAGATTGCCTTTTTAGCCTTTTAGTAGTCTTTTACTACTTGCTCAGTCCTTCTTCTTTTCACCTGGTGGGTCTTGCCCTTTCCTGTGTCCCCAATCCTTCTCCCTGCTGTATGTCTGCTTTCTTCTTAATATTACTTACACAGTTGACAATCCTTCACTTCCTCCTCCAATTATTATTTACTTGGTGAAGGTCAATTTCGTAATTGTATAACTACACTAGTTCATTTCAACTATTCATGTGCTCTCCACATACTACAGATCAGTTCCAGTTAAATTCGGCTCTCCAGGTTCTCACTCTTCACTTTCTCCCAAGCCAGTGTTTACAGCTTGCCAATAATCAGGTCATAGGTCTTCCATCTCCTGTCTCCCATCTCTGTTTATTTGCTTAGTCCTGTGGCTCCAAGATTCATCAATACTACCCCCCCCCATGCCTGGTCACCGCCAATAAATTGTTTATTGCTTGATAGTTGCTGCTTACAAACTGCCCTCTCCACCTGCCGATAATCACTCTCTCCCCTCACTGCTTGCCAATCAGTTGTCTCCATTGCCACTTGCCAACTCTTTCTGCTGACTCTTTTCACTTTGCTCACACAGTTTTCCACCAGCCAGGTCTATTTTCTCTCCCTCTTTCTCTCCACCTGCTGCAGTTTGCCAACACACTCTTTCCATTTGCTCTTCACCACATCGCCTCTCCTCTCGCTGCTTTCCAGCACGTTCCTCTCATCACTTGTTGGTCCGTTGTTTTCGCTACCAACTTTCTCCGCTTGACTCTTTTCAGTTGCCACTTGTTGTTTCCAAAGCATCTTTTCCTTGCTACTTGCCTCTGAACCTTTGGAGCATTCTTTTTCTTACATCACTCTCTGCTCTCTGCTCTTTTACACTTCACTCTCTCTTCTTCACTATATCCTCTCAAGCCACCTCTTCAACTTCAACTTTCACTTCTCACTTCAAGTACAATTCAGCTTTGCCCTCCACCATGCCTCTCTCCCCAATTAGGGGAATCACTCTTCTCTTAATTCAAGCACTCACAGCTGTGGCTTCTTCACAATCTTCGCCTTTTAAACAGACAAAAATCTCTCCATAGGGGTAAGTACAAAGTCCAGCAAATAAATTTCCATTTAATTTTACCTTTCTTCACATTCAACCTCTATTTCTCCATTCATCAAAGAAATGTGGGTGACGAGTTCTCATTCAAAAGAAGGGGATGCAACAATGGGAGGACTGGAATCTGTGGAGTCCTCCAAACTCGCTGGCTCTGCAACTAGGGCAAAACACCCTGTCTTTGGTCCAGTCTGTTTCTCTGACTCTCCCGACGTTTCCCACCTAATGTCCCTCATATCAGAGAAGCAATGGACAGATAGATTAACTCCCCATTTCTCCAAGAACCATTGTTTGCTGAGTTTTCAGATATCACAGACTTAAACCTGCAACTCTTTCAGTGCCAATTTTGATTAGGGGTTCAGAAAAGCAACATTAATTTGCAAATACTCATTCATCTGAAAGACAGAAAAACATTACGAGATAATTTCAGAAATTATTGTCATTTGTGTATTTGTTTGTTTGTGTATTGTTGTTTATATATGGTATGTATGGTTTCATGAAGATAATGTGTGGGAGAATGCATTTGGTTAATAAAAAAAGAGGGTTGGACTGGATGGCCCTTGGGGTTCTCTTCCAACTCTAACATTCTACATATTTCTGCATGGCAGAAGGGGGGTTGGACTGGATGGCTCTTGGGAATCCCTTCCAATTCTAGGATACTGTGTATTCTTGCATGGCAGAAGAAGGTTGGACTGGATGGCCCCTGAAGGCTCCTTCCAACTCTAGCATTCTACATATTCCTGCATGGCAGAAGGGGCTTGCACTGGATGGCACTGGGGGGGGGGGTCCCTTCCAACTCTAGAATTCTGTGTAAATACAAGCAGTGCTCTCTAGGACTCAACCCTTTGCTCCTTTTGTGCTACAGGGCCAGATATCTTGCTACAGGGGCTGCAGAGATAATAAAGTGTGTCTGTGTCCATGTGTGTGCATGCACACACATGTGCCTTCAAAAAGCCCATAAATGTATGGGGATCCTTTGAATTTCCTAGGGTTTTCTTAAATGAGGAATTCTCCAAGGTGATTTTGCCAGTTCCTTCCTCTGAAAGCTAGCCTACAGTACATAGTATTATTCCTTGGCAGTCTCCAGCCAAGTACTAACCAGGGCAGACTGACTTTTCATAGCTTCCAAGATCTGGATGATGTTGGACTGCAGTTCTCAACATTCCTCAGCATTGGCTACCCCAGCTAGGGGTTGCTGGAACATGCAGTCCAACAATAGCTAGGCTCCATAATTCTCTTGAGTTTAATTCATTATAGTATGTGCTGGATAGAGCAAAGTAGACAAAGAAAGAGAATTTGAGCTTCAAAAAGTTTTGGACTACAGCTTCCATAATCCCCCTTTCAGCTATAGGACTTGTCAAAACTGATCTCAGCATCTTCTTTACTTTGTCTTCCTCAAAAACCAGACCAAGCTATCTCCCCTCACTCCCATCCTCCTTTGTGTGACATTTTATGTTTAAGCTTTGACAAATGGGAATCCAGTCATTATAAAAACAACATCTCATTGGCAAGACAGTTTTGTATGTGACTTGAGTGTGAAAATTAACAAACTCTTGCATTTATGGCAACAATGCCATAAAACAATAAAACAATTTGGAAGAACAAACTTCAAAAGAAATTTCCCTGTCCTTTTACTTCATTTGCAATTGAGATATGTGAAAATTCTCACACCTATGCAATCATGTGGCAAATTTCTCGGGTTGTATATAAATCAATTAAAGGGGCCGAGAAATCAGCAATTTGTGTCTTTAGCAAAACATGACAAATAATCATCACATCACTACTGTGTCAGTTGTGTCATGAAATGTGCATCATGGTGCTGCTTGTCATGCCTTCCTTTTCCAGGGCACACAAATCTATTCCCCTTCCCTCCAGTAGTCTACAGATCTATAGAGGAATCAGAGCTAGAATCCAATTGTTAGCCCAACTGGAATACACTCATTGAATCTGCTGTGTCCCAGATTTAGGGAAAAAGCAGGTTATAAATAAATAATCAAACAGTCAATCAGTTAATAGGAACTTAGTAAGTTGACACTTATGTTACTTCCATTGGTTCCACTCTAATTGAGACTAACATTGGATTTAGTCTTTCTGTGTTTTGGAAGGATGGGAAAGCAACATAACATAAAAACCGAGGCATCAGAGCAAGAGCAAGCCAACAACAAACTTACTTTTTACTAAAAGATTTGAACAACATCAGTTCAAAGGTTTTAATTATGATATTTCTTATGCAAAGAAAAAGAATTTAAAATTTGGCCAATTAGATGGTGTGGCAACTTTGAGTATCATAGAATTTGCCAATTGTGCAAGTTTTCTTTTCATTGAATCCATAAGATAAAATAACCATAAGAGAAACTAGGTCATGAAAATGATGCACAGAAAAGCAGGCCATTAAACTTTGTTGAATCATAGAATCATAGAGTTGGAAGAGACCACAAGGGCCATCCAGTCCAACCCCCTGCCATGCAGGAACTCCCAAAAAAAGCATCCCTGACAATCTATCTATCTATCTGCCTATCTACTTCAGCCTAGTCCTAGCAATAATCCAGTTTCTTTCCATTCATACTGGTCCTTTGGAGGTTTGGTTTCTACTGATAAAGCAGAACAGCAGTGCTAGGAAATAAGCTATCAGTTCAAGAAGTAGAAATCAGAAGGAGCCAAGTCAGAGAGTGTTGCAGCAGACCCAGATTTCCATAATCTGCACAGCATTGGAAAGGGGTTTGAATTATATAGTACATCCCCTCTTTGCTCTAGAAGGTACAACAAAACATGTATAATATAATAATAATTCATTTATATTTATATATATCTTGGCTATCAAGGCGGCTTACATAAAATCAATTACATAAAAACCCTTACAACAATATAAACATGAGCAAATCTACATACTTCTAACATATAAGAGCCCACTACTTCACTGTGTCTGTTCACTGTTAAAAACTATTACATTGTTCTGTTCTCTGACGGTCTGTTCTGCTATCAAATAGCTCTTACTGTTAGGGCATTCTAATATTAACCTGAAATCTGCTACTCTACAAATTCAATATAGCCCTGCTCTCTAGAGCAACAGAAAACAAGTCTGCTCTGTCTTGTGCATCAGAGCCCCTTTAGATATTTGTAGAATGCTACAATTTCTCCTTAATCTTCTGTTCTACAAACTAAACTTATCCAACAATCTGTCAATATCCGATGCAGCCTAAGAGGGACAAAATAAGAGTAGAGCAATGACTTACAGTACTGTGGATACTATAAGCCTGTTTATGCAACCTGAGAGTGCATTAGCCTTTTTAGCAGTTATGTTGTACTACTGACTCATGTTCATGAATTTCCTCTATTCCTTCACCCAAGTAATTTCTTAACAATACAGGGCTTTGAACAGAATCCTGTAACACTTCACTTAACAGAGCTCCCTCCTGGTTCATAAAGAATGATGCTAGATCTTTATTTCAGCTAACCACCTGTCAGACAAAGGGGAAAAGTCGGCTTATCCCAGAGGTTTCCTGATTTCCAGGGAGAACCTGCTCACTGCACCACCTGTTCCACAATGGGCTAAACACTGACAAGCAGTCCATATCCTCCCCCCCCCCTTTATCTGCAAAGACGGACCTGCCAAAACAGGCTGTGCCATGACATTACCTCATCCCACTCAGCTGTCAGCCCCTTTGACAGCCCATGCAACTAACTGTGCAACCAGCCACTCGATTGCACAAGTGATAGACTGGTCATATGGCGCATGGATGCATCCAATGACATATTGGCACAGCACTATCATAGAGGCCCCCTGTACATGCCCCTTTTCCCATTTCCTCTATAGACCCCTGTTTGACAAGCCAGTTTGTTAATATTATGATTAAATCCATTGTATTGTTGGTGACATCACGTTAGTCATCATTTCACTTCATGGGTGTGTAATGTGCAGCTGACAACTCATGCACATGTATGATTGATTTGTGGATGGGTGGGTGGGGAATTATGGGCAGTAATAGCACCAGTGGCTTGATATCCCCTTCCCCTATCTCTACTCTGGTGCACCAGCTGCATTCTCGTGTGATAGTTTGAATTGTCCAGCTTGAATTGGAATAACTTAGGGGTTATTTTGCTTTGACATTTAGCCCTAGAGTGCATCTTCATCCTAGATTCCTTCCATGTTAGCTGTGTACATCATTTAAACAGATAGATTTCAAAACAAGGCAAAACTGTGTCTTAGTACTCATGTAGATAGCCCCTAAGTCTCTTATGATTATTCCAGCATGCCTTCAGAAACTGAATATGTCCCAAGAAGAAGGATTTCCTCAGTGCAGGTCTGGGAAACTGATAGAGTTTAGGGGGACATATTGGTATCCACCAGGGGACCCTGGTCCCAAACGTGTGCAGATAGTTGTTGTTGTTTACTTTGTTTTGATTGTTTGTTCATCTTTGTTTTGAAATATTATTGGCCAAGAAAAGTCCTCTTTAACAAAAAGAAATGAACCCAAATTTGACTTCTGGGTTACTTCCAGAGGGAAAATTTATCTCCTGAGGTTAAAAAGGTCCAGGTGAGCCCAGAAATGTGGAGAAATTTCCCGCATGCCCCCACAGAACCACAAAAATGGTCTACCCTACCTTATTGTGTTGTACTGCTTTTTATCCGTTGATTTTGAAAGATGTTTTCAATGACTGTAATTTTATAAATAGTTTAATGTCATTTTAAATATAATTGTTTGTATATTTTATCTATAGGCATGATATTTCTTATTTTCTTTTAAGCATTGAGTCCCAGCTTTAGGGGAAAGTTGAGGTGTAAATAAAATAGCAGAATTCAATAACATCTTTGCTGACAAAATGGTTAAAAAAGGGGATAAAGAGTATAAATTTTAGGTGGACAATACAGCTGAAAAATGACATCCTGCATGTTAATGGATTTGCATATTGTTGTTGTGTGTCTTCAAGTCATTTCTGACTTATGTGACCCTAAGACTAACTTATCATGTTCTTTTCTTGGCAAGAGTTTTTCAGGGGGACTTTGCCTTTGCCTTCCTCTGAGGTTGAGAGAGTGTGACTTGCCCAAGGTCATCCAGTGGATTTTCCATGGCCCAGTGGGGATTTGAGCCCTGATCTCCAGAGTCATAGTCCAACACTAAGCCACATGGCTTCCTGTTACCACTTAGGATACTGCAAATGATAAAATGCATAATTAATCAAACCATTCAGACACAGCATATCTGAACATTTGGAAAATTGCTGTTCTTATGCAAGGTTTTCCACTTTTGCTTTGATTTTGCTTTAAAATAATGTTTTTACATGATGTCTTTTTCTTCAGATCTGCATGGTTGTAGTGAATTTCTATTTCCATGCATGGACTGCAAATATAAAAACTAGAAACATAAAATACACAGGAGTGCCTGAAGAGATACATATTATAAATACCCATTCCATTGCTGGCATTGGTTTGTTGTATAGTACAAAACATTCAAATCCATAGGGACAACATGCAAACAAAACATACACACAAACACAGACTTCAAGCAGGAAAGAAAAAAAACATGTTCGGATAACTTTTGATTCAGCTTTTACACTCAGCCTGCATAATTCCTACCTCCAGATTCTCAGTTTCTAACAAGGATCAGAATTTTACAGTTTTTTTAGATTAAAAAAAATCAGAACCAAGGCTCCATCCCTCCCACCTATATCTACTGTTCAGTATATGCATCTGTGGGGAAAGCTATGCAAGTAACCAAGACCAGTTCGACCAACATATAAATTGATTCACGTAGCTAGCCAATGAGTGTATGTGAAAGGAGGAGCTTGCTGTTGAAAGGATTTTTCAGGAGGGAACAGTTATAATAGCAAAGGCAGAGAGAGAGAGAGAGAGAGAGAGAAACCACACAGACCCACACACACTTATTACAGTGCTTTTAAGCTTTCAAGTCTGAAAGGACATTATCTGGCTTTTGTTTCCCCTACTTCTCTTTCTTTCCTTCTTTCTCTGTCTCCCACTCTCCCTCTTATTTCTGTTTGGAATAGAGAGCAACCTGGAACAAGCACATCTCAGACAACCTAAGTGAAATCAGATCTAGACAAGAGGTTCTTTGTCCACAGAATCTAAAATGGATTGGATCAACATCTCTCGATGTCTTCACAAAATGGAAGAAGAAGTAGAGCCAATAAGGAAATACTTCAATAGCACTGAGGAGTACCTTGCCTTTTTATATGGACCAAAACGGAGTCCCCTCTTCCTGCCTATGTCTTGGGTTTATGCTATGATTTTCATAGTTGGAGTATCTGGCAACCTTTTAGTGTGTCTGGTGATTCTAAAGCACAGAAACATGAAAACACCCACTAACTACTATCTCTTCAGCCTCGCTATTTCGGACTTACTGGTCTTACTCTTGGGGATGCCCTTGGAAGTCTATGAAATGTGGAGCAACTACCCCTTCTTGCTTGGACCAGTTGGATGTTATTTTAAAACAGCACTCTTTGAGACTGTGTGCTTTGCCTCCATCCTGAATGTCACTACAGTGAGCATAGAGAGATATGTGGCTGTCCTTCACCCCTTCCAAGCCAAACTGAAGAGCACAAGGCGGCGTGCTGTGAGGATCATCATTGCCCTCTGGCTCCTGTCTGTCCTCTTCTCTCTTCCCAACACCAGCATCCATGGCATTGTATGGCAATATTTTCCAAATCACACACAGGTCCCTGGATCTGAGACATGTGCTGTGGTCAAGCCCATGTGGATCTACAACTGTATTATCCAGCTAACCTCTTTTCTTTTTTATGTCCTGCCAATGAGTGTCATCAGTGTGCTTTACTGCCTGATGGGGCTGAAAGTGAGTCTTGACTAAATTGTGTTCATCTTATGTGTAACTTTCTTTCATAATCCACCACATCAGGCCAACCAGAATTTGGAAAAGTTTGTTGGTGTTTTTTTAATGCCGTTCCCAGAATCCCCCAGCCAGCAGTAGTCATTCTGGCTGGGGAATTCTGGGTTCGTAGTCTCCAAAAGCAATGGTTTGAAGCTCTAATATTACTCCATTTTTAAAATGAATTAAACTATTATTGATTTACCATTATTATTATTATTATTATTATTATTATTATTATTATTGACATTGCATAGTGGGGGTAAGGGGAGTTAATATTTTATCAATTTCCCCCCATATTTTGGTTTTTACTTAGTTTACTGAGTGCATTTCTGATCATCTTTTAAGACTACATTCCTCCACATGTGGATGAAAATGCATTGTCGATTTATTATAGAAACCAACCTGCTCAACCTGTTTATACTGTGACTCATTTATAATTTCAGTACTCTAGCAAACTTCTTATAAACTTATATTTCATTCCCCACTGTTTTTTACCCCTTTCTGCATTTTAAGGTACCAACAAATAGGGCCTCTGGTTTTTCTTATTATTAACAATGAAAAATTGAAATATTAAATACATTCAGCATGTTCCATCTATTTCACTTCTTTCTTCATAAGTATGCATGTTAGGGCAGAGGAACTTGTGGATTTCCAGATGATGATACTATCCTTCCCACTGATCAGGTTGATGGGAATTGGAGTCTAACACATGTTCACCATTCTTTTTTTATAGAAATATATCTAAAATTGTATTATTTTTTCCTATGCATAGGATACTGGAAGCAACAAATATATCTTTCACTGCAAGCAGAGTAAACTTGCCCACACAAGTATCCCAGATTTGCTCAAAAGCCAAACAAGCAAACCTTTCATGTGCCTACTTTTTAAGCAGGTAGGAAGAAGAGCAACTACCAGGGGGATACAGACGGGCAGCCATGGGGTGCCCTGGGAAGTGGAGGATTGGGGCTGAGGCTGCCCCACACCTCAGCCCCAATCCTCCCTTTTGGCACCTGGGAAAAGAGCACCAGTATAGCACTCCTTTTCCAGGTGGCGAAAAGGGTGCCCAAAGAGCTGCCATGCAGCTCTTTTGCACCTCTTCCAGTGCAGCGTGTCTAAGAGCTGCACCAGGAGGATGTCATCAGAGTGCTCACCATGTGCAACTGTGCATGTTCTGATGATGCCCTCGGGAAGGAGTTGGGGCGCCTGACAAATGGCTGTCCCTCCCCTTTCCTGGCTCTGCAGATGGCACTTTGTGCCGTCTGCAGAGCCCCTAAGCCTGATGCATAATAGATTCATGATATATTAAAGGAATAACTATGGGAAGGGAAATAAAGAAGGATGTTCCACTCAGTTTATGCAATTGATTGCCCTCTATGTTTACTGTTTGTTCACTACCATATAATTATTCCATCTCTATTCATATAAGTAGAAGCTGTAGGTTAAGAGGGTTATTTAAAATGATCAAAACTCATGATAAGGCTGTAAAACACATGTTGTCTTGCAGCTTCAATTGAATATTTTACTGATAATGACTTGTTTAAAATGAAATCCCTTCTGGAGCCAGTGAGTAACAGACTATGGGGCCGAACAGATCGTTCTGAAGAGACCCAGTTTGAGGCTGCAACAACTTCACACCATGGCCCCCAATCCAACTTTTTGCTGGTACAAAAAGTCAGCTTTTTTGCCACCACCATGGCATTGTGGTGCTCCTGTGGCATGTGGCATCTAAACGGCATGCTGCCAGAGCTCTGCAAAGCTGCCCCTGTGTGGTTGGGCAGGCAGCATGATTCATGATATATGATATTCCTGGCGGCTTGGGGGCATGTGTTGTGTGAATGCCACACCCCCAAGCCACTGGGAAGCCAGCCTTTTATACTAGTCTGTTCCAGCTCTCTGTTAAGTATAGGCCTTTGCAGACTGCCTTTGCAGACTTCCAGAAATAGTGCACATTAAATTGAGGCACTGCCCTAGCTTAGTGCTAGGGAATCATGGGAATTGTATTTTTTTTCTGAGACATTGAGCCTTCTCTGCCAGAGAGCTCTGGTGCCACAATAAATTACAGTTCCCATGATTCCCTAGCACTGAGCCAGGCCAGTGCCTCAATTTAATGTGCACTATTTCTGGCAGTCTGCAAAGGCCCTATTTCACCCAATCTGTGCTGCAAGGAACTCTTTTACTGATTTCCAAAACTCCAGGATTTTATCTATTATTTCACCCTTTGGCACACTTTTTTCTTCCCTCTGGAAAGTATTATAACATTAGAGCAGGGACAGGCAACCTTTTTGAGACCTGGGCCGGTCTCCCGTAGCCCAGGTCTCAGCTGGGCCAAGGGGGGGGGGAATGGTGGCACGCGCGAGCCCCCGTGCACGCTGCCGCCGCGGACACTAACGCAGATGCCGCCGTAGCGCGTGTGGCTGCAGCCTCCACAACACATGTTGCGGCCGCCATTTTGGAGGTCCAAATCACGGCCACGACAAGTTTGCGCATGCGCAAGAGTACTGTGCATGTGCAAACATGTTGCGACCGCCATTTTGACTTCCAAAATGGCGATCGCAGCGACCGTGGCCGAAAACCCACCCCAACAGCAGCGCGCAGTGGCGGCAATGGCGACAACCTTCAGCCTGGACTGGTAAGTCTGGGGCCCGGGGCCTTAACTGGCTCCTAGGCCGTAGGTTGCCAGTCCCTGCATTAGAGTATATTCAACTGATTTCATTAACAGAAGACAACAATTGAATGATATACCTAAACTAGGGAAACATGTGATCATCCAAAAGTTGTTCAACTACAATTCTATAGTGACTATAATGTCAGGGGCTGATGTGAGGTGTACATGGATGGGGAGGAGCTTTAAAAGCTTTCCCTTGCCTTCTTTATTTCCTTTAACTTAAATATTACTGATGATGTAATCCAGGTAGTGTGGGTTCATAAAATGTAGATTTGAGTTTGTTGTTGTTGTTGTCATCAACTGACCTACAGTCAACTTTGGCTCATGGCAACTCCATGAATGAGACACCTCTAAGTCCCCTGACCCCAGCCATTGGGTTCAGATCCTGCAGGTTCATGGCCATGGCATCCTTGATTGAGTTGTCTTTTCTAGAAAGTCATGCCTTCTCATGATATGGCCAAAATATGACACCCTCAGTTTAGCCGTCTTGGCCTCCAGGGAAAATTCAGGCTTGATTTGTTCTAGGACCCATTTGTAGGAATGATTAATTCCTTCTATTAATGGAAATTTATAGAATCAAAAAATCATAGATGTGGAAGAGACCACAAGAACAATCCAGTCCAACTCCCTGTCCTGCAGGAATACACAATCAAAGGACTCCAGACAGACGGCCATCCAGTCTCTATTTTAAAATCTTCAGAGAAGGAGACTCCACCACCCTCTGTTTTTTCCTTATATGCCTTCTTCAAAATTCATTCTACATAAGATATCAGCCTAACCTGTTCTAATTTTCACATGTGACATGAAGCAGAAAGTGTCCAAACCTCTATTCTGGAAGAAAATAAGACTTTGATTCTAGACAAAGATAATGAAGAAAATGTATTGGGTGCTGAAGGAGGACCACATTAGGGCGGCCAGAACTGGCAACTCCCCCTTGATCCCAAAGCCTAGTGTCAGCTAGTGCTTTGTTGTGTGAGTTGAGCAGAGTAGATAAATCTTTGTGGAAACCTCCACTGCTGAAGCCTTCCTCTGCTGTGAGTTGATCTCCATGGCATTTGTCTCTGGTGTTGATCTTACCACCTAAAAATGCAGCCTTCCCATTAATCAGACCAGAGGCAGAAGATAACTCTAAAGAGTCACATTTTATTCTCCAGTTGCAGTAAATACAAATTAATTATTTACAAGTAGATCAGAACATCAGCAGGCAGGAACAATAGAATCATGAGAGCTACCCAGCTAACCATCAGAAGAAAAACCACCACCACCACAAAGCTGAGGGCTTAACTTAATTCATTTGTGGACACTTGCTAAACAGCCTCAAAGTCTGGCCTCTTCTTGTTACTTATAGTCATGTGGACAATGGTTCTCACAAAATATGATAACCTAATATGTTTACACTTGCCATCCATGTTCCCAGACACATACTGTTCTTGACTATCTTCTCTTGTGATTGTTTTTCGTATTTCACCTGCAGGTGAATTTTCCCATGTTATCATTTTTTACTCAGACTACAATTCCCACATCTGTACATTTCCACCCACAAGTTACATTTTCCAACAGTTTTCACATCAGTATGCTGGTGAATTCACTCCATGTTCCACTTTGAAATTCAAAGAAGCCATCCATAGTTTGTAACCTATTCAAGGAGTAGCATTCAGCACCCTGGACAGCTCCTTTAAAATACAAAATACAAAATGAGACACCAGTTCCCACTACTACAGCACCTTACATACTCTAAAAAACCTGTTCCAGGCTGTGAAATACTTTGGAACATTTTTTTAGGATCCATGGAGGGCTGAAGGGGGTTGCTTATTTTCAGACATGAGGAACACAATCCACTCCAGTCCAGTGCAATCCACATAGTTATGCGCCATTCTCTTTAGCTTTATAATGGGATTTTTCTTTAAAACATCTTGTAAAGATCTGAGTATGAAGAAATCATGAAGAATCAAATCTTAAAACAGAATATGTACCTTTATCTCCACCTTGGATCAGTAAAGAAAATATAACAAAAACAGTCATTCCCTTACTATTACAACAAAAACTGTAATTTCCCCCGCTATTATGAGTTCCTCTCATTCATCTGTTCACAAGTAATACTCAAGAATGAACACAAATGGTAGTGCTTCAGTGAAAAGAATGGTTTCTGTGGTGTACCAAAGAAAAAAATCCAAACCCTGAAAGTTTTAAATACAGGCAGAACACCACTGTTCTGGAGCCACAGGACTAAGCTAAAATATATACATAGGTAATATTTGAGATTTTACTATTATAATTTAACTAGAAGTAGAATGCACCACCAACATGGAAAAAGTTGGATGTGGGAGACCTGTGTGTCTGTCTTATCTAATGGCTAGGACAGGGGTAGGCAACCTTTCCCCTTTAAGGGCCGAGGGACTTCAGCTCCCAGAATCCCAGGAGCTATTGGCCAACATGGCTGAGGCTTCTGGGAGCTGAAGTCCCTTGGCCCTTAAAGGGGAAATGTTGCCTATCCCTGGTATAGGTGATACAATGAAATTAAAGCATTTTTATCAGGTCCAGTTTTTCTCATCGTGTCTCTTTCCCCTGTGCATCACTTTTATCCAGAAGGTGGAAAGGAGAGCAAATGATATAGTCAACTGCCTGAGTAAGATATGGCTGAGCTGATACCAGAACTGCTTTTTGATTTGCAGCTATCAACAAAAGAATATCATATGCCTTAGAAACCACTGGATAACAACAGTCCTGCTCAGATTTTGCAAGCTCAGTACTGTGGCTTCCTTACTTTAGTAAATCCACTTATAATGTGGTCATAAACAAGCAACCTGCATCATTTCCATTGCAGAGCTGCACAAATCTTACTACTTGCCACTTTACTAAGTATTATTAACTTATACAATGCATCATGTCAACTCATTATATGTCCAAAGTGTGACAACTTCAGTTTAGTCATGTTGGTTACTAATGAAAATGTAGGCTTCTAGTCTCCTTGTGACTAAGCACCATTAAACTCTAAGTGTCTTCCATACAAATAAAATTTCCATTGCAGAGCTGCACAAATTCCATTGCAGTCAACTGGAATGTAAATAGTTTTGGTCATCAGCCAGTAATAACCTATTGGCCTAAAACCTATATTGATTGAATCTATGGGATTGACTCACCATTCAACAGTTGATGCAATGGATCCATTCCAATTGATTAAAGAGACTAAGGGCCTCTACAGATGGGTGGCCATGGGCCGCCCCGAGAAACCAAGAACTGGGGCTGAGGCTGCCCCATGCCTCAGCCCCAATCCACTCTTTTGGTTACAGGGAAAGGAGCACTAAAATAGCACTCCTTTCCCAAGCCCCAGAAAGGGGCCCCAGAAAGGGCACCAGAAGAGCCATCACACGGCTCTTCCATGTCTCTTCCAGCTCAGCCCATGCAAAGGTTGAGCTGGGAGTGCTTGCTGTGTGCAACGGTGGGTGCTCCGATGACGTCCTTGGGAAGGGGTTGGGGTGGCTGGCGGCCAGCTGCCCCTCCCCTTCCCTGGCTCCAAGACAGTGCTTTGCGCCAT
>CM034703.1:246241211-246256699 GCA_020142125.1 Phrynosoma platyrhinos | reverse complement strand
AAAATGGCCTCAAGCTGCATTATTTCTGGCAGTCTGTAAAGGCCCTATCTGAGTACATTCAAGCCATTATATTCTTTCCCCAACTACTATATTAAAGAAGGGCTTTCCATTTGATTCAAACTTGTTTGTTTTTCTCCCCACCTCACCAACCCCATCTGGACATTTAAAATTAAGCCTCTCAATCACTTACTTGGAAGTACAGTACAATGTAGCAGTTATCACCAAGAACTGAGACTTGAGATTTCTCCAAAAGAATTTCCACTTCACAGTCTTGGAATACTTGGAGTAGTTTTATTGATATTATCTTCTGAGAACCTTAGAGATTTCCTGGAAACTCATCAAAGGATCTTAAGTATAAGATTAGTAGAAGTGAGAAAGAGTTCCATCATTAGTGATCTTTAAGTAAGTATGCGAATTAAGGAGAACCTTGGGGATACTTAAGTGAGATAGACATGCCATCCAAATGAATTGATGACCTGAAATGTTTGGCAATTTTCCTCAGAAGAGGGATTATCTCTACAGATGAAATCATGACTCTTCAATATACATTTAGTTAGCTGTATTACCCTTAGTTGTTAATCTTCCTGACCAATTTCTATGCAATCCAATGCATGTCTGTCAAGTAGTAAGGCTCATTGTGTTCAATGATATTTAATGGTAAGTATGTTTAGGATTAGGGGAATGCAGTGGCTCAGCAGTTAAGATGCTGACTCTTATGATTGCAAGATCGGCAGGTCAAGACCCAAGCGCTGCATGATGGAGGGAGCTCCCTCACTAGCCACAGCTTCTGCCAACCTAGCAGTTTGAAAGTATGTAAAAGTGGAAGTAGATAAATAGATACCACTTTTGTGGGAAGGTAAAAGCATTCTGTGCAGTCATGCTGGCCACATGATTACAGAGTTGTCTTTGACAATGCTGCTCTTTAGCTTAGTAACAGAGATGAGCATACACACACACGTACAGTCAGACATGACTTAACAACCTTGTCCAAGGGAAAACCTTTACCTTTTTATGTTTAGGATTGCATGCTTAAATTAGAGTATGCTAATAGTCCTGGCATTTTAAAATACCACCAGGCTTGTATGTATGTGTTCCTTCAAGTCATTTTGATTCATGATGATCTAAAAGTGAATCTGTCAATGGGTTTTCATGGCAAGATTGGTTCACAGGGGGTTTGTCAGGCTTTCTGAGATTGGAAGAGTATAAATTGCCTTGGGTCAGCCAGTGGGATTCCATGGCTGAGCAGAGATTTGAACCCTGATCTCACAGAGTCCTAGTTCATCACTGAAAACACTGCACCACACTAGCCCAAACACCAGGTTTACTGGCAAGTTATAATCCCAGTAACTCCACATACAACATTATAGCAGCTTTAAACTGTAGACACCATAATCTTAAGGGTTATGCTAAAAGCAGTGCAAACTATTTTCTTTTTAAAAGTCTCACACAGAGTACTAGCAAATACCTCACAGAAAAATGTAACATGAGAATAGATCTTTATTATCTCCTAGGTACATAGGAGGGTGCTTTTTAAATAGACTATTTTTAGCATTTATTGTCATGCCACAATTATGTGTATTCCATAGCTTTTGCTAGAACAAATATCGACCACGACAGCTGAATAATGTGATAAGGTGATACATGACACAGTTGAATTTATATGGATCATAATTTTAAAATTTCCTTTAAGTGTATGAGATGTGATAAATCATATAGACTGAAACATATGGAGAAGAGGAAACAGAGCCCACAGAATTAGCAGGAAACTTCTATTGTGCTGCAAGGCAAAAGGTATTATCTGAATTTCTTCTTGGCCAATTTCACTGTTGCCCTACCTTACATTATTTTCCATATAACAATATATAGCTGACACCTTGTAAAAAGCAAGTACTGCTTAACAATCTTTGCAAAACTCAATAATGATGCTCTGCCACCTACAGAGTGATTAATCATTATTAAAATAAACAAGTAATTGCCTTTGTGTTACCATTATATATTTTTTCACAGAAATTCCAGTTGGTATTGGTATAATTTGGGCCTATTTTTTAGTTGTTTTGGTTTTATAAAAGATTTAATTTAAATGGTAGGCATAATTCAGTGAACATTAGGCACAATTAAGATTATGGCCCTCGGCTGTTTTACCTGGCAGTTTTCTTAAGATTTTAATTCTGTGTCATGTTTTGTCATTCTTAATATTAATTTTAATGCTGCTGCCAAATCGTATTTATGAGTGGAGGCATTTCTTATTTATGAGTTCCATATTGCTTTGTTTTATGAAGATTCATATTTTTATTACACATCTCCCCAGACCCTGGTAGCAGAGGTTGTAATTTATAAAGGTAATTAACAGAGGTTGTAATTTATAAAGGTAATTAACAGACAGACCTGTGCAAATAACAGGGATTTGTCCAGATTAAATGAACTGAATTTAATTGTTGCAGCAAATGACGGAAGTTAGTTATTACTTAAATCATATATTGATTTCATTTGTTCCAAATTGAGATGAGACCTTGTCTGCACTGCTCAGGATACTCCAAGGACAACCCTGAATATCCTGGCCCTGCAACTGCCCTGACCTGCCCCTGTTACCTCATCCTCCATTTCCATGGTGTGGTGGTTGTCTACATGGGCATCCCACTGGGCCACCTGCTACATGTGCCACTGCTGGGTTTGCTTGTTGATGAGGTCAGAACAAGGCACCAAGCAACAGTCACATGGCTGCACATCTTGTTTGACTTCAGAACAAGCAACTCATGATTGATGCACTGAGGCATGGGAACGGAGCTAACTTTTAAAATGTGTTTTATTTTTGTTATATCCTGGTTCTGATATGGAATATGTCAGGTGTAATCTGGACCATCTGCACCAGAACTGGAGTTTGGTGCATGCATTGTCTGAACAGGACAACACCACAACTGGGGGGGGGGGGGGCTTTTGGTCTGTACAGACATGGCTTGTATCTGTTTCCAATTCAAGGGGACAGGGCCTTCTTCCAAATAAATATGGTTAGGATCAGCTTCTGAGTTGTATCGGAAGGATGAAATTAAGTTTGGGCTGTTGTTTTAAACTTTTTTGTTGTATTTTGCTGTTGGTAATTATACACAAAAACATTGACCCTGGGTTTGAAATTAAAATGATAAGCAATCAGACAAACAAGCTAGACTAGCTCAGCCTATGGTATGTTTTCTAGAAATGAACCCAAACTTTACTTTGGTTCACTGTTTCTGAAAGAAGTATGATAAAAACAGGTAGGTAGGAAACTATTTTACACAAATTTATCTGGGTATTTTGGAATACTCCCTTTCCTATTTATCTCTCTTCTGTGCTCCAACTATTTTTTCAGACATCAGGAAAAGATTTAAGTGGAGGTACCTTTTGAACTCCCCAACTTTGGGCCTTTGCAGACTGCCAGAAATAGTGCAAATTGAGTCCACTTTAACTGCCCTGACTCAGTGCTAGGGAATAATGGGAACTGTAGTTTATTGTGGCACCAGAGCTCTCTGACAGAGAAAGTTCAATGTCTCAGGAAAAAAAAAATACAATTCCCATGATTCCCTAGCACTGAGCCAGACAGTTAGTTTCCAATCTTTACCCACACAGACACAAATAAAATGTTGTATGAAGACCTAGAATAGGCATTTTTACATTTTCTTTCCATGCAGCTCATTCAATTTTGGAAATAATCTGAATCTTTCTATTATGTCCATTATACAGTCAACCAATAGTGTCCATTATATATGTCATATGCTTAATGAGATGAAATTCTGACATGGGATTACATTTTTAATTTTCTTTTTTTCTTAGCTGAAAATAAACAATCATTGAGAGGATTTAAAACTGTTCTATTTTCACCTTAAATCAATGGGTTTACCGTACCTTAATCTGTGACTAGCTTATTTAGGATCCAAGTATGCACAAGGTTTTGTCTCTTCTAGATAGCTGATTAATAAGAGAGTATGGATTTTTGTTATATCTAATATACCTACCTGTGGCTTTTGTTGTTGCTGTTGATTTTTATATTCACAGATGGATAATTTTGAGATATCTTCAAATATATAGCTTATTACAGCACAATTTACTGTTCTCTCTCTCTCATTGTTTCAAGATTTTCACTTTGTCTTACTTTGCTCTATGTGACTATAACACATTTGCCATTTCGTTTTGATTCCAAATATCTATTACCCATCACACGTCTCTAAGTCTTCTTTCTTCAATTCAACCGCTGTCTCGCTTATCATCATTACTGTGCTGCTAGTATTTTAGGCAACTTCCAACAGTGAGGATTGACACAATGTGTTTGCAGTCCTTCTAGAGCTAATAAAGTGCCAATTATGAAAATTTCAATTTTCTGAAAATACCAGAAATTTTTTTATTTGGTTTCTCTCTGATTGTCCTCATCTCAGAGTTTGTTTGTATTTGGGTTTTTGGTTTGCTTTTTTTTTTACATTGTTTCATTTAAAAGCATTATTTTCATTAACAAGTTTTTCCACCCAGAAAGGCACTTAATAACTTATATATTGTACAAAACATATCCTCATATATTGTCAACAGATTATCTGACAGATTTATTGCTGTTTTCAGAATGGCTTGCCAGAATAGTAACAAAACATGGAAGTATGAATCCTTCTGTGACTGATTATGAAAGATACATTCCAATATTAGCTTTCATATTAGCTTTTCTCCCCTGTTGATTAGCTTTCAGTGTTAGCTTTTCTCCTCTGTTATTAGCTGAGAGGAGACCGCTCCTTGGAAGCAGAAGAAATGGGAATGAATGTTAAAAGACCATCCAGAAAATCTGTCACTAAGATGCTATGTAAGTACCATAATAGTGTTTGATCATTTTGAATTAGTGTGAATAAGTTCAGTGCAAGTGTGTCTTTGGGTGACAGCTGCATTTCATTCAGATAGGTGTGAAACACAAAATCTTCATTAGTGTTTTGAGATTCAGGAAGGGAGGGAAGGAAAAAGAGATACATGGTCTTGCTCTGAACATTTGCCATCCTATTCTGGACAGCTAATGTTATCCTGAGAGAAGAAGGTGTGCTTTGGAGAGCTCAGTAGTTGTGAATGAATTAGCCACAAACATGAAGCCATGATCTGCTGACCTTGGCACCTTGGGGATAGAAGAGCTTGATTGTAATGCTATGTTCACTTATTTAAGAGGAAACCTCATTGACTACAGGAAGACTTTATTTCAAACAAAAATGCATAAGATTGCATTGTTAATTTTATCTCTTTCTATATCATCAAATGCTGATTGTTCAGGGTGACTAGCAAAATCATTAAAATATGTACAGTGACATAAACTGAATCTTCTATTAGAATAAGGCATCCCATCAGATATCTATTTAAACACTTGTGATATCATTTTCAGCATGCTCAAATTATAGTTGTGGTGAATCTCAAAAGGAAAAGAGTTCAAGAATCATTGCACAGCTAGGTAAGATGCCTCTCTATGCACTCTTAATTGTGCCCAAATTTGGAGGGAGAGATATAAGGCTGAACTACAGCCAATTTATCTTTAATATAAGAATATTTGAAATGGCACATGACACATATAGCTAGCATTCTGTTGATGGTATATATTTCTGCAATACCTGCTTACCTGTCATATGTACTTCTGCACCTCCTTCAGGGGAGATGGAAATTCACTGCAACCATGCAGATCTGAATAATAAATAATAATAACATTTATGCTTATTCCGCCCCTCTGCGTAACACAACCAGGGCAGCTTACAACATTAAAATATACATACCGTATCCCACAATCCCACCCACCCCTTAAGATACTATTAAACTGAAGAAAAAGTCATCATCTAAAAGCAAAATCATAAGAAAAGGTGTCTCCTTCAGGGAGCTGAGGGCTTGCAGACACATCTGCATATCCCAAACCACTTGGATCAGAAGTCCTTCAACACGCAGAGGAAAAGGAGCAACCTGACACTGGTAGTGGAGGACTCTTCTTTACTCCTGGGTGTTCAAGGCAAGCTGGTATGCACTTTACATTTTGGTAGAATAAGATTTTTAATGTAATATAGTTTTACATTTTTGTGAGTAGCTGTTTGGGAGAGGCCGATCTGTTTTGTATAGTAAGTCAAAAATATTTTACTCTTGTTGATTTTTTAAAAACAATTAAAATTAACTGTTATGACTCTAGCCAGTACAAAGATTTCTTTTCTTGTGTTTTCCTAATTTCAAGATCAAAGGAAATTCTCCTGAACCCCCTTATGTTTCCTTCAGTTTGCCAGAACCTTCAGTAAAGCTATACCTCCCATACAGCATGTAAATTCGGCCCACATTATCTCACCTGAAAAATCCTAAAAATAAATTCATAATCCCCCCTTCCACCTAAACATCCACCTCAGGTACAGACAAGAGCTGTACCCCAGTGTCAAATGTTGTTCATCATTACAGCTCTACTGCCACTGTTTCAAAGCAAGAGAAAATGTAACTGCTTACTTTCTAGAATGAGGCATTTACAAGACATGTAGCCCAATATTTAGCAAAATATTTCATTAGTCTTGCTGAATATATCCCAGTTTTCTATTTGAGAAGAGATCTTTATGAGAAGTGATACCATATAAAGTTAGAAACAGAAAGAACAGAGAAAGAGGAAATCTAAATTGCACCACACTTAGAAGAGGAAACTGACATATGTGACTTACATGAGCTTACACACAATAAAACCTCCTTCCTTCCAAATATGAATAATCAGTTAATCTACTTGGGCACAGGACCATACCACAAACCTTCTCTTTGCAGATATTAACTCTACCAAAGCATATGTTTAATTCTAGCTCTGATATACCTCTAGTGATACATTAATTCAACCTGTATACAGAAAATATTGTATGCACATCAGGCTTAGATTCACAGGCAGGAGGAGTGAAGATCAGAGGAAGGAACATTAAAAACATAAGATATACAGACAATACAATATTACGAGCAGGAACCAACAAAGACCTAGAGCAATTATTGAGGAAGGTCAAGGAAGAAAGTGCTAAGTTAGGCTAATGCTAAACATTAAGAAAACAGAAATAATGACCACAGAAGATCTACAAGAATTCATCCTAGACAATGAGAAAATTGAAATGGTCAAGGAAATCTCATATCTTGGGTCAAATATTGACTAGAAAAGAGACTGCAGTCAAGAAATCAGAAGGAGACTAAGGGCCTTTACAGACTGCCAGAAATAGTGCAACTTGAAGCCACTTTAACTGTCCTGGCTCAGGGCTAAGGAATCATGGGAACTGTAGTTTATTGTGACACCAAAGCTCTCTGACAGAGAAGGCTCAGTGTCCTAGAAAAAAATACAGTTCCCATGATTCCCTAGCGCTGAGCCAGGACAGTTAAAGTGGCCTCAAGCTGCACTATTTATGCAGTCTGTAAAGGCCCTAAGACTAAGAAGGTGAACTATATAGGACCTTTGCAGACTACCAGAAATAGTGCAAATTGAGTCCACTTTAAGGGTTAGGGTTAGTGCTAGGGAATCATGGGAATTGTTTTTTCCCCTGAGATATTTGAGCCTTCTCTGTCAGAGAGCTCTGGTGCCACAATAAAATACAGTTCTCATGATTCCCTAACCCTTAAAGTGGACTCAATTTGCAATCTGCAAAGGCCCTATGAAGAACTGGACAAAATCCTAAAGTGCAAAGATTAACGCTGAACATTAAAGTGAAGATAGTCCAAGCCATTGTATTCCCCATCAGCATGTATGGATTTGAGAGCTGGACAGTGAAGAAGGATGATAGAAAGAAAATCAACTAATTTGATATGTGATGCTGTAGAAGAGTGCTGAGGATACCATGGATGTCCAAAAAGACAAATAAATGGGTTCTAGAATAGATCAAGCCTGAACTTTCCCCGGAAGCCAGGATGACTAATCGAGACTTTTGTACTTTGGCCACATAGTGAGAGGGTATGAATCATTAGAAAAGGCAATAATACTGGGAAAGGTAGAGGGCAGTAGAAAGAGAGAAAGGGCCTCGGCAGACGGCTTATTGAGCCGTCTTGGAGGCAAGGAAGAGGAGGGGCAGCCGCACACGTGGCGCCCCTTCCTCTTCCCGAGGTTGCCCTCAGAGATGCCGGCCTTCTGCACGGCCAGCGTGCTGAGGGCAACCTCCCGCCACAGCGTCCTCACACGCTGCGGCGGAAAAGACAGGGAAAATGCGCCCTATGCGTTTAGGGCGCACTTTCCCTGTCTTCTAAAAGGAGCGCCAATTTGGAGCTCCTTTTAGGGTCGCCGCAGGAGCACCGCAGTGCGGAGGCTGCGGTCCCGCGGCGCTCCGGACCAGGGCATCCCTGACGCCCTGGTCTGCATCCCCCCAAAGACTGCATGCCAGATGTGAGGGAGGCCATGGGCCTGAGCCTGCAGCTCAGGACAAGGAAGTTGTGAAGATATTTCATCCACAGAGTCTCTGTGAGTCAAGATTCATGTGACAGCAGTTTACAACAACAAAGTGATACGTTAAGTAGAGAGTGGCATGTCTAACAAGATTATGTAGTAGTAGTGACTTAAGTAATGATTAAGGGACAAGAAGTATCCATCAATATACACATGTTTTGAGTTAGCATGGTGGAGGGATCTATAATTAGAACTTCTTTGCTTTAAAAGTATAGTTCCACTTGTAGCTTTGTCATTCAAGCTAAATGTGCACTTTCCCCTTTAAGAATAACACAGATTATCAAGGAAAATGGAAAATGACATGAATGTGGCCACTGAAAGGAACTGGAGCAATGGTAACAGTGGGGGGAAGCAGATGGAAGCGCCGGAGATGCCGCCGGATGGAGCGCCGCAGGACCGCAGCCTCCACACCGCGGCGCTCCTGCGGCATCCCTAAAAGGAGCTCCAAATTCGCGCTCCTTTTAGAAGTCAGGGAAAGTGCACCCTAAATGCGTAGGGCGCACTTTCCCTGACTTTTCCACCGCAGTGCGTGCGGTCGCTGCGGTGGGAGGTTGTCCCCGGAGCGCCGGCCATGCAGAGGGCCGGCAGCTCCGAGGACAACCTCAGGAAGAGGAAGGGGCGCCGTGCGTGCGGCTGCCCCTCCTCTTCCTTGCCTCGGAGATGGCTCAGTAAGCCGTCTGCCGAGGCCCAGTGTTACTATAGTTCAAGTGGCAGGTGCATGAGTTAGCATTTGGAAAGCTGTGCATCATGGGAGACCTGATGCAACATGCACAGTAGATGAGATAAGCCAGGTATACATCATGGGAGGTTTAATGCAACTGGAGATGAAACCAGCAAGGTTTCATTAGTGCATGACTGTCACATGTTCTCAAGAAGACCACCTATATATGGGAGAGAGTCATAATTTCATTTTTTTGATTAGTTATGGTTGGTGGTTGGCGAAACACTTTGTTACTCTGTATAGCTGTGAGTGTTCAAGATGGATGTCTGGTACTCTGTGTATCTTTGTAAATATTTTCAACAAAGATTAAAGCCCTCCCTGAGAGAAACCTCACTGTGAAGCTATTCATTTCAGCAAGCTGAAAGCAACATCTGCATGTGGGAGGATTTTTCTTGTGCCATCCGGAGCAAGCTTCTTCACAGAAGATCATCTTCTGGGTGTTCCTGCCTATGTGCATCTACTCTGCATGTGTGTATGCTAGATTCTACCTGTCAGCATATCACCACACAGGTTGCTACATATAAGACATGGTGGCTCAGTGGTTAAGACACTGATCAACGGGTGCAAGGTCAGCAGGTCAGCAGTTTGAGACCTAAGTGCCACATAATGGAGTGAGCTCCCATCACTAGTCACAGTTTCTACCAACCTAACTTTCAAGGCATGTAAAAGTGCAGGTAGATAAATAAGTACCACTTTGATGAGAAGGTAACAGCATTCAGTTACCACAGAGCTGTCTTTGATAATGCTGGTTCCCTCAGATTAGTAAGAGATGAGCACTGCACCCTATGTTGGACACACGTTGGCAATCATGTCATGGATGGGGAATCAGGAGTAGATAAGCATAAGTGATTCATGCATTTCCATATTAAAAGTTTGCATTTATTCATTCATTAATTAAAAAAGAAACTTATATCTTATCTTAATTTTAGAAGAGATTCAAAGAGTTTACAAGGAAGACTGACAAATGCAACCTGAACTGCTCTTGTGTGCAGATCAGCCAGAATGTTGAAGAAAAGTTTAGAGAACAGCTGATGTATTTTATCTTGGGGGGTGGGGGGAAAATCTATGTTACTCTTCTGACCATCAGTAGACTAATATCAGTGCAGAACTAAACCTTTTACTGTAACTTAATGTTATCATGTGTGGACAGAACAGAATGGAAGAAAATAATTGTTATAAAATACAATGACATGATATTTCTATTTGATGAGCTAGGAAACCATCTGGGGTGTTCATTTATTTTACTGAATTGTGTGATTGGATATAGCAGACTAAAAATCTCTTTGTTGGTCTCTCCTCTCTCTCATTCTCTCTTTCTTTCTCTGCTACCCACCACTTACCTCTCTTGTGTCTGACAGTTGTCCTGGTAATTGTTTTTGGAATATGCTGGGCTCCATTCCACACAGACCGACTTTTCTACAGTTTTGTCATAAACTGGACAGAACCTCTTGCCAACATTTTCAACTTAATTCATGTGGTATCAGGTAATTTTTCTTCTGCTTTGAGCGTAATGCAGAATCAGCTCATTAGAACAAGCTGCCTCATGCCAAGCAGCAAATGGAATCCAACACTTACACCTACTGAATCAATTGCATACTATCTAGTGCTGGTAAAAATACCTTGACACCTGAGGGGGGAAAAGTCCCATAAATACCCCTTCACTTCTCTGGCTATAAAAGCACAACAACAACAACCATGAAATAACTAAAAAATAACCAGTAGTGGGTCAATATTACACAACACACTTATAGCAATGTTATTCCACTTGAACTTCTATGAATGCCTCCTGTGGAATTCTGGGGTTTGTAGATTAATGAGGCCTAAGGCTCTCTGGCTGTAGTTTCTAAATGCCTCTCCCTAAACTGCAAATCCCAGGATTCCATAGGAGGCAGCTGTTACAGTTAGTGAAGCAACAGTGCTATAACAGTATAGTGTGATGTTGACTAAACATTCCTTTGAATACTCTGCCTCTGGGAAGGCCTATCACAAAGAAAAAAAGTTTTAGAAATAAAAATATGATTGAATAAATAATAATTTTACCCTTTCTAGTCAGAGTAATTTAAAAATATCTTTAAGTTAATAGTTGAACTTAGGGGAGGGGGGAAGGTCATCATTTTAATGTCAACTGTTGAATTGAAGACAAGTAACAAAACAAAATTCCTAATTTGACCCTTATTCTCAATAACTTGTCTTGAATCCTAGGAGCACAAAGTCATTCTATTTCTTCCTTCTGTTCTTTAAACATGGTAGCAAGGTGGTCACTGGAAAAAGAGGAGAGTGTTCCTGTATCTTGTGTAGTTGAATTGAAGAGAGAATTTCAGCAAGTGATGCTAGCATGACATATTCCTTGTCCTTTTTTACAAAAGTGGCTATCCTACATGATAGCATCAATTTGCTGTCTTGAGAATTCATAACAATCTACATACTAATAAGAGAGATTTAGCTTCTGTGAGAACACGGTTCATGAGGGTGACACTGATAACAATGAACAGTGAAATGAAAACAAATTCCATCTATATTTGAAAACTGATAGTACACTTTACAAGGGTTTTTTTAAATGCAGTACTTCACCATCTCTGCCTTCTCAAAAAAAAAGAAAGAAAGAAAGAAAGAGCTATCCTTGGCATTGTTGCTATCACCATCTGAAGAAGTTCTAAAAAATGGCAAAGTAATCTTGCACTCACTTACAGAAGGAATGTGTTAAGTGATGTGTTGCTCTGAGTAAAGAGGAGGACAACCATGTTCTTCCATTGCTTTGGTCTGATAATCTGACTCGAGTGAATTACACAACAGCTCACAAGACAAGAAGGAATTATACTCATCTATGCTGAGGTTTTGATTGATCCCAGCCAGTTATTAGTTTTTCCTACTCTCGGAGTTTAGCAAATTAATTTTCTAGATTACAGTTTGGAGAATCCTCTCAAACAAAATGGTTGTGCTGATGGGAGGGATTGTGGGATGCACACATACACACACACAGATATAATCTCCAAATTCTACCTGTTCTCATGGATGTGATCCAAACAATGTGCTCCTCTATTGCAGTAGGCGAGGAAAGCTTTTATTTTGGGAATTAATGCTATAGCAATAGCAATAGCAGCTTCATTTATATACTGCTTCATACCATGCTATTCAGTCTCTAAGTGGTTTACAACTGTAAGCTAATTGCCTCTAACAAGTTGGGTACTCGTTTTTGTGACTTCAGAAGGATGCAAGCCTGAATCAAGCCTGAGCCTTGGCTGGTATTGAACTTGCAACCTTGTGGTTTGTTAGTGAGTGGCTGCAGTACAGGCATTTAACCACTGCACCACCAGGGGTCTGCTATGTCTTCATCTCCAGGATGCTTTTGATGAGAATTAATCATCCAAAAACTAAACTTGTACAAAACTATGAGAAACCGAAAATTGGCAAAAGTGCAATAATACAGTTGCTTGGATTCTTATAATTAAGAAAAGGTTGACCTCCAAATGTCATTGTAAACCAATGTCAGCATTTTTACTCAGAAAATATGCAAAATCTATTATTGTTGCTACTAGACCATCTCTAATATACACAGGGTAATAAACAACATGTTTTCTTACAGGACTTCTCAGCCAAGCAGAGAATTTAATTAGAAAGCAAGGGAGGGAGATCAGCGTTGCATTCTTGACCAATAACTAAGGGTTATAGGTACCTAAACACTTTACTATCTAATGTAAAATCTAAAGATATTAGCCACAATATTGTACCAAAGATTCCCTGGCTGCAGGTGTATATGATTTAGTGGAAGCTTCTATGGAAATATTAAATATGCTGGCACCAGAACAGAATAAGAGAGAGCTCCCACTAGAACAGCTCAAAGAGGATGGAGTTGTTTGCAGAACACAAGCAAAACAGGAGGAACAAATTTATACTGTTCCACATCATAACACTATCCCTCACCAAGGAAAACCAGCCAAAGATTTTGGGCACCTATTAAGTCTTTAAAAGTCCTGCTTAATTGAAAGAATGTCTTCTTTTTTGTTATGTCCTGGCAAACTTCCATGATCTGATTCAGAATAGATTGATGATTTCCCCTTACATGCCTGTTGCTGATAGTTCTTTCCTGACTTGCAATGGTGTCAGTGTTCTCATTATCATAACTGGGAGAATTTTCTTGAAATTTGACCACTGCATTGTCACCCTGACCCTTTTCTCTCCCTTTGTCTTTTCTAGGTGTTTTCTTCTATCTGAGTTCTGCTGTGAATCCCATAATCTACAATTTACTATCCAGGCGTTTTAGGATTGCTTTCCTGAGTGTCATCTCTCCCCAGTGCAAACACTGGAATCCCAGACATACAGCCAGCCGCCTCCCACTCCAGAGAAGCATTTTCATGTTGGAGGACCGAAACACCATCAGATCTGGTGAAGACAAAAGCCCCCCATGTCTTCATCGGTCATCTGTCTGCAGTTCTCACTTGTCTAGTGGCCTGTGATTATGATGCTCTTGAAATTCCTAAATCCATCTCAGATTTATTGCCTTTGCAGACTGTCCACTTTAAGTGCCCTGACTCAATGCTAGGGAATCATGGGAACTGTAGTTTATTGTGGCACCAGAGCTCTCTGACAGAGAAAGCTCAGTGTCTCAGAAAAAAATACAATTCCCATGATTCCCTAGCACGGAACCAAGGCAGTTAAAGTGGACTCAATTTGCACCATTTCTAGCAGTCTGCAAAGGCCTTTAGTCATGTTTAAGGCTATTTAAATCAATGGCCTTAACCACAGCTATGTCTGAATAGTACTAGGCCTGAATGTCCTCCCATCTGGACATGATCTAGTTATCCATGAGCATTTCCCATATAGCCAGGAGAATGTTTTAGTGACCCTATGGTATCAGCCCCATTGGAGGCCTGGTTGTGCTTACATCATGAGAAAGATCCACATGATCAGGCCTTATCTACATGGTTTGGATTGTCTAAAGATTTCCTACAATTGTCCACGAGCTGGTCATAGATAATAATCTCTCATGGTATTGACAAAATTTCTAAGGGGCCTCTGTGTTTAATGTAAAAAGATGATGTACACATGACAGATGTTGAGAGAGAAAAACAACCTGAATCTGGAGAGGCATCTGTGAAGAGTGTGAATTAACACACTGACCTTGAAGATGGCTTGTAGTTATTTTTTTCTGCCAGTATGAAAGGTAGATATCTAAAATACCTTCAATTTCCAGAACTCACATATGTGATGAACACAGAAATTTGGATGGAACGAAATGTGAACCATTTTTCCCACAAATCTTTCACCCTACAATTGTAATCCTGAAGACACTAAAAACATCAGCAAGAAGGTTCCATATGGACAGAATGAGGAATTATTCATTTACATTCAAAGTTTTTCCTCTCTGGGGTATATTGTATGGTATGAAACTGGCTCTCCCACTCTGTTGCTTCTCTCCTCTGGCAATATGGATAATTTCTAAACAATCAAGGGGTTAGATATCATGTGGCCTAAGGGCACAATGCAAGGCTACATTATCCCACACAAGAGAAAATGCTAATTTTCAGATATTTTCAAGATCAGGGGTAGGCAACCTTTCCCCTTTAAGGGCCGAGGGACTTCAGCTCCCAGAATCCCAGGAACTATTGGCCAACATGGGACTATTGGCCAACATGGCTGAGGCTTCTGGGAGCTGAAGTCCCTCGGCCCTTAAAGGGAAAAGGTTGCCTACCCCTGTTGATTCAAGATGAAGATAGAACTGCTTGGAGTGCAAAGTGATGTGAAATCAGCATTCACATTTCCAACATATTTTTGAACAGTTCTGAAGGTTTCCTGTATTGAGGACAGGATTAGAAATGGGCTTTCTTTAGGGTGGATTGTGAAACATGTTGTAAATGTGATCTAATTTAAGCATCTGACCAATGTTGAATTAAAGATCATAGAATCATAGAATCATAAGACGTTATCACACATGGGCCAGAAAGCGATAATAAAGTGGAAATGAGGCATTCCGAAAATAAACCAAAAATAAACCTTAATTCCACAAATGGCTTTCACACGTAATTACCTTAATTGCAAAATTACAGTAAGGTCATTTAACGTTCACACACAAGTGAGAAAAGCCCATAAATGAACTAGAAATGATCTTCTTGCACATGCGCAGATAGAGGAATGCTTGCCGTGGAACCATGGGAAAAGCAGGGAAATGCTCCCAAATGAGCATTTGCTTTTCACATTACAGTAAATGCGAAATTACTGTAATTTCGCAAATGCATTTCCTCAAAACAACTGAATTTCAAAAGATCTCAGATAACACCAGCTTCTGTCCACTTTCTGTTCAGTTTCTGTGCTACGTCATGTGAAAACGCGAGGCACAAGTCCAGTTTTTGTTTGGGATTTGTGTGG
>CM034703.1:246228481-246241111 GCA_020142125.1 Phrynosoma platyrhinos | reverse complement strand
ATTTCCACTTTATTATCGCTTTTTGGCCCACGTGTGATAATGTCCTTATAGCAGCATCGTAAGCATTCTTTGTAGAAACAAAACCACTGGGTTATTAATGACAATTTATTTATGTTTCATTTGGGATCTACTGTTCCAGAAGAGAATTTTTAAAAACCACCCATGTATTAAATCTAATTGTTAGTCTCAACAAGAGTAAAACCACTGAGTGAACAGAAGCTTTATATTTTTGTTGTTAACTGGCCTCAAGTCAACCTCATGGGGACCCTATGGATAAAATATCTCCAAGCCTCTCTATCTACTGCTTTGCTTAGATCTTGTAGATTCATACCCGTGACCTCCTTAATTGTGACTAGCCATCTGGTGTGCAGACTTCCTCACTTTCTACCACCTTCTCCCTTTCCTAGCAGTATTTTCTTTTCTAATAATTCATGCCTTCTCATGATGTGGTCAGGTACAACAGTCTCAATTTGATCATTTTGGCTTCCAGGGAGAGTTCAGCCTTGACCTGTTCAAGGACCCATTTGTTTGACTTTTTGGATGTCCATGGTATTCTCAGTACTCTTCTCCAGCACTACATCTCAAATGAGTTTATTTTCTTTTTATCTGCTTTTTCCACTATAAGTATTGGGCTGTACAGACAGCCCCTAAGAGGTGGCTCTGTGTCACCCTGGGGGTGTCAGATCAGGGATGTGACAACCACATGCTGTGGCCCTGATCTAGCTTTTTGCCACTCAAAAAAGAGCTGGCAAATGCTGCTCCTTTTGGAATGGCAGAAAGCCACCCTTAGTGCTGCTGCTGTAGCTCTTTTGCACCCCTTTGGTGCAGTGTATCTACACACTGTGGCAATGGGGCACCCTGACACCATGCGCCATGCAGTGGGGCATGTGGCATGATGGCAGCGTTGGGGCAGCCAGCGTGCAGTCGCCCCACTCCAACTCCACCCCCAGGCTAGCCCTTTTGGCCAGCCTGCACAGGCCTTATATCAATATTGACTTGTATTGTATTGATTGAATGGGTTCACTTGACTTGTCTGCCCATTAGGTTTATGCCTATATAATCTGTGCTCTTATTAAAACAGCAATGGTATTCTGTCACTGCCAAATATTTACCTCTTCATATCTTATCATTACATGAAGGAATCAGACCTTTTTCAGCATAAGACTGAAATAAAAATGTCTCATCTGGCACAGTTTTATAGATTGGTAGAGTTTAATACTGAAATATGCTCCTTCAGGCAAGTTTTGGTGTCAGACTAACAATCAATTTGGAGTCAAACATGGATTACAAATGTCATTGATTTCTGAAATGCAGTTGTCATATGTTGGTTGGCTATGGAAGATCCATAAATATGACAATTTTCTGTATGAGAATAATCTACATTTTTGGTACCAGAAGTATGAACCCTGTAAGACCATAATGAATCAAAAACCACTAAATTTATTTTAATCTGATTGCTAAACATGTTTTTTCATCTCTAAATATGTGTTTTTCCAATATGTGATCTGCCAACAACATGCTAAAATGTTGGTATGTATATTTACACTGTAAATGTATTTAAAACAGTTTTGTAGCAGTTAAATAGTTGTGATATTTCCCAAAGAATCTTGAGCAACATCTAGATTCACAGAAAGTTCTCAATTTAAACAAACAATCAAACAAACAAACAATCCCTATGTACCTTTCCAAGACACCCATAATTTTTACATGCCCCTAGAATAGGGAAACATCAACCAGCTAAAATTTCTCCTATGGATTATATTGGGCCAATGAGATGAATTGTTGCCATTGATTTTGGATCTGGTATTAGTTCTAAAGTAAATATCTACACTTCAGCCTTATGTGAATGCATTGTAAGGATGGCATGCATCATGAGCCAGATAACCCCATCCAGGAGTCAGACAGGCTCTATAGGTGAAAATCACCTATTGTGAGACGGCCTAGATGCAGTCCCCACCATTTACCCTGGATGGATTATTCTTGTTTTAATTGACAGAGGCAGCCCTAACATTAGGAGAAAGCCAGACAAAATGCCCAAAATACTTGATGCAAGCTTTCAAAGCTCTACTGACTTTTTATTCAGGCAAAGGTGTTAAAAATCACATAAAAGAAAGGAAAATATTAAGATGTTAGAGTCACAGACCTACATTTTGCCAACATGTTGTTGTTACTATTTTCAGTTAAGATGGTATGAAGGGATATTCATGTAGGCTGAGGCCACTCCTACCCTTGGTCATATGGGCTCTGGGTGACAGTCATAAAAGCCAGAAAACAAAATTTAAACTCCATTAGCAACACAAAAAGGTACTTCCTGGACCAATAAAGATATCACTGTTTTGTGAATTTTGGATGTTATTGTACTTTACTCTGTATTTAAGAGATGGCATGAAGCAATTACATGAAGCATCTTTATTCAGAAATACACCTAGTTCCCTGGTTTCCTCCAGTTAAACAGAACTGTACCCCAATTCAAATAAATGCCAAGCTCTTTATTTTATTTATACCCAATCTTTCTGCTAGCAAAGGACTCAAGACTCACAGGCTGCTTTTCCAGTTCATGTCTGACATCAATGCACTCTAAATTTCACCTCATGATAAGTAAGGATGTTTTTTTATTCAGCTACTTTATGGTTCCCAGCATTCACAGTTAAATCCTTTACTACCCCCAAGTGGACAAATAAATAAAGAGTCATTTCAGTTATTCTTTTCTTATACTCATTTTAATATATTCCTCCTAGCAGTTATTAAATTCTGGGGTTGTTTGAGATTTTTTTCTTTTTGTAAAAAATAAACACCCATGTATGTAATTGTGTAATAAGTGTTAAAATTCTTTGTCCCAACACACACAACTGATGTAATTTTCATACCTCATCATAGATGGTTAGTTTACATGTTGGTAAATAAAGTATAATTTTAGACAAAAGTACTCTTAAAATTATCCATGCTTCATTTCATCTTGCCTGCTGGAGATGAAACCATTTAAAATAACTCATAAATGGATTATCCCATTGCAATGAATCAAATGAATCCAATTCACTAGTATAAAGTATTCTCTGGTATCCTTCTGTTTTATTTCAGTGGATACAATGGTGTGTATACTTCCTCAGTAGCAGATGAGTGGCAAACACTTCATCACAAACATCTACAGAGTTTTATTTTGGGACAAATCAAAGCAGAAAATGGGCAGAAATATATGGTCAATTGCATAGATAAAATCTCACTAAACATAAGCCACACTGCTTTAACTTTATTTGGCTAAGAAATAAGAAAGATAAGAAAGGAGGGTGTAGAATTAAAAGTGTTATCCCTATTTCTCTTCTTCCCTGCATAACTTCCTACTACTCTGCTTTTGCATTGTTCATAGAACTGTAGATTTCAAAAGAAAGATCTAGTCCAACCCCTGTTAATTTCTTACATAAACTAGATCATGGATTAGATTGCCATTTGTATCTTCCCCAACTTTGTTGTTGTTAAAGTCATTGTTGACTTACGGAGACCCTAAAGTAAACCTACCATCAGGATTTCTAGCCAAGATTTATTTACAGGGGTTTTGCCTTTGAGGCTGAAAGAGTAGGACTTGCCCAAGGTGACCCAGTGGATTTCCCTGGCAGAGGACGTTTTCACACGGGGCTTTAAACGGAGTCATTCCTACCTCCGTCCGGCCCCACTCCGGCTCTGTGCAGGATAAGTTCACACGACGTCGCAGCAAGCCCCGCCCCATCCAGCGCCATCCCTGCGCCATCCCTGCCTCACTCCGGGGTCTTGCTGCGCGTGTTCACACGACGTCGCAGCAAGCCCCGCCCCATCTTGCGCAATCCCTGCGCCATCCCTGCCGCTAGCCGGCTTTAGCCCCATTTTTGTAATTCCTTTTTTAAAAAGGAATTACAGGGGCTGCTGCCGGAGGCAATCAGGAGTCATTCCGGCGGCTGCTGTTTTCGCCGCCGGAATGGCTCTTGATTGCTTCCAGGGGGCTTCCAGGCGGCTTTAGAGCCGCCTGTGTGAAAAGGTCCTCAGCAGGGGTTTGAACCCTGGTTACCAGAGTTACAGTCCAGCACTCAAACCATTAAACCAAACTGTGACATCACACTGGCTCTCATTCTCTCAAACTACAGTTCTATAATTTTATTATCCATTACTTTCTTACTCAACAGAGAGCAAATTGTGATGGAAACAGAAACACACCAAAAACATTTGCACTGAATACATGAAGTCAGGTCTCCTTTTTAATTTTCAGGCAATAGTGCTATCCAGGATAAAAGTCAGTGCCACTGTGATGCAACCCTATGCATGCCTAGCTACCTCTTCCTTCCTCTGAACAGAAACTCAGTGACCCTTAGGGAGATGATTGTGCCAGCACAGAAGACAGTTGACAAACCAAACTGCATTCCTCCAGGCATTAAGTTTAGTTCTGAAGCCACTTTTGCTGCTGTAGAGTTTCATTCATGTTTTGCTTCTTAGGTGATTTAACAGCATCACAAATCTCACATTGCCTTTAAAAAGGCATTCCCATTTTCTCCTCTTTTACTTGCCTGAGTTTAATGTTGTAAAGGTTGCTTTGTCTGTATGATTGATCATAATGAGCCACTATGGTATTGTGCTTGCTGCCTGGCCCAGACACATGGAGATAACAGGTAAATGGAATTGTCAGAAAACTTGTGGCAATTTGTTTTGACAGCACTTTCATAGCAAGGCCCTGATGACCCAAAGCACTCTACAGATGGATCTGTTTTCTGGAAGAGAAAGGAGATGGCTGTGCTCCACACTGTTATAGTGAAATTATCAGATTCCAAGAACATATATTGACAAGTTTTTTGATATTTAAAAACTGTGCATTTGGTCATATTTGTAGGTCTACAATGTGGTTTTCATTCACCTAAAAATAGTTTTTGAGTTCCTGATATGGCTCAGAATCTTCTGAAGTTTTGATTCTAAGTGGACTCCTCAAGAAGACCATAAGAGCACTCATAGAACAAAATGTGTGGCTTCTCAACTAATAGGCAGATCATCTTTGGAGAATCTTGAGATATGTCTCTTATTTCTTTTGCTAAATTAGGCATGTCACCACTTTTTTCTTCTTTTGAAATATTCCTCATCTTTAGTAGCTACATGACAGGACAGCACAATATGATGTTGTCCATACTGGGAACAACTTGTACTTATTGAATTTATCTGGTTGAGGAGTCAGTTAGGGTATTTTAAAAAAAATATAAGAACTTGCCAGATTGTCTTTTATCACCATTTCTCAAGAAAGAATTTGAAATTTAAAAAAAAATTGGAAGAAAGGGAAAATGACAATTCTTATGCATCATAAGACCATCTTTCCCAAAGTATATTTGTGCATCTATACTGAAATAAAGAGATAAGACAACAGTGCTGGGTCAATTTAACAGCAACATTTATTTAACATCTACAGTAACCCACTTCTGCAATGAGGCCTCACTAGAATGGAAAGGGGTTCTTCCCATATTCCTTCTCAATTGTACAAGGGTAAGGATCTAGACCTTGCTGCCATTTCATAATCCTATGGTCTGACATCAGTCGAGCTGTCATTTTGACCAGGAACACCCTCCCAGGCTAGGCCCAGCAACTTAGAATTTGGGAAAGGAACAGATCCAAGCTGGTCATAAAGGTCTTAAAGATCCTGGCCTTATTTCCTCTTCCAACATCCAAGCCCTACAAAATCAAGAATGCACGTCAAGGAATGCTGTTTCACCCAAATGGTGGCAGTAGAGTGCCAGCTAGTGGTCAGAACAATTCCAGTTTCTGGCACTGCCTCACTAATGTAAACAAATTAGATTTTACACACCACCCAAGTTAATTTATCATTGTCCATAGATGTAGGGTAGGCAAAAACTACCTGACCACCTTTTTGAAAAAATCCAATCTGGGAAATGCAGGCCAAAAATTCCTACTTGCCTGTGAAGCATCCAGCACATGCTTGTACTGCCCTGCTACAGTGGTTGGGTAGGATGAACATGAGGGACAGAAGAGGCTGAGGCTTGGACAGTCAAGGCTTATATAGTCTTCCATCTTCAGTCTAGCATTAGTAGTGCTGTGATGCTAATGCTGACAGGCTGATCTGCCTCCCCTGCAGAGGCGCAAAGCCCACCCCACTCTCACAGCTACTATAGTGGCATGGCAGCAGGGTTGCCATTACAAATCAAAGCTAACCAGAAAGGGTGGCTGTGACAAATGTCATGGCTATGCCTCAAATCATTTGAAATAGGGCAGGCTATAAGGCACCAGCTATAAGGCACCCTTTTTTCCTCTCAGGGGTTTACTATCACCACTCTATATACTTCAGAGTTAGATTGCCACCATTTATCCAGAGAATAGCTTTCATATATTATTTAATAATACAGTCAGTCCTCCATAACCACAGAAACTTTATGCATGGATTCAAACATTGATGACTTGAAAATATTCCCCCAAAAAGTATAAATTTCAAATAGCAACCCTTGGTTTTGCCATTTTATATATGGGACACCATTTTACTGTGCCATTGTATTTAGTAGGACTTGAGCATATACCAGCATATGCCAAGGGCCCACTGTACATAATTTGTGCACAAATAAATCCAGGCATTTGGCTCTTCTATATATGAAAAATAAACAGACCAGTTTTCCAGAACCTCCTTTGAATGCCCAAAAAATCAGACCAGTGTTTTTTCTGAGTCCAACTTTCAGACTTGGCAAGAGAACTTTCTCAGCTCCATTTCTATGCTTATTCCAAACTAAGCAAATAGAAATCAAAACAGTCAGATGCTTTAAATCTGAAGTGAAGCAAATAATTAGTTGACAAAAATGTTTCCCTCTGTGTGTAAGTGCATGTTTTTTTTTTCCAGTCACCTGTTGACTAATAGTGACCCCATGAATTTTTCATAGAGTTTTCTTAGGCAACAGATACTCAGAGATGGTTTTGCAGTTTCTTCCTCTGAAATATAGCCTACATCTTCTGGTATTCTTTGGTGGTCTCCCATCCAAATACTAATCAGGACAGACCCTGATTAGTGGTAGACTACCAACAAATACCAGTCAGACCCTGATTAGCTTCCAAGAACAGACAGGATCTGGTACATTTAGGGTTCCTAGGCCTCACCTAAAACTTACCAAGAACATACAGTCTTTTTGAAGATGCTAAAAATAATGCACAAGTATAGCTTTCATGTGAGAGACACAGAGTCAAAACAGACAGCCCATTAAAGCTGCCTTCCAGGTGTCTTTGGGACCATGGTGTTCACACGCCACATACTCCCAAGCCACCTGGAAGCCACTGACCACCCAGGCATGGGCTGCTTCAAGACAGTATGGTGGCACAGCATTTGCATGCTGCACACCATTGGAACACCCAGAAGCCACCCTGGGACTGTGCTGGAGCCACCAAAGGCAGCTCTTTCCCAACCCAAATAGGAGCTGATCTTTTCTGCCCCTATTTGGGCCAGGTTCAGGGCAAATTGGGGCCATGGTGTGTGTTTATGCCCTTGATCTAGACCAGGGGTAGGCAACCTTTTTGAGCTGGGGGCCGGGTTGCTGTCCCTCAGACAATTGGTGGGCCGAAGCAAAATAATAAAATAATAAAAATAATAAAAATAAAATAAAATAAAATTTAAAAATATGCATGCACACTCTCTCAGCCCCAGAAAAGCCATGATGGCAAAACCCCTGTGGAGATTTTGCCAAGAAAACCCCAAGAACAAATAATAACAACAATAATCAATATCATCATGGCAGGGGAGTCAGGACCAGCCTGGGCCGGCTCAAAGGACTCATGGGGCTGCATCCGGCCCCCGGGCCGCAGGTTGCCTACCCCTGATCTAGACACTACACTCCTATTGATGCAACCTAGGCTCATATTGGCTTTTTTAGCCACTGTATCAATTGTTGATTCCAAAGGCTCCAAAGAAGCAGTGATTTAATGGTTTATTCCTGCATGGCAGGAGATTGGACTGGATGGCCCTTTTGATCTCTTCCAGCTCTATGATTCTATGATCATGAGTGCCAATATCAAGTAGTAGTAGCCATGGAATAACAACAAGAACCTTAAACTTATAATCTTTTCATCGCTTCTTACTTGAGTGGCTGAATCAAATTATTTTTCCTATACAAAGCAATGTTCCTCTTGTGCAAATAAGGTGTTGTTTTTTCTTGTTGTTAATGGAGCCTCCTTTATTTTGCCAAGGGAATTAATTTATCAAGTCAAAAAAAGAGTTTTAACCTTTCTCACAGAAAGAAATTATTCAGCTTAGTAATGTCAGTATGTCAGGATGTTACATTTTAGCCCTTTCATCCATCCACATACAACCCTCCTGCTTCGGAGAAATTGGATTTCCTCCCCCTTCCCAAACATGCACCTACCTAATCACATCACATTGGAAGAAAGACAGGTCATCAGTACTGGCATCAGTGCTTGAGGAAAAGAAGGAACATTTTCTCCCTGCTTCACTTCTAATAGCACTTGTACTTCCAGAAAGGAGGCAAAGGTGATTAGTGCTCAGATCATGAAAGGCAAGAATCCAAGGATTGATTGGGTAGTCTTCTTTCCTGGACCAAGGTCATTGTCTGTTTCTTTCTTAAATTTCAATCTCTCTATCCCTCTATTTCTCTCTCTCACACACACACACCTTGCAATGTGACATGGGACTAGACTTCCTAGGTTAGGAATTTGGTATGCAAAGGTGTGTGGAAAAATTTTCTTCTATTCATCTGGCAACTGATGCCAATACCAATTAACTATGCTTCCCCCAAGAATGATCAGATTACATGCTAGGAGTCTGAGGAATGGAGAGAGGAAAAAGTCTAATCTAATCTAGGAGATTTGAGAGAATGGGGAATACTGCAAAACTACAAAGCTGTATATTTCTGATGCTCTATGGCCTGAGTGTACTGTGATAAGACCCATTGTAGCTATATATTTCCAAGTCAACTTTGACTTGTAGCAACCGTATGAATAAGAGACTTTAAAAAAAAAGCTGTGGTAATGGGTCCTCTCATCTGGGCTCAGGCTGCCTTCTTCTCAGGCAACAAAGGGTTAAATTATGTGAGGTCCCATTTTAATTAGGTTTAGCATCACAGAGGTGACAAGAGAGCACTTGCCCAATGATATTATCAGTTGGGCTGAAGGCAACCAAGATCTTGCTCAGCAGAGATTATAAAAAGTCTAAGACAGAACCAGGCGACAGGCTCTAAAGAGATTCTAACAAAGGAAGATCTAGAACAAGGGGCCCCTGTCCACCTGGGGAAGCTGTTCAAGGCTGGACAAAGGAATCTGGATGCGCAGCTACCCCATGATCATCAAGAACTACAAGTCCTATCTTATCCATGAGTAGAATAGGGTAATGTATTAGCTAGTTGCATCATTTTCCTGTCTTTGTTGAAATGATCTAATATGTCTGTAGCTATAACTCTAAAGTGCACCTGAAGTATTGGTGCAAAGGGGTGCAGACTCTGGGGAAGGAAGCACCCAGCATGTTTATTAATAGCATTTAAGAGCAAGCCAGGTGTATTTTTCCCCAGCCTCTGAGCCTGGAAAGTGTGCACGTGTGTGGGGGTGGTGATGATGGTGCAGGCCAGGTGTAGGAGGGTGTGGGAGGGTGCATGC
Organism: Phrynosoma platyrhinos; assembly: GCA_020142125.1. Classification (NCBI taxonomy): domain Eukaryota; kingdom Metazoa; phylum Chordata; class Lepidosauria; order Squamata; family Phrynosomatidae; genus Phrynosoma; species Phrynosoma platyrhinos. The sequence continues at coordinate 246,231,514 of CM034703.1, read as the reverse complement.
TGGGGGAAGGAGGTGCAGAGAGCTTGATCACTGTTAGGGTGTAAAAGCAAGCCAGGTGTCTCCTTCCCCAGGGCTCTGAGCTTGGAAGGCATCTCTCTTTCTGTATATGTGGGGTTCAGGCAGCTCAGAGGCTGGAGGAAGCAGAAGCCTGGCTTGCAAGCTGGACTCCTCCTTCCTCTGGCCTCTGAGCCTGCAGGATATCCTCCTCAGAGTTCGCCAGTGCCACCACTCTGGACAGATTCCTGATTATATCTTCTTGAACTATGGTGTCCAGAATTGGACATAGTACTCTAGGTATAGTCTGATCAAAGCAGAATAGATAGGGTCTGACCAAAGCAGTATATTCTGTACTCCTGTTGATGCAACCCAGAACTGCATTTGCTTTTTTGCCTGTTGCGTCACACTACTGATTTACATATAATTTGTGGATTAAGGAACTTAGCAGTGTTAGAAAGAAAGAGTAAATGCATCTAGTTCATGCTTAGTCTTAAAATCTTATTCAGTTTCATTTCCATTATGGGGGGAAGTAATTACTAAAGTTCATGTTAAATTACCATAAAAGTTTAAGTTAAGTCCCTTCATTAAAAGCCTTACCAGAATGAAACTGAAAAATTTCATCCACAGATGTTACTGAATTATCACTTTATTACTGAATGCCTCATGGATCCTGGCAGAAAAGAAAAGAAAAGGATAAGAGGTTTAAAATTTAGTTTCCTGGGCAAATGAGAAGACTTTATGTAATATTTGCTGTATACAAAATAGGAAGACCACCTGGATGTAAAGATCATCCTAGTTGGTGCTACAATTTGTTGTTTTAAAATCTTTGTAACTTTGTCATTAATTAATCTGTCATAAAATTTTCAGACTTTATATCCCATGTAATTCAATACTTGACTAATAACTTCATTCTGGAAGTTAATGCTGCAGTTCCATAGCCCATGGCATAACTGTTTAATTCTGTTGTTTCTTTTAGGAGATCTCCCCTCTGCATCAGAACTTTTGTTTGTGATTTTTTGAGACTTCATTTTTCCTGGGTTATTGGGAGAGCAGCAGATATTTGGACAGATTTGACAGATGAGGCTTCCAATGGGGTGAAGTGGCATGGGACACAGCTGTTCCGAGAGTATTGGTTTGAACAGAAGTGCTGGTAACTAGACTAGAGATCATAGTGACCTAGTGTTCTCATGAACTCCAAATTAGCACAATGAGGTGGAAAATCCAAGGGGTTTTAAGGAGTACACACACACACACCCCAAAATTCAGAAAAATGCATTTTGGCTAACAGTAGTGATTCAAACACTGGTCTCCAGAGTCATAGGGGAGAAGCAGACGAGTGCTTCCAGGACGCCGCAGGATGGTGCACCGCGGGACCGCAGCATCCGCACCACGGTGCACCGTCGGCACCTCTGAAAGGAGCGCAAAATCAGTGTTCCTTTCAGAAGTCAGTGAAAGTACACCCTAAAAGCATAGGGTGCACTTTCACTGACTTTTCCACCGCAGCATGTGCGGACGCTGCGGCGGGAGGTTGCCCTCGGAGCGCCGGCCGTGTGGAGGGCCAGCAGCTCCAAGGGCAACCTCGGGAGGAGGAAGGGGCGCCGATCATGTGGCTGCCCCTCCTCTTCCTTGCCTCGAGGATGGCCCAATTAGCTGTCTGCCAAGGCCCATAGTCCAATGCACAAACAACTACACCATGCTGGCTCTATGAGAAACAAAGTGTTAACAATAGCTAATTTTGTATGTGGCACGTAAGATCCACCGTCATATGTGGTTCCCATGACTATATTTTGTTCTCTCTGTGATTTATTTACTTTGCTGTGACGTCTTATGAATTGTTCTTTCCTTTCATAGACTTGATTCCTCAATTATTTGCATGGATTGAACTACAGCTTTAAATTAATTGAACCTAGAAATAGCCCTAAATTCACTCTATTGATAGTCACAGAGATGGAGAGCCATTTTCTTTCCATTCCTTCTTTTCTTATAAAAATGTTGTTATGGTAAGTGACCAGAGTACATACTGTTCCAGCTTTAGATTCTCTCACCCTGCAATGCCTCTTTGGAAGCATGCTATGACACCTCAAAATATTGAGTGTGTTGTTTGGAAGAAACTGCTGTCCCCAAATGGATGGTTATCAAAAACACACAGTTGTAGTCATTTGCTTAATGCTTGCACCATTTAAAGTGGCAAGCTTTTCCCTTAAAAAAAAATTGTATGCTATTTCAAAACTGCCAATCATTGCAAACTACAAGACAGACTTGTTTGGTCAAAATAGGATGGAATATAAACAAAATATTAAAAAAAAGGTAGAGAGGGAAGAACAATAAATGTATCCCTTAGTGGAAATCCATCAACCTCTTCAAGAAACTTGCCCAGATACAGACAGAGAGTGTCTTTCTCAACAAATGTAAGTGGCAGGATATCATTCCTAAAGGCCTGCATGTGAAGAACCCTTTGCAAACTACATATCACACAGAACTCATGGGTTCTCTTCATGATAACTGAGGGCCTGAACAGACTGCCAGAAATAATCCAGTTTGAGACCTTGGCTCAGTGCTAGGGAATCATGGGAACTGTAGTTGATTGTTGCACCAGAGCTCTCTGACAGAGAAGGTTCAATGTCTCAGAAAAAAACTACAATGCCTGTGATTCTCTAGCATTGAGCCAGGACAGTTTAACGCAAGTTAAACATTAAATCTCAAGATGGATTATTTCTAGCAGTCTGTTCAGGCCTCAAGTCTGAAATAGCCAACATTCTATTTCAGTTTTTTTCAGTTAAACTCCTGTCCTCCTGTCTGTGCCTGACTTCCACTCCACCAAAAGCATCTGAGGAAGTACATTAAAGTTTACAAAAACTCATGCTACAAACTTTTTCTTCTTATTTTCAATTAGTCTCAAAGGTGCTACAAAATCTCTATACATGTTCATTTTACAGATAAATATAGCTATATCTTTAAATTGTATCACTTAGTGTCCTTCAGTAATAAGGAATTACCGTATTTTTCAGCATATAAGACGCATTTTTTCTTCCCCAA
>CM034703.1:246178532-246191770 GCA_020142125.1 Phrynosoma platyrhinos | reverse complement strand
TTCTACTATCTTGTGGAAGAGGGCATGGGGCATTCAGAAGAACATCCTGCATTGCTCATCAGACTAGATGTATGTGACAAACCCATCCCACCAGTCGGTGCTTCTGGGGAACATCCACCAGCGGCGTGGGGCTCTCTCAGGTGGAATCAGCAGCAGCAGCAGCGGTGGCAGCACACCGTGCAATGCATCTTGTGGCACTCGCTCCACCAGGTCTCACTTCTGGGTCTTCCAAGTCATTACTGCAGTCTTGAATTAATGCATCTGCAGCAGGAACCATGGCAGAGGCTCCTGTGGCCATGCATTGCAGGCTGAGTACCAGTGCGGACCACTCAATTGCCATGGCAGCCATGATTTATCTACAGCACACATTGCACAGGTCCTTAGCAATGCCAACATTTCTGTTAAAGGGGCCGTGTTGTGCCTGTGCACATGTGCATGTGCCACAGAGACTGCAGGAAAAAAAATGAAAGCCGCCGCTGCCGGCCCGTGCGGTTGCTCCATTCCTATTTAGGGAAACTTTGGGGCCGGCAGTGTGGATGATGAGGCTTCACTGCAGCCTTGGAAAAGCTGCATTAACTGGCCCCCAGCATTAACTGGCCCCCATTCGGGGCAACTTCAGGGCAGGTGATGCAATTGCTGCAGTTTGAGGAAAAGGCAACTTCAGGTCACCATGTGCAATGGTGGGTGCTCTGATGACATCCCTTCCTTGTCTCCAAGATGGCACAAAGCACTGTCTGCAAAGGCAGTCAGTGAGGGAAACCCTATTTGCTGTGTATGAAATTAGAAAAACCACATAGTGTCTGCCTGACAGAGATTCTAGGGAAACCAGCTTTTCAAATTCATTTATCAAGTTGCTTCCAATTCCCATTTCAAGGTTGGTAAAGCAACCATAAATAGTTAAGGGCCTCACATTCTGCACAAACTAGAAACATGTAGGTGCAGCTGCAAAACAAATTCATAAAAGCCGAGAGGAAGAGTGTGAGAAAACAAAATCAACCTGCCCCTCTAAAATTATTCTCCTTTTGATAGTATTTTATTATTTCAGTTTCAATAACTCCAGGAGATAAGTGGAATGTGGGGGGGGGGGAAATACTCACTTTTATAACCTGGTTCAGAATAAGACCTGTGTATTACCAATTTGTGTGAGATCCTTTAAATGTTATTTTATTAATGCTGATTAGATATTTACAAAATTGTTTTCCTTGTGGATACCAGGTCAGTGTACACATGTAGTTAAAAAAAAATATTATTAAAACAATAACATATAATATAAGCAATTAAAATATTATCCTGGCAGAATGAGATTAAGCGAGTTCTTTAAACATTCTCTAGCCACAGAAGAATTGTTCACAGGAACAGCAGCTCTAAGATAGTTGAGGCAAGATATAAAGTGAATGACTTAGGGCCTCGGCAGACGACTAATTGAGTCGTCTTCCGGGCCCGGAAGAGGAGGGGCAGCCGCACGTTTGGCGCCCCTTCCTCTCCCTGAGGTCACCCTCGGAGTCGCCGGCCCTCCGCACGGCCGGCGCTCCGGGGATGACCTCACGCCGCGGCGACCACATGCGCCGCGGCGAAAAAGACAGCGAAAGTGCGCCCGCCGCTTTTAGTGCACACTTTCGCTGTCTTGAGGAAGGAGTGCTGATTTAGCGCTCCTTCCAGGGACGCCGCCGGTGCGCCGAGGTGCGGAGGCTGCGGCCCCACGGCGCGCGGGCCCAGGGCGTCCTGGACGCCCTCGTCTGCTTCCCCCCATAGACTGAGATCTTCTTGGATAAAGCTTAGCATAAAACTCTACCAGATACACACTTTGGATGTCCAGAGAGCATAGATGCCACATTTCTCCTCCCCCATGTGTGTGAGTTGTATGGGACCCACAAGACCTATTCTTCAAACATTAAAGGCCATTTGGGCTGAAGGTTGGAGTTGTGCCCTCTGCCATCCAGCAGTCACTGTACAGCCAAGGAGAAAGATGTGCAAGGAGGTACTGGATACCTTCTTGTGTAATGCCTACAAAAGTATGTATACTGGAATAACCAGGGATTACACCATGAAATCCTTTTAAAAAGATTCCAACCACAGGATGTGCCCACATGATCAGTTGCCCATCTATCTCATTATTACCTAAAGTGTAGATTCTACACTGAGTGGCAATGACTCCAAAGAAGATAAATTTTCACTTAGTTATTTTTGAATACAAGATTGGAGATTTTTTAAAAAAAAATCAAAAGTTTTCTCCTTCCTGGAATTACAAGAAGTTTGTGAATATTTAATAGATTGGAGGAGGTTGCATCTGTCCTCACATAATTAAGGACTTTGGCATTAGAGGGACAGGAGGGTCCTTGGAAACTTCAAAACACCAGTGGGTAGTTGCATGCAGCCCACAGGACCCACTGGTCTCACTCCTGCTTTATGTGATTATCATGTCATATAAACCCACAAAGGAGTTCCCCACCCTCTCCCTCCACTGAGGGATTCTCTCTTTGCCTCTCACCTTCAAAAAGGCATTCTTTATTATTTGGAGCCTTCCAATATGTCAGCATATATTATGAGTTTGTTTCCAACAATGTTACTTCTGTGGTTCACAAAGGTAACCAGAGATAAGGTCAAGATATTAGATCTCCCATTATTATTATTATTATTATTATTATTATTATTATTATTATTGATGGGGACAACAGATTAGAATACAGCAACCAATAGACATATAATACAGTTCAAAACATAAACACTAATTAAAAATATATAATCAGTTAAAAGCACACTAATATCAGTTTTAATAGCATACCTATTAAAAACAATCAATTCATAATTTAAAAATTCATAAATTAAAAACTATCTGGTTAAGCTTGCCCAAAGAGATTGGTCTTTAATGCTGTTTTAAACTCAAACAACATATCCAGCTGTTGAAAATTTTGGAATCATTTCATAGAATCATAGAATGATAGAGTTGGAAGGGACCACAAAGGTCATCCAGTCCAACCCCCTGCCATGCAGGAACTCCAAATCAAAGCATCCTCGACAGATGGCCATCCAGCCTCTTTTTAAAGACCTCTAAATAAGGAGACTCCACCACATTTGATGCAAGGATAGTTAAGGTATTTCAAATCATTTGCTGCAAGGATTGGTGATGCGAAGAAGACAAGCAAGTTTATTCTCATTGTTGTTGTTAACTGCATTCAAGGTGACCCCAACTCATTGGCGACCCTGTGGATGAGATATCTCCAAGACCCCCTATCTGTAGCCAAGGGTCCATTTTTGCAAGAGGGGGCTGGCTACAAGAGCCCAACGAAATCGCCCTCCCAATATTTATACCAAGAGACCAGGGGTTCCAAGGAATGAAGTTGAGATGGATGTTGGTAACTAGACGTCTAATTTATTGAAATAGGGGAAACATACTCGCTGAGCATACACTCACACATACACTCAAGGCTCAGGAAAATCAGGGTTGGAGCTTGGGAACAGATTTCAGGCGTTACTAATGGTGATGCTTACCGAGATGTGTAGTCTTCCTCTGGGAAGCGAATGGGATGCGGGATGGTGGGGGACAAGTTTTACTCCGCAGCCTGGGTTTGAGCAGACTTGCCGGTAACTAGCTTCAAAGGTCAGAGTGACATGGAGTCGTTTAGACCAAGAAGATAGCACACCGACTGGCCAAAATCTGGGGTTTATATAGGGCCAAACGGGTCCTGAGGTGAAAGGTGATAATTGCGATGATGACACCCGGCTGAATAGGGTTACATTGTATCTGGTGGTCTTAATCTGAGGGGCCCATATCCTGGGGGAATGTGTAACTAGGTGTCACAATGCACCTTTCGATGGGTGGGGGCTTGTGAGACTGGGTGGCACAATACAAACATTACACCTTCCGATGGCTGGGATGATCTCATCGGCAAATCCCATCTGCAACTCTCCTAGACTGTCTGGGGGCTATGTATGCACTAAGGATTAAGGATGGTGGGCCCATGCCATGGGCGCGGAGGACCTTTGCCTCCATTTCCACTGCCAGAGTTCATCTGGAGGTCATCATGGAATTTCATATTTTTGATAGCAAGGGCACTATGGGTAACATTTCCTCTACTGCACTCTACTGCACTGCTTAGGTCCTTCGGATTCAGGCCTGGGACCTGTCTGATTGAGTCCAGTCATCTGTCTGATTCTCTTTCTACTATCTTCTACCTTTCCTAGCATTATTTGTCTTTTCTAATGAGTCATGCCTTCTCATGATGTGGGCAAAGTTTGATAGCCTCACCTTGGTTTCATCACATTGACTTCCAGAGATAGTTCAGATCTGTTCTAGAACCCATTTGTTTATCATTTGCTAATTAATTATTGTAAGTGTTTTTGCTTTAATTAACTTTTATTATTTTACCTATTGTTTTGTATTTTAGACTGTATGCCTTTGGCAGGTTTTTATTCTAGTTCATGCTTGATTGTCTCTTTGTACAGCGCTGTGTACATTGACAGCGCTTTAGAAATAAACTTTAATTATTATTATTATTATTATTATTATTATTATTATTATTATTATTATTTTGGCTGTCCACAGTATCCCCAGCACTCTTTTCCAGCACCACATCTCAAATGAATCAATTTTCTTCTTATCTGCTTTGTTCACTGTCCAGCTCTCACATCCACACATGGTGATGGGGAATACAATGGATTGGATTATTCTAACTTTAGTGTTCAGTTGTATATTTTTACACTTTAGGATCTTGTACTTTCCATTTCTAGTCTACATCTGGTTTCTTAACTGCAATCTTTCTTCTGATCAATATTTCATCTTAGATAAGGGAATCTTTTGACTATTTTAATGTCTTCATTTTAACATTCCTGACTGAATTTATGTAGATCCTCAATGGTCATTATATTTGTTTTGGTTTTTTTTAGTTCAGAACTAAGTCTGGCTTTGCACTTACTTCTTTAAGTTTCTTTACTAATTATTCCAAGTGACTGATATTTCTGTTAGTAGTATGGTGTGATCTGCATTTCTTAGATTGTTGTTGTTCCTTCCTCTTATCTGCACTCCTCCTTCTTCTAAGTTTAATCTTTGTATGATATTTCTATATACAAGTTGAACAAATAGGGTGATAGATGCAGCCTAGCCTTTGCTAGCTGGGAACCATTCTGTTTCTCCACATTCTTTTCTAACAGTAGCCTCTTATCCTAAGTACATATTCTCATACCCTGATTTTAAAATATGTGGCAAAGGCAAACCCTATCTGAATGAGTCTTGCAAAGAAAACATCATGATAGCAGTGGCATTCCCACTCCTAGTGTCACTCAGTGTGTGTGGGGGGGTGCTGGGAGGGCTGTCTGGGGGCAGCAGCAGAAAGGGTGTGCTGTACCTTCTCCTTTGTTTCAGTGATAGAGGTCTCCTCATGAGGAGGCTGCTGTCGCCACTGCCACAACAAGCTGGCAGGAGTGCAGCAGGAGGATGGCCTGACCAGGTGTCACCCCTCTTCTGGCCACACCTCCCGGATCCCCCAGTGGCACCAGTGCATAATAGCTTTACTTTAGGGCTGCCATAGTTCAGAAATGACTTGAAAACACACAACAACAACGGGCCTCGGCAGATGGCTTATTGAGCCGTCTCCGAGGCAAGGAAGAGGAGGGGCAGCCGCACGCGCGGCGCCCCTTCCTTTTCCTGAGGTCGTCCTCAGAGCCGCCGGCCCTCCGCACGGCCAGCACTCCGGGGACAACCTCCCGCTGCAGCGACCGCACGTGCTGCGGCAGATAAGTCAGGGAAAGTGCGCCCTACGCGTTTAGGATGCACTTTCCCTGACTTATGAAAGGAGCGCTGATTTAGCGCTCCTTTCAGAGGCGCCGGCGGTGCGCCGCGGTGCGGCTGCATCGCTCCGGCGGCACACCATCCCGCGGCGTCCTTGGCGCCGCCGTTTGCTTCCCCCCAACAACTGTATTCAGCATCTATTATCATATCCTGTGATTTTTCTGATAATATTGCTATTTTATTTTGGTGCTTTAAAAAATAAAAAGTTGCAAACCATCTTATGTATGCCAAAATAAAAGCAAATATAAATTTAAAATAAAAATAATTTATAAATAATTGTATGTGTGTTTGTATGTGTGTGTGTTTGTGCATGCATGCGTGTGTGTGCAAGCACACACCTTCAAATTGTCTGTTGACTTAGGGTGGCCCGATGAATTTCATAGGTTTTTCTTAGGCAGGGAATAAATCATTTTTTGTTGTTAATTGTCCTCGAGTCAATCCCGACCCATAGCAACCCTCTGGGTGAGACATCTCCAAGACTCCCTGTCCTCCACTGTTCAGTTTAGTTCTTGTAAACTCATACCCATGACTTTCTTAATAGAGCCATCCATCCAGCATTTGGCCTTTGTCTCTTTCTACTTCCCTCCACCTATCCTAGCATTGGGGCTCTGCAGACCAGGGCGTTTGGGACGCCCTGGTCCGGAGCGCCGCGGGGCTATGGCAGCCCCACCGCGGCGCTCCTAAAGCGGCCCTGAAAGGAGCGCCGAAAAGGCACTCCTTTCATAAGTCGCAAAAAGGGCGCCCTAAAAGCGGCGGGCGCCCTTTTTGCGACTCATCCTCCACAGCGCGTCCGGACGCTGTGGAGGGAGGTCGCCCTGAACGCGTCCGGCGTGCGGTGACCCGGAAGCGTTCAGGGCGACCTCAGGAAGAGGAAGGGCCGCCGCGCGTGCGGTGGCCCCTCCTCTTCCAGGCCTCGGAGACGGCTCAATTGAGCCGTCTGCCGAGGGGGATTATTGCTTTTTCAAATGAGTTGTGCCTTCTCATGATATGTCCAAAGTATAACAGCCTTGGTTTTGTCATCTTGGCTTCCAGGCAGAGTTCTGGCTTGATCTGCTCTAGAACCCATTTGTTTGTCTTTTTGACTCTCTTATTTTAACATAAAGATACTTCCATGTGGTTTCAAACCATTTCATTTGGCCATATTTCCAGAGGATCATGGCCATTTAAATTATGGATTGCAGATAAACTTTTCCTGTAAATGATAATTCTGAATTCCACTTCCAATACAATAACTGACAATAATTCTTTGTTGGCTTCCTAGCCATTATTCCTTTCTGACAAAAGAAATGAGGGGAAAAAACATGAGACAAAGATATACAAATATACAAAAGTTAACTGCAGGAGAAATGAATTTCTGAACATTTTTACAAGCAAAGGTGCTCTTTCAAAAACCAATGACAAGAGTCATAATAAACTTTTCAGCGGCCTTTGCAATTGCTGACATTTACTGAGGTATGAACTTAGATATTATTATTATTATTATTATTATTATTATTATTATTATTATTATTATTATTTTAATGGATAGAACGAGAGGCAGAGGGAGGGGGCAGAGAGAAAGCACCAAGGCAGTTTTTGACATTCCTCTGGTATTTTTCGTCCATTCCAGAACTGATATGTTATTCTATTATCTCAAAAATAATATTAAAAACCTAGAATTTTGGCACCAGCAGAAAATAAAATGGAAATGCATCATTTTCTTATCATTGCAGCTGAGTTCCAGATTGGTGCTTTTTCTTTCCTCAGAAACTCATAATCCCATAAAATGTAAGGTTACAAAAAGGGGTTGCAGACTGCCAGAAATAGTGCAAATTGAGTCCACTTTTAGGGTTAGGGTTAGTGCTAGGGAATCATGGGGATTGTTTTTTTTCTGAGACATTGAGCCTTCTCTTTCAGAGAGCTCTGGTGCCACAATAAAATACAGTTCCCATGATTCCCTAACCCTAACCCTAAAAGTGGACTCAATTTGCACTATTTCTGGCACTCTGCAACCCCCCTAAGTCAACTATGAATAATTCATAAGGTAATTATAAAACATTTAAAAGTTGACATTATCCACAATCAGTAGAAGGAGTGGGTGGGTGGGGAGTCATTTCATACCCTTAATATGCATATATATATATGATTATTTGATTTGATTATATTTTATATTGATTTTCTCTTTGTACAGTGCTGTGTATATTGACAGCACTTTAGAAATAAACTATAATAATGATGATGATGATGATGATTAAGAAAATTACCCAACTTTAGTAAAGATGCCTTAGATTATATGTGTGTTTATAGGATAGTGGAGAGGTGTAACATAAATTATATTAAAAATTTCTGGTTTTCTTGCCCAAGTCTATTAGTAGTTGCAACAGCCAAACCACAAGCAATAGTAGTCCAAGGATTTGGATATAAAAGCGAAAACAACAACTATCATAACAATAATTTAATGGATGAACATGTATTGAGACAAAAAGATATAAAGGAATTTAATAGCACCTTAGAGATTCCCTGGGAAGAAGGAATTTCTAGCATAACTTTCATGGACTCAACTTATGCTTGAGGCTCAAAGAGGCATTTTAGGGTCACCAGCTTCCTTCCTATTCAGTAAGCCTTTATTTAGGCATAAGGTAGGGAGGCAGCAAGATTGACTGAAGGATTTTCAAATTCAGCCAAGGACTCTTCTGGGCTGTGCAACCATGGGCCCTCATGGAAGCTGTGGTGAGACTTTTGGAGGTATGAGAATGATAGGAAAGAGTCAATATTATGCTTATGGATCTAAGCCTTGGGTTTGGAAGGCTCAGACTTGGATTTGTAAGGTTGCCCATCAGCTCTCTTTGGGACATCTTGACTATTGATGTTTCTGAACAGGACCCTGAACAACAGTTAGACTGTCTTCATTTATGCAACCTGCTAGTTGATGCCTCCACATCCTGCATATGGTTTTCCATCTTGTTTACTTGCCCAAGTTCTTACTCACCCCAGCACTGTGTATCCTGAGTCAGGTGGAGGCAACATTTTCTCTGCTGCCTCAGGCTGAAATTTGATATCAGCTAGCCTCACATAAAGATTAAAGTAATGCAAAACCTTATATCAGAGGGTAAAAGATTATACACCTCAACCCTCCCTCCTTCCTCATCTCTTCCTCACAAATCATATCACTTTATTCTGTGCTTCTGATGGGAACAGGAGGCATACCATAGCTAGATACAGAATCCACATAACACCAATTTTAAAAGAATTGCACTGGCTGCCAATATGCTCTAGGTCTGAATTCAAGGCGCTGCTGATGGTAGTTAAAGCCCTAAATGGCTTGGGACCTTGATATTTGAAGGAGCACCTCTCCCTAATCATGCCTGCTTGAGAAATGAGATCTGCTGGAAGGCCCTCCTCTGTGTACCATCAGTCAGGACAACATGCTGTTGGAGGACATGGGAGAGTACCTTCTGTGCTTTGGCACCCCAGTTATGGAATGCCATCCCCTTAGAGGCCTGATTTGGTGCCTACATTGCTGTCATTTCAATTCAGAGCCATGAAAGCATTGTATCTATAAAAACATATGGAGCCTGACTGGTTTTACACAAATCCACAAATGTGCCTGGTTATAACTTGTTTTAAAGGATTTTAACTGGTTTTAAGTTTTTAGTTACTTAAATTGTTTTTAGCCTTCTAAAATCATGTTTATTATTCCCAGTACTTTAAATGGATCATGATCTCTTATTGAATTCTGCACTGGGATTTTCAAATAAAGGGTGAGCTTTATCAAGTTTAATTAAATAACCAAATAAATTTCTAAAAAGTTAAGCATCATACCCAGGAGCTCTGGCACTGAGCAGCTGTTAAACAAATCCACCAGGGACTAGAGGCATTGCAGTTTGATTAACCACATGTACCTTTGCTGATAGATTAGGATGACTGTATCATCATGGCATTTGAATCTTAATTGAAATCCAGAGCCATGAGCTGTGCTCCCTGGAGTATGTCAGATTGCTGCAAGAAGAACATGCATGGCACTCTTCTGGAAGTGTGTGGAGAGAATAAACAAGGCAGGAAACATCTTTACCATCTGCAATAAGTATACAGAATGTTCAGAGGAGAGGGAGATACAAAGGATTGTCAATAACCATTTTGTTCAGAATTTCAATTAAGCTCTTTGAATTCTTTTAAGAACACATCCTCTCCTCTCAAAAATATCTGCCTAATATTTGGAAGAACAAACAAAACATGGAATCGTATTGCTCTTTCAATAATCTCTCTCTCACACACACACACACAAACACAAACACACAAACACACACACACCTATCTCTGCCCCAAAAATAACAAGGATGGAAAGGATGGAGAGAACACTGTTTAAACAAAGTAGCTGGCCTCATGCCACTGCTACACCAACCAGATTCACTCAGTAACAGAAATGTTATGCCACTTGCTCGTTAAATCCAGTACAAAATGCAAGAACATGTCTTGTAACATAATGAAGTCAGTGATACTGCTGTTATAATGTTTCTCAGCCTTCTACACTTACTGCATTTTAATGTAAAAGAGAGGTCGGGGTGCCCTGCCTTTGGTAGCTTTGCAGTAATACTAGACAAAATAACCCCTGGTTTCCTTGAGCATGCTCACCTTAGAGATGCATTGTGCAGTAACATATACCAGTGTTAAAGTGTTGGGAAAAAATAGAATTCCCAGCCCCCAACCCCATTCACATAACCTTATGCTTTAACACACCCTTTAACACAATGGTTCTTAATCTTTCAGGCATCATTGAACTCTCTGAGACTCTACAAAACCTGTGTCCCCTTCCCAATAAAGTGCACATAAACAGGTGGAAAGACTAAATTTTTATTTTCAAAATAACCTTACAGAAAACACTCAAAGGAACAGGAAGGAAATCAAAGAGCAGTCAGGGAGAGGATGCACCTGAGTCAGGAATCCCCTAAAGCCCATCCATGATTATGTAGCAAGCAAAAGTATTTGAGTGTCAATCAAAAGCAGCTTCATTTATATACCACTTCATATCACGCATGGGATGTCTAAGTGGTTTACAACTGTGAGATGATTGCCCCCCAACAATCTGGGTACTCATTTTAGTGACCTCGGAAGGATGCAGGCCTGAGTCAAGCCTCAGCCCTGGCTGGTATTGAACTCGCAACCTTGTGGTCTATGAGTGAGTGGCTGCAGTATAGGCATTTAACCACTGCGCCACCAGGGCGGATATAATCATATAATCATATAATGATATAATCTATAATCAGTTTGGAAGTATGAGATGACCACCCAAAAATAAGAGACCTAATTAGGAAGTTTTCCAATGTTCTTACTTGCAAGGAGAACCTTCACATGAGGGTCCTCCTCCCTTCCTTGTAAGGAAAGTAACAATGGGAGCTTGGGCTTGGCATTCCCCTCTTCATGTGTTCTTTCTCATTTGCTAAGTAATGCCTGGATGAAATTTATCTGTAGATACAGGGATGTTTGTTTGTTGTTTATTGCCATTTAATTGGCTTGAAGGAATGAGAAACCTTCATGAGTACTAGGGCTTGTCTATATATTTAAAATACTTCTTGTTCCAGTTGAATAGAATCTCATCCATCCACAAGCAATTTGCAGAAGTTCTGGCTTTTTGTGGGACAACCCCTTCCCCTGCAAAAAAAGGAGAAGGATTGAAAAGAAGACCATATAAAGGGGCTGTGCCAAGTAGAAAAGGCATAGTCCCGTGCTGGATCTTGACCAGTTGATTGATTAGATGCCATTGCCAATTACAGATCATTTAAACCTGGTGTGGACAATAATTCTTTGCACAGCTATTCAAACTGGAGGGCAGGATCAGGATTTGGGGTGACTGTCTCTGTTCCTTTCACTGTGTCTGATGTCTGCACAACAGTACATGTTGGCTCTACATCTGCAACCTTGGAAAAAGAATGATATTGATCATGCATTCATGGCCAACTTTCACTTGTATAATACACATAGCTGGTAGCCTTCATATGGAGGGCAAATGTGGCAATGGGGCCAAGCTGTCATCTATGATCCTAAGTCCTGACCTGTACTTATGCAGATCCACTAAGGTGGCATCATGAGAAAAGAAGAAATGCAGCAGTGTAAACTTGGGGGGGGGGTTAAAAATGGATAATATTGTTGCTGTTGTTTGCCTTTATGTCATTTCTGGCCTATGGAAACCCTAAAATGACCCTACTATAGAGTTTTTTTGAGTTGGGGAGTGTGTGACTCAACCAAGGTCACCCAGTGGGTTTCCATGACTGAGCGAGGGGATGGTGTATAACATGCACAACCATAAAGATGCCCTAAAAGGATTCCCTTTTAAGATTGTTGCAAAAGGAGGTATCCAGTACCTACTTCACAAACAACCCCACATGCACAAAACCTACCTGTGAACTATTGACAGAAGCTCTGTTGTAGCCACTGGGGAAGGTGAAGGGCACCCAGGCAAAATCCAGATGCTTTTTCTGTAGCCAGATGCACAAAGACGACACACTCTCCTGGAATGGATATCCCACCAAGCTGCCCCAAGATCTCAACCCATAATGGTTATAGTTCAAATATAACTGCAGATAATCATTGAGAATGGGGGAGTGTATAACTGACCTTTGTAACTGCCTGTTCCATTTGACATGCTGGTGCTAAATTATGATGAACAACCTCAAGGCCCTTGCTCTCCCAAAGTAACTTCTTAGGGTACTTTGTAAACTGGACTTGACAGCTATTTAAAGAGGGGACAACTTCAAATGGAGGACTGTAGAGCCAAGGTAAACAGCCTGAGCAATAGCATAGAATGAGAGCATGCCAGTAGACAGTGTCAGGAATCTGAGAGCAGAGTGTGGGCAACTGTGTCCCTTTCTAGATGTTTGGTGTCTGAAACTCACATCAGTCATAGCCACCACAGCTGATGGTAAGGGATGTTTAGTGTTGTAATCCAAAACATAGAAAGAACTGCAGAGTTGCTGATCCTGGGAATTTGGTCTTGAACAGGTACTCCAGTTTTGGCCAGGACAGGGGAAGGAGGAGGAGAAGGCTCTCCAGGCCACTTTCTAACAGAAAGGAGAAAGAGAAAGAAGCTTCTAGGCAGTTTCTGCCAGGAAAGGAGACAGAGACTTTCTACCTCCTGTGTGTGTAATGTGACCTTCTCTTCTCCAGGGACTTCCTCTGTGTGTTCCCCGTCCAAGACCGTTTGTTCTGTTCTGTCAAGGAAAGCCTCTTTCTCCCTAATATGTTGAAGTGTAGCTATTCGGGCCTCCAGCTGCTGTACTTTGTCCTCCAAGAGGGCTACCAACTTGCACTTGGAGCACATATAGTTCCCCACATCTGTAGGTAAGAATACAAACATCCCACAGGTATTGCAGGTGACGGCAGCAGTTCCTTCAGTATCCATACTAACTCTTAATTAGTAGCTGAAAGACAGCTACGGCTTTCTTCTTCAAAGAAAATCCCTTGCTAACAACAGTGTTTA
>CM034703.1:246164700-246178432 GCA_020142125.1 Phrynosoma platyrhinos | reverse complement strand
TCTCTTTCAACTCTATGATTCTATGATTCTATGATTCTATGATTCATGGGTTTAGTTTTTTGACTGACTTCCATTCTTGACAATATTCTATAGGAATGTGCTCAGTTAAATGGTGTGTGCCTATGTGCCTTCCAGCACCTGGGTGTCATACTGAGGATGGAGCAAACTTATTTTTTGCAGCTCCAGAGAGTAGGACCTGTAGCAATGGATTCAAACTAGAGGAAACGATATTTCACCTAAACATTAGGAAGAATTTCCTGACAGTAAGAGCTGTTTTACAGTGGAACACATTTCTTCAGAGAGTGGTGGAGTCTCCTTCTTTGGAGGTCTTTAAACAGAGGCTGGATAGCCATCTGTTGGGAGTGTTTTGATTGTGTATTCCTGCATGGCAGGGGTTTGACTGAATGGCCCTTGAGGTCTCTTCCAACTCTATGATTTTATTATTCTATGACCTGTCAACTTATGGTAACCTCATGAATTTCATAGGGTTTTCTTAAGCAAGGAATAATCAGAGGCGGTTTTGTTAATTTTCCCCCCTGAAATACAGCCTGTAACTAGCCTACATTGAACTTTAAGCCACTAGATTGCAAAAAGTGAAAAAAAATGAATGCCAAACTTTAAATTTACTATGAACTAAACAGTGCAAGACAGTCTGCATCTTAAATCAATCCCTTCATTCCCCCTTTCCTCCTCCTCCTCCTACTACTACTACTACTACCAGAAGAATTTGCTTCTCCCCATTTAAATCTTGTCATTTAAATCACCTGCAGAATCCTTCTTCTGCTGAATCATAGCATATACATCTAGCATAATAGTCTATCCATAGATTTTGACTGGGGCTAGACAGCAGGCCATATCAGAAGAAGGCAGAATTCACTAGAAAAGACTTTAATCCTTGGCAAGGTGGAAAGCAGTAGAAAAATAGAAAGACCACATTGATGGCGAGACTTCATCAACCCCAAGTTTGCAAGACCTGAGCAGGGCTGCTGATGACCTGAAGGTCTCTCATTCATAGGGTCACCATAAATCAAAGTTGACTAGACAGCAGTTAACAACAAGACAGCATGTCCCATCTTGCCACAAATTTAGGTAACAGCAAATCAAGCAAAAGTCACTTTAGGCTTCTTTGCGCCTTTGGGTTCAGCATTTATTCCTGGAACAAACTTGCACAGTACAGTAAATTGTTCAAAGAGAACCTGTTGTAAGATCACAAACATACTAGGTGGAACTTCCTTGCCAACAAAATTTGGAGAAGTTACTTTTCTGACTATAGCTCTCACAGGCAGCCAGCATGGCCACCAGAGTTCAGAAACCTCTACTTTCTAAATCTATCATTGCTTCCACAGCCATCTTTCTGAAGCTTTGAGAAAAGTTGCACCTCACAATTAAATTAAATTGGGGTTAAATAATTTGTCAGGCTTGCTCAGCCTGTAAGAGATTGTGAGAGTTATAGTCCAAAACATCTACCAGACCATAGCTTTCCTAGTCCTGTCCTAAAGCACACAGTTCTACTGCCAATGTTTTTCTTTTGCTTCATATTTACTGTGACTGCTAAATGCAGTCCAACTTGAATACTGCAACATTTGGGGGAATGGCAGAACGCAGGGGGGAGGGAAGCTATATGCTCTCATGCAAGGGTGGGCAACTATGGGCCTTTGCAGACTGCTAGAAATAATGCAAATTGAGTCCACTTTAAGGGTTAGGGTTAGGGAATCATGGGAACTGCATTTTATTGTGGCATCAGAGCTCTCTGTCAGAGAAGGCTCAATGTCTCAGAAAAAAACAACAGTTCCCATGATTCCCTAGAACTAACCCTAACCCTTAAAGTGGACTCAATTTACACTATTTCTGGCAGTCTGCAAAGGCCCTAAGTTGGGCCAAAAGCCAAATTTCCTCCTAGATCCTCCCACAGACACTCCCACAGTAAATCCAAGTATCTCCATTTTCCTCTTCAGTCCCTCTCAAAATGGTGAGAGGAAATGATGTGGCCATTTTGAGAGGATCTGCAGAGGAAAATTTAGGTATCTTGAGGTACTGTGGGGGTTCTAAGGTGCAGGCAGGGGTAGGGCGGGATAGCTACATGTTTTCCTGCATGTAAAGAGATTTCTGCTTGGTTGGGGGGCAAAAATACCTGAAAATTGCACTTTTTTTAATCAAGGGAGATGGAGGGCTCAAGGGGCCACAATAATAGAGCCTAGAGCTTACATACAGCCTGTGGACTGCACTATGCCAGCCCATATTCTCATAGGCTGCATATACTATAAGGGAGAAATGATATATTTTACAGTGAAATAAAGAAGACATTTCTGCACTGTTGTGGAGTGTGATAGGAAGAAACCTTAGGACAAATGGAGCAGTAATGGCATTGCCTCTCTACCCACCACTGGTATGCTTTGGAAAATGTTCTTGTTTTCCACCTCTAGCAGGTGGTACATCTTGTTAATCATTCTACCCGCATAGAAAACATTAACTCCTTTGACAGTGCAAAGGAGGCCTTCTCATTCTAACAGCAGAGAGAGCTCAGCTGCATTTCCCTGAAGGCGCCCCTAAACCTTTCCAGTTTTATTACTATGCCATTTCTTGTTCAAACACATATTAATCACAAAGATGCATTTTTACAGCACCATAGAATTAAGTAGCACCTGTTCTGTTCATTCCACTCAGAGGAGAGAAGAAGCAGGAAGAATCTGATAATCTGAAGATTAAGAAGGCAATTAAAATATGGGGATCATAGCCAGCCTGAACCTCCCTTATTTGCAACAGTATTTACCCCTCAGTGTATTCTGCTTGACTGACATTTCCACAGAACATTTAAGATCTCCTAGGTTCAAGATGTGTGTGTACAAATCTCATTCCAGAACAAGTTCAGTGGTCTAGTTAACTCACTCTGATTCTGGCTCTCCAAAGCTTGTCTCAGGCAGAAATTCCTCACAGTCCTGTCACATAAGGTCCTTGCAAGTGAGGGCTACTGTTAAGTGACCAATGGACCCTAAGCCTTATTGTCCTGAAAATCAGTGTTTCCCAGTCTTGTATCCCCAGATGCTCTTGGTGTGCAGTATCTATCCCCTCTAATCTTTAGTCATGTGGTGGAAGTGACTGAATGATTGACTGATTGATTATTTGATCTATGAACCATATCAAAAAGATTTTGGAACAATGTTAACTACTTGTGTTTTACACATATAAAATATTAAAGTAATCTATAAAACTGGCTAGAATTAGATATTAAGTCTGGAAATGATGGCTGATGGCAGCTGTAGCCCAACAACATCTTGGTCACAAGTTGGGGAAAGCCTGCCTTACATTAAAATTAGGTGTTGGCTTCACTGACTTTAAGAAAAGTTGGCCTCACTTAAAAATTATATTATATTTCTCTTTTTGTCTTGTAGAAATAAACAAAGAGAAATTTTCCTGTTGAAATTGCTGGTAAACAGAGTGCAGCATTGTTAGTACAATATATGTGAGCTTGTGGTAGAAAATAGGATCAAAATACATAGCATGCTCCGATAAGATTAAAAAGTAAAGCTTACCTTTATTGTTACAGAAAATCCATCTGGGATAGGAAAGGAGATAGACAAAAGACAATTGTCTATATTTTAATAGGAGAGCCCTTAAAAGCTGAGACTCATGAATGCTCCCTTCCAAATAAAGGGTTGTAAAAATATTAACAGTCATAATAAGGGGGAAGTGGACTCCATAGACAAGAAAGAAGTAAAAAACACTTGAACATATAGAACAAGAAACAGAGAGGTGAAAATATGAAACGCAGATATGCTCTTTAGAGCTCCCTCTGTCCCTGATTACTAAATACAAGCATTGATGCCTCTTTGCTTCAAACACATGGAGGTTTTTTGTTTGTTTGTTTGCTTATTTGCTTGTTGTTTAAGTTACAGCCCCTCCACAGTTTCTTCCAGGAAGATGGAAATTCTTCTTGCTGTAGTGATGCAGTTACCAATTCCCTTACCCATTTGGCCAGTCCCCCTTGGTGAGTGCCCCTTCAGAAGACATGAAGAGCAAAGATCCAGCACACATGTGATCACTGTCACCTCTTCCAATGACCCTGTTTGCCTCCTTAGGTTGAAAAAATTGAAATGTATTGAATGAAGATCCTTTTCTTTTCTTTTTACAATTTTTCAAATATTTTTAAATATTATTTCCATCTCTACTCAGAAGTGCACAACTATGGAAGATCCAGGGAAAATTTTCTACCCCAGAACCCTCTGAGGGTTGCATGGACTATACAAATGCCAAAAACAAACAAAAAATAACCCAGAGGTAGCCAGAAGTTCACTTCTGCTTTTGAAAAGCAGGCTTTTCATTACTGTTTTTAAACTGTTTAGAGAGGGCCCTCCCTCCATTTTAAAAGACGTATTGCCACATCTGGAGGTTTCCCAGAGACACAAGTTACCCTCTCCTTTTTGGCCAGCTAAAGGGCAGTCTATGGAGTCTGGAGGGGCAAAGACTTAAAAACAACCTTGGTGGGATGTCTGTGGCTCCCGACTCCACTTTACCTATCCTAGTTTTAAATTCATGGTATGTTTTTCCTTTATAGTTTTTCAGAATATAGAATTAATATTTGTAGCCAGGATGGTAGAGTAGTTTAAGTGTTGAACTGAGAATCTGAAGACAAGGGTTCAATTTCCAACTCGACCTTAAAACTCACTGGGTGACCTTGGGCAATTCACATACTTTCAATCTCAGAGGAAGGCAAATATCCTCTCAACAAATTTTGCCAAGAAAACTCCATGATAAATTCATCTTAGGATCACCATAAGTCAGAAGTGACTTGAAGGTACCTCCACCACCACAACAACAACAATAACAAGGATTTGAAACTGCTGTTTAAATAATAATAAGATACTTCTTAGTTATGCCTTCTGCTTTTGGAGGAGGGCATACTAAGAAAGGAAGGAAGGAAGGAAGGAAGGAAGGAAGGAAGGAAGGAAGGAAGGAAGGAAGGAAGGAAGGAAGGAAGAAAGAGGTCTAGATATGGACTTAATGGTCTTACCAGGGTGTGGGGTACCAACTTATCTTCGGAACCGCCTCCTCCCATATAATCCTTCCCGCGCACTCCGGTCCTCTGCAAGGAATCTGCTTCAGCCACAAAAATCTAGGCTGTCTGTGATCTCCCAGAGGGCATTTTCGGTAATCGCCCCCAGATTATGGAACAGCCTGCTGGATGAGCTTGAGTAGTTTTAAAAAGGCAATAAAAGACAGATCTCTTTCGGCAGGCCTTTCCTGATTAGATCCCGGCCTCAGGAGCTGTGCCTCTCATCTTCTTTGAGTTCTTGGCTTTTTGCTGCTTGGTTAAATATCTTATGTGATTTTAAAGATTTTTGCAGATGCTATTGATGTTTAGTTTAATACTTTTTTAATAGGGAGGGTGGGTTTTAGGGTTTTAGCTTGTAATTTGATATATTTTTAACTGTTGTAAGCCACCCCAATTGTTTTAACAGAGGGGTGGGGAATAAATTATTATTATTATTAATAATAATATTATTATTATTTGGAAGTTTCAAAACATGGCAATCCTTCCAGCCCTGCATTTGGGGCCCTCTCGGTCATTCTTCTGAGTAGGGCCTGGATTTCTGCCTTGGGGTCCCACACAGATAGCACCACTATCTGTAAACCACAAGGAAAAGAATAAAATGGCCTTTAAATAAAGCTGATTAGGGAGGGAAGAAAATCCAGCTTCAGTGACAGGAGATTGAGCCAAGAAGTTGTCCTGTGTTTGTAAAATGAAGAGGCCACAAGAAACCCCCAGTTGCTCATTGAAAGGATCACTCTTGTTTTTATTGCCTGTTATGTTAGAATGAGATGTCTCCTTGCATCCCTTCTTGAAACATTGAACTTTATTTATGAGGAATATTATTGAATAGCCAAAGGCTGCCAATAAAGTTAAACACAATATTTCTTTGAAGGCTTCTCATTTACATCTACTTGCTGATGCTGCATCGGCACATCATGCTGTATCACAGAAGGAAGGAAGGAAGGAAGGTGGGTGGGCAGCCAGACAGCCAGACAGCTAGCTGCCTCCTCTTCTTCCTGTGGTGGCTATTTGGCTCAGTCCTCTGTAACAGTATATTGAAGGGCACAAGTTCAGATTTCATATCAACACACCCACTGTTCAAAAAGAATGGTTAACATACAGTTGCCTCTCAGTTGCCATGTTGATGTAAAATAGCAGATTGTTATTTAAAATCCTATGCTAGGTAAGCATAGTAGAATGGAGAGCAGGTGAATACTTTTTTAACTGCTCTTTAAAACATACATACATAACACAGCCTGCTATTTACCCTTACAACATGCTCTGGAGAGCTGATAAGTCCTCTGGAGCAGTATGGAGTGGCATAGGACAATGAAGGAGAAGAAGAGCACAAGAAAGCCATGTACTAACAGTTGGGGTCTACCATGCTGTTGGGTATAGATTTGTATTTTAATTTCTGTTACAAAATATTTGCTAGTTCCATTTCAATCTTTTTCACATGGATTCTAGGATTTGAATATGTCAAGTGTTACACAGTGGCCTGAAAACTATTGTTAGTTCCATTAAATTAGTGGGATTTATTTACATGGGGGCTTTACAGATGGCACAAAGCACTGTCTTCGAGCCAAGAAAGGGGAAGGGAAGCCAGGTGCCTGGCGCCAGGCACCCCAACCCCTTCCTGAGGACATCATCAGAGCACCTGCCATTGCACAAGGCGGGTGCTCCGATGATGTCCTTTCGTCACAGCCTCTGGAAACACTGCAATGAAAGAGGCGTGGAAGAGGCGTGCACCACCTCTTCTGACTCCCTTTCCACAGCTTGAGGAAGGAGCGCTACTTTATCGCTCCTACCAGGGCTGCTCAAAGAGTGTGGGGCTGAGGAGTGGGGCAGCCTCAGCCCCAATCCTCGGCTTCTCGGAGCGGCCTACGGCTGCCCATCTGTAAAGGATCATGGTGACTCCCCATGCAACAAGTGGTTCAGTGAGACTACCCTCTCTGGGACTAACCAATTAGAATTCAGGCCAGTCTGTGGAAGTTTCATGCAGATGTGTTGGACATTCCTTGGGTAGAATAGTTTCATATATTAAGAGAACCATAAGTTGCACTTGAGAGATGAACAGAGTACTGAGCTGCATTGTGAAAGCTACATGAGCATTAAGTATTAGCTGCATTGTACCTCTAGTCCAGGGGTTGGCAACCTATGCCCCCGGGCCGGTTCCGGCCCAAGTCGCCGGACTTAATGGCCCAGGCAAACCCCTGCCGCCACTGCCGCTGCCACGCACCACCACTGCAGCATGTTTTTGCCTCCGTCCAGCCACACATGCCGTGGTCGCCATTTTGAAAATCAAAATGGTAGCCACAATGCATTTGCGCATGCGCAGGAGTACTGCGCATGTGAAAATGAATCACGGCCGCCATTTTGGAAATCAAAATGGCAGCAGCAAGTGACGGCCGCCATTTTGTTCTCCAAAATGGTGGCCGCAACTCGTTTGCACATGCACAGTACTCCTGCGCATGCACAAACGTGTTATTGCCGCCATTTTGATTTTCAAAATGGCGGCCGTGACATGCGCAGTGCGATGGCAGCGCAAGCGGGGGGGCAGCAGTGTGCGGGGGGTGGCCGCATGCGTGCATGCACGCGTGCCCCACCATCCCCCCCCGGCCCAGTGGAAAGGAAGACTTCAGGGGACTGGCCCAGACCTTAAAAAGTTTGCCTACCCCTGCTCTAGTCTGTATTGTCTACACTAGGGATCATGTAACTCTCCAGATGTTGTGGGACTGCAAATCCAAGCATTCCTATTCAATGGTGAAGAATGCTGGGAGTTGCAGTCCAACAACATCTGAGAATCATATGATTCCTACCTCTAGCTTACACTGGCTAATTATAGCATACTGTGTTTTTAGGCAGGAATTTTTCTCATTCCTGCTTGGAGATGCTAAGGATTGAACATGGGCTGCTCAACTCTGTTCAACTTGTAAACAGAACATATTGTAAGAAAAGCAGGCTTGGACACAGAAGAAGGAGAAGTGAAAATAGGAGGAAGGAATGTCAATAATCTAAGATATGCAGATGACACTATACTATCAGCAGAAAACCTCACAGACCTGGAACACCTACTAAGGAAGATCAAAGAAGAAAGTGCAAAGGCAGGCTTAATGTTGAACATAAAGAAAATGAAAATAATGACCACCGAAGACTTTCACAAGTTCAAACTAGACAATGAAGAGATAGAATTCTCATACCTGAGATCAAACATTGATAGAAATGGAGAATGCAGTCAGGAAATCAGAAGAAGACTAAGAATGGGGAGGGTGGTTATGAAAGAACTAGAAAAGATTCTAAAATGCAAAGGTATACAATTCAGCACAAAAGTTGGAATCATATAAGCCCTTGTGTTCCCTATTACCATGTATGGATATGAAAGCTGGCCAGTTAAGAAAGATGATAGGAAGAAAATCAATGCATTTGAGATGTGGTGTTGGAGAAGAGTGTTGAGGCTCTCAAGAACAGCCAAAAAGACAAATAAATGGGTCCTAGTGCAGCAGATCAAGCTGGAAACTTTCCTGGAAGCCAAGATGACCAAACTAAGGTTGTTGTACTTCGGACACATCATGAGAAGAGAAGACTCATTAGAAAAGACAATAATGTTGGGAAAGGTGGAGGGAAGTAGGAAGAAAAGAAGACCACATGTCAGATGGATGGGCTCTATTAAGGAGGTTATGGGTATGGGTTTGCAGGATTTAAGCAGAGCAATGGAGGACAAACACAATATTTCTTTGAAGATGGAGATTTCTTGGAGATATCTCATCCATAGGGTCACCATGGGTCACGATTGACTCAAGGGCAGTTAACAATAACAACAACAAACTTGTAACAGACTTTATAAATGATGCTAATCAGAGAGGAGATTGGAGCATGCAACACAGAAATTAAATCTATAAACTGTAACAAAATGAAAAATAACATGGCTCTTTCTTCTTTTTTCTTATTTGGTGCTCTGTAGGATAGTTATCCTAATACAAGGTGAACAACCACCAGAGGTGGCTGGGATGCACTGACCCCATAAGGACTTTGGGGGGCTGTACCCACCTCAACCTTGGAAAAATCATTTAAAATTTCCCCACACTCTTTTAATTTTTCTTTCTCTGTAAAGTCATATTAAGTTGACCCTCTGTTTTTGCAGGGGATCCTGCAAACACATACACACACATGCAAAAATGGAAAAACACCAATATTCAAGCCAATTGGCTTGAATGGTGGCACACACCTGTGGGCAGGTGCCCCATTTTGCCCCCGTTTGTTTGCCTCCTGAGAATGGGAGAGGGATGCAGACTCCAAGTCTCTGAAAACAGAGGGGTAACTGTAATTACAATTTTGATTAAGTGTGTGTGTGTGTGTGTGTGTGTGTGTGTGTGGTTCATTTTTAATATTTTATTTTGAATTTATAATACCAAAAGGAAAGCTTCTCAAGATTGAACAGTAATATTTGATCACCAGAGAGGGCTAGTCTTCACTGTTTGTTGCCAGTGAAACATAATGCCTTCCATTCTGATTTATATGAACGGCAATATTCCAGTGGTCTTTCTAATCAATGCCAGCACACTAACTAGCCTTTAAGCCAGCCTACTATACCCTGGGCAAATGGGGATTCACTTATGCAAGGGGACCTTGTGGGAGTTATGAGAATGGGATACAATAGTGTAAACACGCTTTATATCTGAAGATTTAATGGCATACAGTATTGCATCTGAAGAAGTTGGCTTATATCCACAAAAGGCCATGCTAAAATAAAAACCAGTTAATCTTAAAGATTTTTCCACATTCCTCTTTTCTCCTCCTTCCTTCTTGTTATCCTGCAAGACTAACACAGTTACTTCCATGAAAACAGCATAACCCAGATTTACCCAGGGTAATGCCCCAAACAAAATATCAGCCTTATTGTTAGAAATCATATTCCAAATTTAGGAGTGTGTTCATCTCTTTGAAGAAGCAAGCAGAGCTGCAGACGTTACCTTTCTTATAGGAAGTTTAAGGTTTACTGGAAGCCATGAGAGGTAGACTTTCGTGGCACTCATTCTCTTATAGACCATCATGAATTTTGATATACACTGTATGTATGTATGTGCCTTTAATTTGCCTGTCGACTTATGGCGACTCCATCTATTACTTTATATATACTTTATTTTTTCTTCAAACATATACATGTATTTCCAGTAATGTACATTAGAATTTGCTTAATAACATAAAACACTATTCTTAAAACACTACTTCCTCAATGTCTCTTGCGGGGTCATCCTTTCCTCCTGACCATATCTATTTGAATTTATTGTTCTTTTATAATATATATCTATATATCTACAATAGTCACAAAGTTTTATACTCGTGTGATGCAAGAGATTTTTCTTCCCTCTCCCAGTTCATTTATTTCCCTGTCATCCTATTACTCTACCTGTAGTTTAATTCAATCTGTTCTTACAAAACTCATTTACCGGAAGCCATTCTTTCTCAGTTTCGTTCATATACTTCTAATTCAGACAAGCTGTCAAAATATCCATTTCCATCATTTCTGATAATTTTAGCAGCCAATCATCTAATGCAGCAAGTTCATTATTTTTTCTATTTTTGGGCAACCAAAAGTCTTGCTGCTGTTATCATGTAAGCTAAAATTCTCCAGTGTTTCCTTTCTACATGAAATGGGATCTTATTTAACATAATGAGTAGATAAATGACTGGTATCACTTCATAGTTTATTTTGAATATCTTTTCAATCATTATGTGAATCTTTTTACAAAAGACCTTTAGTTTTCGGCATCGTCACCACATATGGATCCATGTACCTCCCTTTTCTTGGCATCTCCAACATTTGTTAGAATTCATCTTATATATATTCACAATCTTACTTGCTTTCAATTACCACCTATGCTCCATTTTGAAATAATGCACTCTCAAGTCCTGTGCTCTTGTAAATTTTTTGGTTTTATTTCTGGTGTAACTCCAGCTCTCTAATCCAATGACCTCCTCACAATCTTTTTAAAAAAATAATAATGTTTACTAATTAAAAAGACATACAGCATGAAACATACAACATAAACAAATATAAACAAACCCATTCAAGTCCAAATCTATAAACCTCGTATATACATTAATTTCTAAAAAAAATATACATGACAAAATCAATAACAAAGCAATGAGACTACACAATCAAATCTCTCAAACATCTTACATTAATACACACCAATCATTTTCTTATCTGTTTTCTATTCTACCCATTCCCTCTTCCAACCTTTCACCTTCTCCAGTATCACACCATTACCTTCCCTTACCAACTTTAAACATATATTTTCCTTCTCTTAAACCTTCTTATCATTAAACTTTACCTTCTTTACTCCTAAATTTTCTTTCTTTCTATCTTCCACCTCTAATACCACCATCCTTCCTTTATATCAACACCTTACACTCCCTCATACCTTCTCTATACATCCTCATACCCTCAGCACTTACTTTTACTTCCTTCACTAATCTTACACCTTCTATTTTCCCTACAGTACCATTTCAGTCTTATATTCTGTATTTAAATCTTCAATTTTTCCAATTCTCCTCATTCTTACCATTCATACAGACTTCCTACCCATCAGTATTCGTCCTCTATAATGTAATTATATTGCCTTTTTTGTGCTTTCCTGTTTCATAGTGAACATTCTCTTTTAGTTTAGATATTAATTGTTGCCAAGTCTCCCCATCTTTTTTCCAAGAACTCTATTTATTTTTCCCCCACTTGTTATAGAATTGCTCTTTTGGTTTATCTCTTAATAATTGTGTTTGTCCATCTCCAATATATTGTATAATTTATGAAGCCACTCTTCTTTAGTTGGAACCTCCTTATTTTTCCACTTCTGGGCAAACAATATCCTTGCTACTGAAATCAAATGAAATAAAATTTTCCCATATTTCTTTTCCAAATTTTCATCCATTATTCACAACAAGTAAAATTCTGGTTTTAAGCATAACTTCAAATCTAATATTTCATTTAACATATTATTAATCATATCCCAATATTTTCTTGCCTGTTTACACCCCCACCAACAGTGGAAAAAAGTTCCCATTTCTTTTTCACATTTCCAACACTTATCATTTTTCAGTTTATAAATTTTTGCTATCTTTGCTGGCGATGAATGCCATTGGAAAAACTTCTTATATAAATTTTCCCATACTGAGAGATTGTATATTTAAATCCATTTACCTATATTATTTCCCATTGCTCCATTTGGATTGAATGGCCTATATTTTTGGCCCATTTCATAATTGGTTCTTTAACTTTTTCTTCCTCCATCTTGTATTTTAATAATAGTCCATACAACTTCCCAATTATTTTTTTCTTTCTCATCAATGAATATATTTTCAAATTCTGTTCTTTCTTCTTCGTTTTTGAACCCATATAATTTTTTGTCCATTATAAATCTTTCATACAATTGTCTATGAGCAAAACAATTTATGGAGTATCCTGTAATTCCTCTTTAGTTTTCACTTAATTTGGGACCTTGTTTTTAAAGAATATTTTTATATTTAATCCAACTTCCCTGATCATTTCCTTTCTCTAAAAAGTTTCATCAGGGGAGATCCAGGTAGGCATTTTCAGTATAATTCTCCTCTAATATTTGTTCAAAAATTTAATTAGGGTTTTTCTACTACAATAGTTTGGGAAAAAAATATTTTGTCTATTTTTATCATATGCCAAATATGCATGCCACCCATATCTCACTCCACATCCTTCAATTTCTAACAACCCACTATCTTTCAGTGTCATCCATTCCTGTATCCACAATAGGCAGCATGCTTCAAAATATAATTTAAGATTAGGAAGGCCCAGACCCCCCTCTTTCTCTGGAGTCCTGCAATAATTTTAACTTGATCCTGGGTTTCTTTCCCCTCCAAATGAATTTGGCTATATCTCTCTGCCAATCTTTAAAGATCTTCTCTGATGTTATAATAGGCAACATATGAGATAGGAAAAGAACTCTGGGTAAAATTGACATTTTTATTGATGCTATTCTTCCCATAAGAGACACATTTAACCTATTCCAATTTATCAAATCTTTTTTAATCTCATTCCATAATTTTGTATATTTGTTTTGAAATAGTTCATTGTTTTTTTTTAGTACGTAATTTGGATCCCTAAGTACTTAACCTTTTCCCACTATTTTGATACCTCCAGATTTTTCTATCAATTCTTCTTCTTCTTTTGGCACATTTTTAGTTATAATAATTGATTTGTTCTCATTAATTTTGCAACCTGTTGCCAATTCAAATCTCTCTAATGCCCTTATTAGTATTTCTATGTTTTTCAATGGATCTTCTGTCATTACTACTACATCATTGCTGAAGGCTCTTATAGTTTTGTCTTTTAATTTTCACCCCTCTTAAAATTTCATTCACTTTTATATCTTTGATGAGCAGTTGTATAACTATTAAGAAAAATAGTGGTGATAATGGGCAACCCTGACATACTCTCCTACAAATCTTTATAGTCTCTGACCTATCTCCATTAATTCTAATACAAGCCTTTTGGTTATTATATATTTTACTCATCCAAATCAGAAAGTTCTATCCAACATTCATTTTTGACACCTCTATTACAGTGAGCCAATTTATAGAATCAAATGCTTTTTTGAAGTCTATGAACAAAAGTCCCAATTTCTCATCATAGAATCATAGAATCATAGAGTTGGAAGAGACCACGAGGGCCAT
>CM034703.1:246115010-246125575 GCA_020142125.1 Phrynosoma platyrhinos | reverse complement strand
TTATGTTAAAAACCAGCTGAACGATTGTACACCTCAGACAAAGTAAGAGTGTGTATTGTAGTATTGTAATTGCAAAACTGTGTGGAATGGAAGAGCACAATTTTGCAATGCTCCCATTTATTGCACAAACACAATAATTGTAGAAATGACCCTAGTGTAAAAATCTCCATACACACACCCTCCACAAATGTTGTTTACATTTTGAACTCCCAAGTCACTGAACATTCCCTAAAAATTTTTCAGGAAGACCAATTGTCCCACAAAAGTAAAGGGGCTATTTGATACACCTTAGCTTTCAACTTTTCAAAAACTCTTGAAAAACATGACAAATATGACTATCAGTGCCTACTGATGGCTGGCTTACATAACACTTCCAATATGCCTCTGTATTCCAGAAGCTGATCTACACAAGCCAAGAGAATATTTTTGCTTTCATGTAGCAAATATTTTATCTCCACATCCAGAACCACAATGCAAAGTACTAGTTTTAGAGTTTGCCTTTCAATTTGCATTTGGCACTAAGGAAATGAACAAAAGAAACCAAACAGTCTCTTGAACTGAAAAAAAGGTCCTTTCCAAGAAAACCTGCAAGGCTGAATTCATCCCAAATCTCTTCATGCCAGCCTCTCATCCATAAGCCTCAGCCTGCCCTCCCTATAAGTTTCATTCTAACCCAATTACATTTTAATATGCACTGGGAGGGATTTCTTGCACCCCATTTCTTTCAATTGGGTTTTATTACATTGCTGTCCAGTTAATCAAGTTAAGCCTTAAATAATGAATTAAGGGATGTAATGCATTTTAAATGAGGAGTCAGCAGCCAGGGGGGCTGGCCATTCAAAGGGGAACATATAATATGAGAAATGGGCTGCACTCTGTAGCAGAAACAGCCTTTTTAAAAGGGGGCTTTAACTCAGTAATAGTACCGTGCAAGAGGTGCTGGATTGTAACAGTGACATTTTTAATGCAAAGGATTATGGAGATGCCTGTGTAAATTGCCCTTGTTTTACATATACCATTTTGCTCAGTACCATGTTAATTTAGAAGCTGTGTTGGAGCAGCAGTGTGTGGAAAGATAAATAGAAAAATGAGGCCTTCACTTTCTGGTTGTCACAGAGCTTTTTCAGATTAAATGGCAAACTGGGTTGCATTTAACCAACATGGCCATTTGCCTTATTGGCTGGCGGATTCTGGGAGTTGTAGTACAGAAAAACTTTTCTAAAGCTCTACTCATACATTTATTATTAATTTATTTACTTCTTAAATTCTTTTTACCCCTTCCCCTTATCATAAAATAGGTGGCAAGCAGATAAAGCAATATAAAAAGTTCAAACATTTCCAAATTAAAATTAGTACATAATTTACAATGTTGATTAAAGGGATTCTATAAGAGCCACTCCCCCAAAAAACTTTTGCTCAGATGTTCCTATGAAGCTACCTTGTATTAAATGAGGCCATTAGTCCTTCTAGCTCAGTGTCATCTACTCTGACAGGCAGTGGGTCTCTTTCTTTCTTTGGTCAACATACTTGTACTTTATGTGAATCCCCTGAAGATGTCTTAATCTCTTACAAATCTCTTTTCTTCTACCTATCAATACAAAGTTGTTTGAGGATCTTAAGATAACATATGCAAGTGCAGTGTTGGACTACTGATTTGAGTATTCAAGGGGAAACAGTATTTCCATTTACCTAGGAATTTAGGACATGTCTGGAGGCCCCTTGAGCTTCTAAAAGAAAAGAACAAAACACATATTTATTTTCTTCATATAGAAACATGGAAGAGAGAACCTCTGGTTCAACAGTATGGTTGGAATGGGTGACTAACATTCCTCAAATCTCCAATGCCAAAGTTTCTCAGGTTCAAGCTATGTTCCACTTATTTACAAAGGGACAGCCAAGTTATTAGTCTATTTCAGCAGTCTTATGATATTTTAAAGCAATTCTCATAATTGGCTACGCTGGCTATGCTTCTGGAATTTGAAGTCCAACAACACCCAGAGGATCACATGCTTTCTACTCCTGCCTTAAAGGCCAAAACATTTCTAGTGAAATAAGGCTTCATAAATTATAGCACACTCATCCAGATGAAATGTTATCTAGTACTAACAGCAGTGTTAGGCAATTTGTGGCTCTCCAGATGTTGGGCTCCAGCTGTCTTATAGCACTGGCAATTGTGACTAGGGGATTATCTGTACTGTAGAAATAATGCAGTTTGACACTATTTTTACTGCCATAGCTCTATCCTACAGAACTCTGTGATTTGCAGTTTGTGAGGCAGAGAAGACTAAAGGCCTTATAAAACTACAAATCCCAGGCTTTCATAGAATGGAGCTACAGCATTTAAAGTGGTGTCAAACTGCATTACAGTCGCCCCTCCATTTTTGTGGACTTGGAGTCCACATCCCTCACACATTCGCAGGCAGCAAATGGAGGGGGACAAAATGGGGTGGGCGCCTGAAGGTGAACGCTGCCATTCAAGCCAATGTGGCTTGAATATTGGCAATTTTCCATGGGGAAGGGGTTTCCAGAATGGATCCCCCATGAAAACGGATGGGCAACTGTATTTCTACAGTGTAGATCAGGAGTAGGCAACCTTTCCCCTTTAAGGGCTGAGGGACTTCAGCTCCCAGAAGCCTCAGTCATGTTGGCCAATAGTCCCAGGTTGGCCAATAGCTCCTGGGATTCTGGGAACTGAAGTCCCTCAGCCCTTAAAGGGGAAAAGTTGCCTACCCATGGGTAGATACACCCTAGATCTGATGGGATTTTCATTCCAACAACACTGGGAGCCCTGTCAGTTGTCCCTGCTTCACTTATTCATACACATGGAGGTGGCTATAAACACAGTAATATCAAAAGAAAATGAAACAAAAATTGCAGTGATAATTGTCTGCTCCTGCCCTTTCTTTTCACCTAAAACAACTGCAAGTGCCATTTACAGTGAGCAGAAAATGGTGCAGAACAAGAAGCACAAGTTGTTTTTTGACCTCCTTTTATTTCTGACCATTTGACTCTGAAACTCAATCCACCTTTATGATGTATTTTCCATGAGAGGTGAAAGATATGAATCCCCACATTTTAAAGCTCCATTCATGCTTTCTAAATTGTTCAGAAGGAGGGGAAGTGGCTGCATCCCTCTTCCAATTTCACTCTTCTCATGTGAAAAAGCAAAGAGACTTCTCCAAGCATAGAGGCACTTCATGCAATTCTGACCTTGGAAAATCAATATTTAGGATACTGTAGAGAACCCCATGCATATTGGTAGGTCTTTTCTTTCGACTGTAATTCTCCATGTAGTTAAGACTCTTAGGAGCTAAGAAAAAAAGTGGGAGGGAGTCATTCTGAATGAACAAATAACAAACATGCAAAGGGGTGAATTCCACCCCCACCTGTGATTCCACTGAATATAAGGCCGCCACAGCATGAAACACCTGCTCTTTGGCATATAAATAGGACAAAGGAATAAATGCACATGAAACCTAACTGCAATTGCGAGAAGAGTGAGATGATTTCAAGTCTGTGATGTTTGATTTAGGATTGTCCCTCCCTTATCCAGGCTGACCCTTCCTTATCCAAAATGCTTAGGATCAGAAATATTTTGCATTTTGGAGTGTTTTAGATTTTAGAATATTTGCATATACATAATGAGATCTCTTGGAGACAGGACTCAAGTCTAAATATGAAATTGATATATTTATCATATACACCTTATCCATATCATATACACCGTAGCCTAATGGTAGTTATATATACAAGATTTTAAATAATTTTGGTCATGGAACAAACTTTGTGTACAGTGAACCATTCAAGGGCAAAGTGTCACTATCTGACAGCCACCCATGTGAACAGATTTGGATGTTGGAATATTTTGAATTTTAGAATTCTGGATAAGGGAGTTTTGATCTGTATAACTAAAGAAGACAAAATCATACTCCTCTGCCTCACACCTTGGCCCTCACAACTGATCAGGAACATGAAAGCATACCAATTATAGTTTAGCATTATTAGTGCACCTTAGTAATGGGTTCATGTGGCCAAGAGCATTGTCCCTGCAGGGCTTATTCCAATGCTCTCATCTCATTTTGAAAGAAAGGCATTTGACCATATGTTACCTCCATACCAAAAATGCTAGGGTATGTAGTATCTTTCAGAGCAGCCAACTCAGCTTGGAGCTAGAATTACCATATGTCTCTTTTTCATTTGGATTCAATAACTGAATGCACTCTTTAATACTGTGGGTACAATAATTCAAACAGTTTCAGAAACAAAATGCCTTGGGCAATAGTTTCCTCCTGTTTATTCCCCCCCCCATCTGATAGTTGAACGCACGCAGTTAGAGAGAATGTACTTTTTTTATTATAAATCCTTTTATTATAAATTTATGCATTTTGTCCAGCGGTGACAGCAAGGTGACAGGTCCTGTGTGAAGGGCTCTCCGCAGGACTGCCAGTTCAGGAAAGAAGGGGTTTAAAATCCCTTTCCATCTTCACCCCGAGAGGGGGTAGATTATTAGGGGCTCGAAGGAGATCCTGATTCGGACCCCACTGGTGTCCTGGAAGAGGATTGCCAGCTGCTAGAGAAAGGATCGCAGAACAGCCAAGCCCGAAATGGCTGCCCCTTATGGGCACTGAGCCCTGCCAGCTGCTTTTTTTTAAAGTTTTCCTCTTGCGAATATGACATTGATTCTTGGAGACAGTGAGTACTGCTTTTTCTTTTTTAAGTTTAACAGGCTCTTGGTAACTTTGTAGAAATAAGAACTTTGCTACAATTAGACTGCAAGATCACAACTTGAGTGTAATGTTAAGAACAGTCCAGAGTCAGAAAAGCAACATCAAGACTGAGCTGGAAGGGATTAAAAGTGGAGACTGAAGCGAAGAATAAAAGAACTAGCTAGTTTCTAACTAGGCAACAGTGAAAGCAGAGTGATTGGACTTACTTATAAAATTTTGTATCACTTTGGATTGGAAAAATAGTAAAAGAGAGAGCGGATGAGAGGGGAGAAGTTTGACAAACAATAAAAATGGCGATGGGACTAGAGCAGAAGGACAAGGAAGAGCAGGAAGAGAAAGTGCAAAAGTGAAAGTGGCTTGGCGCTTTAGAGACCCAGGAGGGAGAGAGAACAGATGTTTATTCAAGTTAAGAGCTGATCAGAGGAAGAGATTAGATGATATAATAATACAATAAGAAGATCAATAAGGAAGAACGGAGATATAGAGATCAAACAATTTAGAGAAGATATCTGGAGGAAATAAAGAAAGGAACGACAGAAGGAGGATGAGACAATGAGGATATACTGTAAAATTGGAGTTGAATAGATAGAGAAAGAAG
Organism: Phrynosoma platyrhinos; assembly: GCA_020142125.1. Classification (NCBI taxonomy): domain Eukaryota; kingdom Metazoa; phylum Chordata; class Lepidosauria; order Squamata; family Phrynosomatidae; genus Phrynosoma; species Phrynosoma platyrhinos. The sequence goes on along the minus strand of CM034703.1, from coordinate 246,120,250 downwards.
TGATGGAAGGAGGATGGGAGGACAAGACAGTGGAGAATATAAGAGAAAATAACTGCTAAGGAGGTAAAGATGGCAAGGGAAAGAAGAATCTGTTAAAGGAATTTCATTCAAGAAAGGCACGTCAGAAGAAGGATGGGGGGACGAGATGACAGAGAGAAGCAACAGGATAAAAGGAGGAAATATCATTTTCCCTGGGTGAAAAGAGTCAAAAGAGGAATTAATTAATTAAAGAAAGGAGCGTCGGAAGGAGGACAGGTGGAGGAGACAACAGGGAAGTGACAACAAGAGAAAGAAAAGGGGAAAGAGAAGTGGGATAGAGGACTATAAGAGAAGAAAAGAATAAGAGGATAGAGACCGTGGGGGTAGGATAAAGAAATTTGCCTTATTGTCCTCCTCCTATCCTCCTCTCTAACTTAAGGTGGTACCTATAAAAAAGGAATCTGAAGTAGGTGGCTTTTGGCAGTCGGATTAAGTAAAGCAAGTATATGATAAAGGTGTGATATATATTGATATTTGACTGTGTTAATAGAAATTCTTGTCTCTTTTTGTGTAAATAAGCTAAGAAGACTGGAAAATTTAACTGGAAATTAATCATTAACTAGCTAACAGAAAATTTATTGGAAAACTAAAAAGAAGGTAAAGGACATAAAATTATTTTATTTTCTTCTTTGGTAAAATATTGAAAATTTGGTATTTTTATTTTTTAGGGTGGTCTCCTGAAGGAGAATTTAAGGTGTATGGATTGTTGATTTGAACTTAACAATAACTTTAATAAGCAGAACTAAAGAAGTATTTGACAATTACTACAATATTTTGGACTGCCAGGTTATATATAGTAAGTGCACGATAAATTTGTATCATAGATTATTTTTGATAGTGTGAATTGAGGTTATTTAGCTTAAATTATTTAACATAATAAGACATAAGAATTAGAATAATACAAAGTAGCTATTTGATTTGCTACAAACAAAAGGGAACAAATTGTTGAGGGTCAAAGGTTATACAATCTGTAAGGTGTAATATAAGAAAGGTATAAGATGGTGACAGGAATTTAAAAACCAACCCCAAGTTTAGGCTCCTCTCAAAGAAGAGGGTAAACTGATATCATGGCCAAAACGCTGGACCCAATGCAAATAGTACTGGAGGAATTTCAAAAACTTAGACATGAAATGAGGCTGGAGATGAAGACTGAACTGAAACAATCAAGGAAAGAAGCTAAAGAAGATTTACAAAAAGAACATGGAATATTTGGGAAGAAATTGGAAAAAAATATCAAAGGAAAATGAAGGCACAAAAGGGGACATGAAAGAACGTAAAGGAACAACTAAGGAGCTGAAAATGACAACAGCAGACCTCATCGAACAACAGAGGTGGGAGAGCAATATAAATTTAATGTATGTGGTCCGTTACAGGGAGAAGTGTTTGAAGCTGAGAGGGGTACCAGAAACACAGAATCAGGATTTATTTGAAATAATAACTAACTCTCTGGCAGAATTTACAGGTATCATAAAGGAGCAAAGCAAAGCAAAGTAGCTTCATTTATATACCGCTTCATACCACACTATGGGGTGTCTAAGCAGTTTAAAACTGTAAGCTCATTGCTCCCCAACAATTGGGTACTCATTTTAGCGACCTCTGAAGGGTGCAGGCCTGAGTCTAGTCTGAGCTCTGGCTAGTATTGAACTCGCAACCTTATGGTCTATGAGTGAGTGGCTGCAGTACAGGCATTTAACCACTGCTCCACCAGAGTAGATGTGAAGGGATGCAAACAAAAACTTCAGGATCAACTCTTCTGTGGCAAGACAAAAAAATGTCCCCAGAGATGTTATAATCTCTTTCGTAAGACCCAGAACTAGAGAGGCAATTCTGCAAAAAAGCTACCAACAAGACTTTTTGTTAGACAGGAAAATAATTAAAATCTATAAGGATGTTCCAATGGTTGTGCTGAGAAAAAGACAGGAATACAAATTCTTAACTAATAAGTTATCAAGAAGAGGAATCAGATATGCTTGGGAGAGAATTGAGGGAGTCTCTTTCATGTGTAAACAAAGACAGTATAAAATAAACTTGGTAATGAAAGCAAAAGAGTTCCTGAAGAAAATACAGCCAGAAAAAGGTGATGAAGGAAGTAGAGAAATGTTACTGGAAGAGAGAATGAAGATGAGGGCCAGAACTAAAATGGATCATCAACAGGAAGAAGGAGCCAAGCTCAGAGAGGAGGAAGTACAAGAGGAGATCATGGAAGAGCTCACTTCAGAGGAAGAAAAGAGTATTCAAAAGAGTTTTGAAGAGATTGAAGCAGATGAAGAAGAGGGAGTGGAAGAGCAAGTATAAATTAGTTAGTCAACCAAACAAGTGAATAACTAAACATAAATATATAAATAATCAAGACCATGGCAATTAAATTTATTTCTTGGAATATAAAAGGGTTAAATTCAAGATTTAAGAGGAGTAAGACATTTCATTATTTAGCAAAGAAGAGATGGGACATAATATGTTTGCAAGAAATTAAAATTAGGAAAAATGAAACAAATTACATGAAGAACACCAAACTGGGTCAAATGTTCATATCGGCTAATGAAAAATGAAAAGGAGGGGTATTTATATACATTTAGAATAGATATAATGCCAAAGAAATATTCAGTGATCAGGAGGGATACTACATCTGGGTCGAAGTACAAAATGAGGATATAAAATACTTAATAATTGGAGTATATAGTCCAATTGAAAAACAATCAGAATTTTATAAGAAATTACATGAAGAGATTTTGGAATTAGAGATGGAAAATTACAAAATGATTATGATGGATGACTGGAACAGCATGATAGACCCAGAGAGAGATAGAATCTCAACAAAGGTAATCAAGAAGAAACAGAGGAAACTCCCTACTACTTTTTTTTTTTTTTTAGTTAAATGATCAACTGAACTTGACAGACGTATGGAGAGAAATAAACTCAAGTCAAGATGAATTTACTTTTTTTTCAGAGAGTCACAAATCCTCCTCCCGGATTGATATGTTTTTGGTCTCTCCTGAACTAACACTCAGGACTAAGGATATAGATATACTACCAAGAACTATATCAGATCATAATCCAATGATGTTAAAGATGGAAAACACAATTTAAAAATGTTCCTGGAAGATGAATGAAGTCAAATATCTTGGAATATGGCTCACTAAAATGAACATTGATCTGTTTGAGAACAACTACAAAATTAAATGGAAGGAAATAAAGCTGATTTGACAAAGTGCAATAAACTTAATCTCGCATTAACAGGGAGAGTAGAAACAATAAAAATGATGATTCCTCCAAAAATGAATTTTTTGTTCTGATGCATCCCTGGTGGCACAGTGGTTAAATGCCTGTACTGCAGCCACTCACTCATAGACCACAAGGTTGCGAGTTCAATACCAGCTAGGGCTGAGGCTCGACTCAGGCCTGCATCCTTCTGAGGTCGCTATAATGAGTACCCAGATTGTTTGGGGGCAATCAGCTCACAGTTGTAAACCGCTTAGACATCCCATGCACGATATGAAGTGGTATATAAATGAAGCTGCTTTGCTTTGCTTTGCTTTCATAACAAGAAAATATTTAAAGAATGGAATAAAGATCTAAAAGAGTTCATATGGAAGGCCAAAAGAGCAAGAGTAAACTGGAAAACAATGACAAGACACAAAAGTAATGGGAGGAGGAGTGTTCCAGATATGGAAATATATCATAGAGCCAACATGCTGGATTGGTTAATGGATTGGGCCCAACTAAAGAAGACAGAATTACTAAATGTAGAGGGCTTCAATAATCGATTTGGATGGCACAGCTACTTATGGTATGATAATGCCTCGGTACACAAGGAATTCAAACATCATATAATAAGAAGATCCTTATTGAGTGCATGGAACGAAATCAAAAAGATAACATATAGAAAAATACCATTATGGATATCTTCACACAAAGCTTTTTTTGGAAAATAAACAGCAGCGAAATCGTGGTTGAGATACAGGGATATATTAAAAAAACCTGACGAACAAAGATACGAACTTAAAACAATGGAAGAATTAGAACAATTAGAACCCAGAATACACTGGCTACTATATACGCAGCTGAAAGAAAGATATAAAATGGACTTTAAATTACAGGAATTCAAAGAAGAACCATCAGATTTTGACAGGTTACTGATATGGCCACAGGAAAAAAGAATAAGTAAACTGTATAAAATATTATTAAACAGAGAAAAAGAAACTGAAAAGATATCTGAAAATATGATAAAATGGGCAATTTTATGGAAAAACTATAGTTAGAAAGTTGGGAGAACGCTAGGAAAAAAACAAAGAAATTTACCCAATCACAGGATTAGAAAGAAAATCGGTGGAAAATGGAACAAAGATGGCATTTAACACCAGTGAAAATAGCAAAAATCTACAATGTCAAAACAAACAAATGCTGGAAATGCCCAAAAAAAAAAATAGGTTTGTGGCTACATATATGGTGGAGATGTTCCATAATGAAAAAATATTGGAAGAAGATTCATTTATCTATACAAGAAATGTTGAAAATCAAATTTGAGTTATTTTCAGAGTTGTATTTACTAAACATGACAAATAAGCTAAGTCAGCTAATAGAGAAAAAGTACTGAAGAACTCTTCTTTATATGTTCATGGCAGCAAGGCTTTTAATAGCACAGAAATGGAAAAAAGAAGAAATACCTACTGTGGATGATTGGCTAATGAAATTAATGGAAATGAAGGAAATGGATAGACTAACAGCGTTTAAGACATAAAGTGAGAAAAGAATGGGCTCCGATTGAGGAATATATAAAAGCAAGAAGGCATGAAGAAGAGGCTTTGTCCTGTACAGCTCCCAAATTTGGAATGCACTCCCCTTTATATATGTTATCAGTTCCAAGACTTTCTGCTTTTAGAAAGGATGTGAAGAAGACATATCTCTTCATACTGGCTTTTTATTGCTTTTTTATTGTTTTGCTTTTTATTGATTACTTTGATGATCTCAGAAAAAAAAATTTGATATCATTTTCTCTGGATGTCTTCAAAAAGAGGCTAGGCAGCTGGGGAATGCTTTAGCTGGATTTCCTACATTAAGTGGGTTGGAATCAATGGTCTATGGGACCACTTCAATGATTCTATAATTCTATTATTTTAATGGTTTTATTGTTTAAATTTGTTTGAAATGTTTCAATGGAAGCCATTGAAATCCACAAACACTTGGACAACTTCAACAGGAAA
>CM034703.1:246061107-246074883 GCA_020142125.1 Phrynosoma platyrhinos | reverse complement strand
TTTCAGGATGCCTCATTTCCACTTTATTTTCACTTTCTGGCCCACGTGCGATAATATCCTATGTCTCAAGGCTCTTGCCAGGAGTCCCCTTACATTCAGGGCCAGACTTTCAATTCAGCAGATTAAGGCAGTTGACTCAAATGGTTCTGCAAGGCCAGCTGCAAGGGTTGGAGGAGAAAGTTATTTGCCACTCATACTTTTTTACACATACATACACATACACATGTTAGCCTGCTGCCTTAGGTGCAAGGGAGGAAACTCTGCCACTGCTTGGTGTTGAAGAAAGCTCTCAGTCCAGACACCTTTTATACATAGGACTAGAAGGGGTGCCATTTGTATCTTCAACTCAGACAGCAAATTATCTTGGGGCAAGCCTGCTTACACCTACCATTTATTCTGCAACCCCTGTAATGTGGAAGGGCAATAAGTGAAAATACTTCTCAGAGTTTGTTTCAGCTGAATATAATTCAAATAAGATAGACACACATTCCCTCATTCACTTTCACAGATGAAAGGTCATTTTGTTATCCTCCCTTTTCAATCTTTTTCTCCTTCAATCAAGGAGGAACATTTCATTTCCTTTGATGTTCACTGTGCTCAGCTAGTGAAGGAATGAAAAACCCATGGAACATTAAGCCAATTTTACCATCAGCTGAAAGCACCACTAGTAACAACTTCATGAAGAAGAAAGGTTGATCACAGGGAGCTCTACTTTTTGTTTTTAGTGCAGAAGAATGACAAGTGTGTTTCACATCTTTGAAGAGAAAACACATCTGTTCCATTATTGTTTGAGCTAAAAATGTCTGAAGAAAAAAAAGAGGGAGTATTACTAAAAGAACATAAGGAGGTTGGTTTTAAAAGGATTCAATCCCCCTCTAGAAATCCCAGCACTGTGTCGTTTTATCTTGAACCTTGACTATTGAGTTAAGGTTTCAGAGATATTGGGCCTCGGCAGACGGCTTATTAAGCTGTCTTGGAGGCAGGGAAGAGGAGGGGCAGCCACATGCTCGGTGCCCCTTCCTCCTCCCGAGGTTGTTCTCTGAGCTGCCGGCCCTCCGCACAGCCGGCGCTCCGGGGGTAACCTCCTGCCGCAGCGTCTGCACACGCTGCGGAAGATAAGTCAGCGAAACACTTTTGAGGCGCACTTTTGCTGACTTGTGAAAGGAGTGCTATTTTAGCGCTCCTTTCAGGGGCAGCGAAAGTGTGCCGCTGGATCAAGGCATGGGGATGCCTCGATCCAGCGGTGCACCTTCCCATGGTGGCCCAGAGCCACCAGTCTGCTTCCCCCCCATTGTCAATTTAACTCAGGCCTGCACAACATATGGCCCACCAAAGGATTTTGGGCAGTCTGTGAGAGTGAGTAATGACTTCAAGGTTCTCTGCTGCTCGGCCCCCTCCTGAAGAGAGGACCATGTGGAGGAAGAGGAGGAGGAAGGGTGAATGTTCACCCTGCAAGTCTCCTTTGCTACCTGACTTTCTCCTGATGAGAGGGCTGGGCATAGGAAGAAGATGGAATTAATATTAATTAATATTATTAATTAATTAATATTTAATTAAAAGCTTTCTGCAGAAAGAAGTTTAACCTATTTTAATTTTGGCCCCTAGCTACTGCCAAGTTGTGCAGGTTTGATTTAACTGATGTATTTGCAAGGTTGTAGACAGTTCCCTGGTAATAACACCAGCCTGCAAGATTATTTCTCTTCTGCTGAGAAAGGGGGGGGGGGGAAGTGATACCCAGCAGCCATGGCATACTTAAGAGGTGAATTATTATATTGTTTACAAATATAACCACAAACAACTATGGGCTAAGGATGGAAAGAAAATTAAAAATATTTGAGAAAAAGTCAGAAAATATCCTGGAGTGATGAGAATCTTTGCTATTCAGGACTTGTTTTGTGCAAAATTTGCATAATTATTTCTGCAGAATATGCATTTTTTGCATAAGAAGCAGAATTTCCAGCACATAAAACAATATTTGTGTGTGGAAATTATTGTTTCCTATGCAGAAAATCTTGTTTCCTGTGCAAAAAAATACTGTTTTCTGCACCAAAAGTTCATGTTTTGTGAAGAATAGTTCACAAACTGCCATCTTTCCCAAACACATTTTTTGAACTCTCCCTCACTGGAAAGAAAATTACTTAAATTATTCCTTGCTTACCGTCCTTCAAGAATGAAATTAACAAAGAATTACATCCGTACTCTCTTCATTGAGTTATAGGCATGTGTGTTGAAACTACAAAGTTAATTTTAATCTTATTTTTGGATTTAGGAGTATAAAAACAGTTGTCAAACTGGAGGAATTCAGAGGGCTTTCCAAATCTTTGGCTGGCATATTGTAAAACAGTCATGATATCATAAGCTCAACTGTGACATTCCCCTCGAGTTAATCTCGACTCATGGTGACCCTATGGATGAGACATCTCCAAGACCTCCTCTCCTCCACTGCTCGGCTTAATTCCTGCAACCCCTTCATACCCGTGACCTTCTTAACAGAGTCCATCCATCTGGTATGTGGCCTTCCTCTCTTCCTACATCTCTCCACCTTCCCCAACATTATTTTTTCTCTGGAAAGCCCTCTCTTCTCATGATATGTCCAAAGTACGACAGTTTGGCCATTTTGTCTTCCAGGGAGGCTTCCAGTCTGATCTGCTCTAGGACCCATTTGTTTGTCCTTTTTGCTGTCCATGGGATCCTCAGCACTCTTCTGCAGCACCACATCTCAAATGAATTGATTTTCTTCCTATCATCTTTCCTAACCATCCATCTCTCACATCCATATATGGTAACTACTTTGTATTCACATTTGTGACTATTGCTGCGATGACAGATGACCCTGAAACCAATTTTAAAGGCACTCACCAACCTTGAGGAAAGGAGTTCTGTGGTGAGCAGAGTGCTGCAGCATGATGTGAATAGCCCCCTCTTGCCAACAAAATCTTTGTCAGACCATTACATGCTGGGGGGAAGGGCTAGTGATTTCATCTGTAGCACCCTGCTTGCCAACACCATCACTTGGGATAGCTGACTGGCTTTTAAAGTGGGTTTCAGTGGTTGGATTGAGAGGAGCATAGCTATGATTCCTGGGGGGGCAAGGATTGAAGCTACACCCCTTGATCAGGATCTCTCATTGACTGTCTTGGGGACTGATAAATAGTTTGCTAGAATGGGATGAAATTTTCATCCATACTGTTCATGTGAGGGTGTGGTATGAGCCTTTAAATTTTGCTTTTTAAATTAAATGGCCAACAAGAATTAGCAGAATTTGGGTGAATTTTGCAGGCAGTGTTGACCTTTCTAAAAGGATCAGGTCTACCATGTTTCAGCAGAATAAGGTAGGTTTGGAGGGTATTTTGCAAGAGCAGCCTTTTCAAAGATTTGGGAGAAAAACTTGGAAATTTGAAAAAATGTGTTAAAACCTTTACTTTTTATGGGAAAATGTTATGAGAATGACACATATCATAGGCTGCATCCACACTGCAGAGATAATCTGGTTTGACACCACTTAAACTGCTATGGTTCAATTCTACAGAATTCTGGGAATTGTAGTTTTGTGAGACATTTAGCTTTCCCTGTCAGAGAGAAGTGGTGCCACAACAAACTACAATTCCCAGAATGCCATAGCATTGAGCCATGGCAATTAAAGTGGTGTCAAACTGGATTATCTCTGCCATGCAAATGCAGCGATAGGGGTGGTTGTTTGTTAACATGCTTCTTATTTTCAGAAGCATAGATCCAGGGGCTTGAGAAATGTGATAAATGAAAAACAGTAAAAATTAGGTGGGTGGTGGGCATGGAGCAGAAAAAAGACACAAAAGGACTTATTTCTTTATTGCCTCTCAGTTCACAGGGGCTCCCATAGCACTGGACAAGTAAAAGCAATTAAAACAGTAAAAATATCAACTAAACTATAATTAAAAAAAGATTAAAATACTCCTTAAAACTGTTGAAAACAATTTGAAAACAATGTTAAAATTACAGTTTTGAAACAGATAAAGGAGAGCAGTTTTAATCACTAAAAGCCATGTGGGGTAGCAAGTTCAAAACAGATAGAGCCAGCCTAACTTCCTTTGTGGGGGAGTTTCACAGTTGGGATGCTGCTACACATGTACATATCAACCTAAACATGTACATATCAACCTAACTTCACAAAGTGTTGAGACATGCAATGGGACCTCACATTTCAAGTAGGTTCATATTGGAGAAAGTGGTCTTTCATATATCCTGGCCCTAAGCTATTTAGGGCTTTGTAGGTTAACAGCAGTACTTTGAATTAAACTTGGAAACCAATTGGAAGCCAGTGTAGTTCTTGAAAACCAGTGTTATGTGGTCTTTAAAATGCATGCCCAACACCAGTCTGGTTGCTACTTTTGCACTAACTATAGCTTGAACACTTCAAGAGCAGCCCCATATAGAGTGTATTGACTAATCAAAGACTTGAACATCCCGTATTTACCAATCACAATATATATTTCCATATTCCACAGACTGCAATAACAAATTTGACTGATCTACTCTTGGAATAAAGAACAAGCGAATGACATTTAACAGTGGATCGGTTAGGCTTGAATCTGATAATATTCATGTAGGTTGATTGTGAGACTTACATTTTCTTTATGTCCCTATGAAACATTGGTAGAGCACTGTTAATCCTTTGCTTTCTAACACTATCAAGATCTGCTCTATGTGATCAAAGCAATTATCATCAGTTTCTTCATGTAACCCTTTCTGTGCCATCCTTTAAGTTTTAAGTTTAAGTTTCAGTTATTTAAGGTCAGGGAAGGGAAAAACTGGTATCGTATTTGTGACCTTTCTAGTCAAGTTTGCAAATGCAAGAGCAGTTTGGCTTTGTTGATGTTTCATGGATGTGAAGACATCAGACCATCCACTTTGTGGATCTTTCCCCTACACAAGCTTTATAACCACCCAGTAAAGGTAATGTTAAAGGTTTCCACTTTGACAATATTGTCTTATCATGTCTGACTGTAAGGGGTGGTGTTCATCTCCGTTACTAAGCCAAAGAGCCAACATTGTCCAAAGACAATTCTGTGATCATGTGGCCATCATGACTGCATGGAATGCTGTTACTTTCTCACTGAAGTGGTACTTATTTATCTACTTGTACTTTTACATGCTTTCAAACTGCTAGGTTGGCAGAAGCTGTGACTAGTGATATGGGAGCTCACTCTGTCACATGGTGCTTGGGTCTTGGACCACCAATCTGCCAACCTTATGATTGTCAGAGTCAGCATCTTAACCACTAAGCCACTGCATCCCCAAAGTATCACACTTTGAAGAAATTTCATCAAAATGCTAAAAATTATATGAAGGGTTTTGCCTCTAAAATTTATTCTTCATTCCACCAGATTTGTCTTATGGAAAGTTAGAGAGGGTTTAAAATGCATGGGGTAAAGATCTGGGAATCAAGGTTGAGGATAAATAAATGATTGGCTACCATATGGATTAGATCTCTAAAGAAATCAATCTCATTGACTTTGAGCTAGCATGATCTTAAAGTACTTCATCAAGGGTACCTCATAACATTTAGAATTAACTATATTAACTCCATCTAAAGTGCATTCTGTTGACATAGCTGTGAGGCCCTTGGCACATGGGTGGATCTGGTGATTTTGCCCTTTGGTGGAAGATTTCTGGTAAAAATATATTTGAAGAAATTGATTTTATTACTGGACAAACGTTGGAAGCCTCACCTATTATTGAGCTACTCTCATTGTTCATTAATAATGAATTACAAGTAACGTACTATAGATATACCTCTATTAACAAAGTAGATGTGTACCTTGGCTTTACTCCTTTAACAGAAACTTTGGTATCAGAGGCTGAAATAAATATAAAGAATAGGGTTATGTTCCTACAGCACAAAGGAAGAGCAGTTCAACATGTTTAAGCACACTTTTTATTCAAAACAAACAAAGGTCACATGTGAAATGAAATAACCAGGTCAAGAAAGCCTTGCATAAGTAAATAAAAACATTTTGAATCTTTTAGAGATGCTATTAAGGCTTCTTCCAAAATGTCTCAAGGGATTTCCCCCCTGACAGGCTCCACTTTTCTTATTATTCCCATTTTGATGGTAAAACTTAAAGATCGGTGTTTTTTCCAACTCCAGAGGTAGCTGGTTGGGCAGACTAATCTGCTTTTACCTTTGTTTCTGTTCCACACATCCTCAGACAGTGATTCTGAAGTATAAGTAAGTGATTATAAGTAAGGTATGATTATAAGTAAGGTATATTTACCTTACTTATAAGCACACACAGCTCCACGTAATGTAGAACCCCATTCTTTCTCAGCTCAAGCTTTATTGCATTGTTTACTGCAGACATGCTGATGAAACCCAACACTGAAAGTCTGTCTTTCTCCAGCCCTCCTTCATCATCCTTTCAAAGGCTATGCTGTTGGGGGGGAGAACCTTCCAGCTAGACTGGAGACAAGAGAGAAAACGGTTGAGTTGGACTGGGCTCCCATAGAAAGTTTTGGTAAAAAGGAGCTTCTTTGTCTGAGGCTTTGGTTACAGAGCTATGCCTGTAATTTACTTTATGTGTGCAGCAGTTGCAAAAGTTGGAAATTGGAAAGGAGTTTCTTCTCAATTTCTGAATAGGTGAAAAGCTAAATTATAGAATTTTGCACTAATGGAGACAGTAACTGCCCAGTTTAAAATCTTAAATGAGATACACATGACTGAATATTTTTTAGATTATTTGGTTACAATTTATTGAGTATGCCAATAATAATTCAGGCAACATTTACCCTCCTAAGTCACACACTAGCATCTGGAATCATCTGTTGTTGCTGTGTGTCTTCAAGTCATTTCTGACTAATGGTAACCCTAAGAAAAATCTATCAGATGGTTTTCTTGACACAGTTTGTTCAGAGTGGGTATGCCTTTGCTTTCCTCTGAGGCTGAGAGAGTGTGACTTGCCTAAGATGACCCAGTGGGTTTCCATGGCTGAGTAGGAATTTGAACCCTGGTCCCCAGTCACAGTACAATGCTCAAACACTAAACCACACTGGCTCTCCTAGACTCATGTACTTCTTTTTTACATTTCCTCATTGGAATAGATTCTATATTTTTGTAATATTTATCTTTCTTGTTTCTCTTAAATGTTTTATCCCAGGAATTTTTTCTTTTCTTGTTTTTGGTTCTGTCTTGTTATTTTCTGCATTCTTTGGTTACATTATTTAAATACATTTTTTTAAAAAAAAACCAGTTTGTCATCCACATATAAACAGCAACAGATATCATTACAGAAAGAGTAGGGTGAGTGAATTTACTATGCACCCATCCTTGTGAATTTGTGGCACATGTACATCATGGGAAGTGGTTGAATTTTCTTCTTATATCTGACAAACCTTTAGCATCTACCCTATATTCTTATACAAGAAAAATGCAATCATCCATCTGGGAGAAACAGATGTCATCATGCACAGACAACAAAAGGACATTTCAAAATACACTGTTTGGGGGGAAGTATTGTTTTGTTTTGTTTTTGTCAATGGAAACTTTTTATCTACATGCTTATTGGCCTTATCAAAGAATTCTAAAGAATTCTAACTCACTAAAAGGCTAATGAAACAGGATTTTCTTTTTACAAGAAAGAGTTCTTTTTTTCTCTCTCAGCAAGTCTTAGGGTGTATCCACACTGCACAATTATAATAGTCTAATAGCAATTTAATTGTGATGGCTCCATCCTTTGGAATTCTGGGATATGTAGTTTGGTGAGATCCTTAGAATTATTTGATAGAGAGTGCTAGTCCACTCTTCTGAATTACACCATGAGAGTCTGTAGAAGAAAAGTATGAGTAGCCCACCAAATTACAAATCTCAGGATTCCACAGGATGGATTCATTGCAGTTAAAGTGGTATCAAAGGTATATAATTGTACAGTGAGGATACACCCCTAATCTTGTGTTTATCAGTTTATATGGGACAGTAACTAGATTAATTTTAGATAGTATGGGAAAGGATATAATTCATTCAGTCCAGTCCTGTGTAACACATGGCCCATGGAAGACATGTAGTACCCTCAGCCATTTTTGTGATCCCTTGATGCTGACACTGATAATGCCACCAGATTTGCTGATGTAGTGGCAATGGGGACCAAACAGCTGATTTTTCTTTAAAACAAGACATGTGTTTTCCTATTCACCTTGTCTGGAAGTGAAGTCATGGTTCAGAAGCCTTCAAGAAATCCAGTTCTTCAGGTGAAAAGGCACAGCATGTATCTTAGTAGTAGAACTTTTTGCTTCTGATGTAGTAGTTTGGGTGTTGGACTAGAACCTCAAGGGTTCAAATCCCTGCTCATGCATGGAAATCCACTGGGTGATCTTGGGTAAGTTACACTCTCTCAGCCTTAGAAGAATGCAAAGAACAACTCTTGCCAAGAAGCCCTCTTAGCATTGCCATAAATTGGAAACAACTTGAAGGCACACAGCAACCAACCGCTACAACAACAAATGCAGCAATGCCATCAGCAGTGGTGGGGGTGGCCTCCCATCTCCAAAAGTTGACTAACCTGAAAAAGCCCTTTGTAAAGTTCTACTGTTGAGTTTAATCACACCAAGTGAAAACATATTCTTCATTGTCTCTCAGAAGTGTGTGCATTCTTGCATCTGCCTTCCTATTTTCATATGGATTAAATGCATTTGCCTAAGATGGAAAGGACCGTGGTTTTAAAATAACTGGCAAAGTGATGAATCAAGACAACTGAGGTAAACAAGCAAGCAAAAAAAGGAATAATTTGACCCCACAACAAATCAAAATCAAATATGTATTCTGTATTCTCAGTCTGAGACAAAAAGGTCTGCAGTGTCAGACACCGGCAGGCAAAGTCCTTTGGTGATTCATTCCAGAGCAAAGGGGATAGAAGAGAAAATGCTTGGTTAAATGTAAACTTATTTTTCACTGGTATTGTAAGAAGATGAAATGTGAATATGGAGCGAGGTCCCATGTGGCTTCAGTTGAGTTCAATTCCTAGTAGAGTGATATATTCACTGCAGATTTTAGCCAATAGTTTATGGGAACCATCCAAGGTGCTGAACTTTATCTCTAAATAGGTTCCATACCTTGAACCTTTATAGCAGTGGTTCCCAAAATTTGGTCTACCAGGTAATTTAGACTTCAGCTCTCAGAAGCCCTAGCCAGTTTGATCAACAGTTGGAAATTCTGGGAGCTGAAGGCCAAGACATCTGGAAGACCAAAGTCTGGGAATCACTGCCTTAAAATCTGGATGAAGATGTGGTGTAGATTCACCACTTCACTGACATAAAATCTACCAGCCACCCCTCATCCTTCAGAGGCTGGAAGCAAAGTAGTTTCTGCCTCTTTCCCTCTGCTCTTCTCAGGAACAGAGGGGATCCACTTGATGATGAATTGAAGGCACTTTAGCTTGCATTTTGGACCACAATGGTTGATTTATTACAATGATTCTCAATATTTGGGCTGCCATTTCTTAAGCTGTCCAGAGCTTCTGTGAGCTGGAGAACCTGGAGGACCAACGTTTGAGAACTATTGGTCTAGTAAATGGTCTCTGAGAGACATTAATGATGTAGCCTAAGAACTGTTTAAGATATCAATCAAAGCAAGATGGCAGTGAGTCATGATCTTGGCAGTCCCTTTGTCCCTCCACGTCCAAGACATGCTGAATCATTTTTTAGCTGATTCAGTACTATGCAGACTTGGCCTTCATGCTGAGTGAACAGCACATGCCAAACAGCCATCAACAACTTCCTAGTAGCTAACACTGCCTGAAAAGTTACCACTAGAGGGTGTGAGCATCACAAGCAATGCAAGATTTGGAGGTTTTTGAGCCCCTGCTAGAAGTTTACAAAGCTGGCTGTGAGGAATCTGTCTCAGTGGAACTTAAATCACATACTCCCCTCTGTCCTGATTGCTTAAATATGTCACTGGTTTTATTTTTATGTAGGCATCAGCTCATGTTGGAGAATTCCCAATGCAGTGTTCCCTCTTTAGTCAGCATTGCCCTGGAGGTTACCCTTCAGCCATCTGTCCAACACACCATCTGACTAGACCTTCTGTTAACCCTGCCTCCTGAGAAGCTAGATTAATGCTGTCAGGTGCTTTCTGCTTTCTGGAAATGGGGGTGGGAAACTGTTGTTGTTAAGATGCAACTCTGAATAAGATGCTCTGAATGGAGCATGCAAATTAAAAAATAGGGTTGATGCATGTTTGCTTTTAGAGCTGTCAGTACTGTATACTTAGTTCTATAAACAGGACTGGTTTTACAAGGAAAGCCAATGGGAGGGGAAATCAAATAGATAGAGGCCAAAGTGCAACCTTTCAGATATTGCTGAAATGCAACTCCCATTAGCTCTAACAAGTATAGGAAATGTTGAGGAATTCTGGGAATTTGAAGTCCAGCAAGATCCAGAAGGCTGTCCTTTGCACACCTTGGACATTAGCAATAATAATAGCATTTATGTTTCTATAGCACTTCATACTGAACTCAGCACTCTCAAAGCAGTTTACAGTTTGTAAGCGAATTGCCCCCAACAAACTGGATACTCATTTTACCAACCTATGAAAGGATGGAAGTCAACCTGGAGCCTGCTGGGATCAAACTCACCACATTGTGGCTGTAATACCGGTATTTAACCACTGTGCCACCAGGGCTCCCTAACTCCACCTTGAGTTAAACCAATGCTTTCTTACTTGTCTCTCCTGTTTAGGATCACATATTCCCCATTATATGACAGGACTAAATCAAGGGTGGATACTTGTTACAGTGGACTGTCGGGGTTTGGTTCCAGGACGCACCATGGATACCAAAATCTGTGGATGCTAAGTCCCATTAAATACAGTGGCATAGTAAAATGGTTTCCCTTAGGTAAAATAGCAACACACACACACACACACACACACACACACATAGGTTGCTATGTTATCTAAGGGATTACTGGTTTATCTAAGGGATTACTGTTTTGTGGATTTTAAGTAGATCAGCCACAGTTGGCAGGGCAGTATGGGAAAGACAAGTATTGTCTATGTGAGACCTAACTCAGATAATACTTTGGAGGTATGATCT
The DNA here is from genome assembly GCA_020142125.1 of Phrynosoma platyrhinos. Lineage (NCBI taxonomy): Eukaryota > Metazoa > Chordata > Lepidosauria > Squamata > Phrynosomatidae > Phrynosoma > Phrynosoma platyrhinos. Next base: position 246,063,823 of record CM034703.1, on the reverse strand, counting down.
GGTCCTATATTTCTTTGGTAATATTAGCAGAATGAGGAGTTTGCTTTCCACAAAATTTTTATAGCAGCCTAAGTCTAGGTAGGATAATTATTGGGCTTTATTTTGTTTCAATCCTGTCATATAATGGGGAATATGCAATCCTAAATAGGAGAGACAACAAGTAAAGTACAGTCTGCCCTCCATATTCACAGATTCTTTATCCACAGTTGTATTATCTCAGTTAAGTCTCACATAGACAATGTCTTTCTCATACTGCCTTGCCAACTGTGGCTGATCTACTTAAACCATCTATGCATTCAAAATCCACAAAACAGTAATAACTTTGTTGGGGCAACCAAAATGCAAAGAATACATCATGCAAACATCCGAAGCTCCACTGGCTTCTTCATCAAGCAAAGGTGTTAAAATTATTTATTTTTAATTTTCCTGTATTTGCATAATTACAGTAATTCCTGTTCTCCATTAAAAATATTTTTATTTTAGCTTTTTTTCACAAGTACACAAACACAGCAAAGATTTTATTAAAAAATAAAAAATAGGCATGGAGTTAGTCTCCTTTGGAATGACAAGTGGGAGGGGGAGAGAGAGTGAAGGAGGAAAATCAGACCCTATCCTGCCACATAACTGCTGTAATGATGGAACTGAAATGAACAAATTTTTTGTACCTGTGCAGCTGCACTATAATAGCAGTTTGAGCTATTGACAGGTTTTGCCCATCAATGAAAATGTGCCCTACAGTAACAAATTAAATTAAGTGTGGTAGAGCTGTCATTAAGAGGGTTTGGGGGTGTGGGCCACAACAGGGGACACCCTACACACAGCTGACACCACTGCTCTTAAACATCTGCCTTTTGGAAGAAACTGGAAGTGGTGTTTGTCTGTGTCCCTTTAAAATGCTGAGAGATGGTGTGAGTGGGGTGATGATGTGAGTGGGATGCTGTCAGTGGGAGGAGAAAGGAGAGGGCCCAGGATGTTGCTGTTTTAATTAATTTTTTAAAAAGTTTATTAAAAAATTGAATTGTTTATTCTTTTTCAATTTTCTTTAAAAACATCACATCTTACCAAATTTTAACTTTAACTATATGAAACTCTGTGTGTGTAAATATGTTTAAGCTGTGCATATGATATTGTAATTTAAAGGTATAATTTTAATTTTGCTGGTTGTCTACAAACTACCGTCAGCCCTCCATAACAATAGAATTATCTATTTAGCCAAGCATTCATAGCTTGAAAATATTTTAAAATATTTGAATTCCAACATGCAAGCCTTGATTTTGACATTTTATATGATGGACACCATTTTACTATGCCATTGTACCTAATGGGACTTGAGCATCCATGGCTTTTGCTACTGAACCAGACCCCAGCAGATACCAAGGGACCACTGAATTATATATAACATTCAATGATATATGGGAATTATGATTTATGAGAAACATTAGCACAAAACATTTACTTTAAAAAATGTGTATGGTTTGGTGTGGGAGGAGATCAGTGGGGGGGATGACACCATGATTTACTTCACTGAGTGACACCAACCCTAGTGACGCTACAGTATGGTGGCAGCAAGGTGGACAGGTACTGGCCAATGATGCTGTTATCCTGTTAAAATTCCACTTTTTAGCCTTGTGTGGTAAAGTACTTATTCAGATGAGATTTGTCATTGCCTTCTTCTGAGGAGCTGAGAGATTGTGTCTTACCAAGTCACCCACTGGGTTTCCATGGCTTTCCATTGCTTTGCAGGGATTTGAACATGGTTTCCTGGAATCTTACATCAACACTCAAATCACTACACCATGCTGGTACTCAACATTTAAAGTTTAAATACCTTCACATCCGATCACAGGTCAACTATAACAGCAAAACAGGTTTCTGGGCAAGAACAATGACATTTTGTTGGCTACCTGCAGTCCACGCTTGAGTGGTTCTCAGTGTTTGTATTAATGGAAGCATTTATAATGGAATTCCTGCTCTTCATTTGGTCAGAGTTGTTAGCATATCTGACACCTCCATGCTGTAAATGCTGCTTCATATTGACATATTTTGATAGCTGGAGCCAGGCATGTTTTAAGAGGTCACTATGACCTTTGGGACACTAGGAAGTTTCACATCGGAAAGGGACATTGACCCAAAGACATGTGGAGGGTCTAGATCAGTGATTCCCAAATTTGATCCTCCATGAGTTTTGGACATCAGCACCCAGAAGCCCCAGGCAGCTTGGCCAGCAGTTAGGAATTCTGGCACTTGAAATTCCAAAGATCTGCAGAACCAAAGTTTGAGAACCACTGTTCTAGATAATACTATAAAAATGCAAAATGCAAATCACTCTTTCCTCCCCCCCAGACATCTACATTTCCTCTCATACTGGCGACAAAGGCAGTCCCATTGGACTAAGGCAAATAAGACCATATCTCCATCCATCTTGGGGTTTCACATATCCAATAACTTTATTTATCCAGAGGTAAGATCATCAACCAAAATTGCCCTTTTTGTCAATTAAATACAAACAAATTCTTTGTACTTTGCATGGGCATATTAAGTATCTCTTGAACCTCTGTAATAGGATATAAATATCTACTCCACCCACGTCCAGTTTGCAAACACCAGAGCTCTGTCCAACTGTCCATAGCTTCATCCTCCTGTATCACGCTCAGATGTCATCTGAGCCACACTCATGGATTTCTCTTCAGGACTGGTAGATATCCCCCCACTACAA
>CM034703.1:246035583-246049882 GCA_020142125.1 Phrynosoma platyrhinos | reverse complement strand
CCCCCCCCCCATGCCATGGAAGCTGCAGAGTCCTACATTTTGTCAAGGACCCCAGCCATTGAAGACCAGATCATCTCAGGTGACTGTGAGGGGGGCCTCACTGCTGTCCTGTCCCTCTTTGAACCCCTTGATTCCTTTAGCCTCTCCTGTGTGCGTGTGCATGTTGCTTATCTTTTGCCTTTTAATGCCTATTCATAAAATAATTGCTGTTATTTGCAAACCTGCCTCAAGAGTTCTGTGAATATGGACCTAGTATAACTGGTAAAAGATCTAGTGGGCTGTTCACCCCCAGCCCCTACATTTCAGCTAAATACAAATTCCCCTGAGTAATTGGTTTTTGGAGTGCCCTCCAGAGGACATGTCCTCCATGTTGGGTAACAACCCATCAAATGGAAACAGTATCCACTATTTGTCATAAAAGAATGAGACCACATATACTTATGATAAGAGCTGTTGCACATAAACAAGAGAGGAGGTGTCATTTGAATTGTCATAAAATGGTATCTTCCATTGTTAGCCAGGAAGAAAAGAAACTTGTGTCAAGACATGATGCTGAGAAAAGGAGAGGTATGTTCTGGTACATCCTGCTAACTCAGGGCTGTACTGTGAGGCCTTGATTCTAAAAGTCAGGTAGTAGGGGCCCCTATGACTGCTATTCCAGCTGTTTTTCAGACCCTTGGCACCTCTAGACTGCCCCTTATCTGCCCTGATTATTCCTAGCTAGCCCTCTTTTCCCACATAAATTAACTGAACTGAAAATGAATTGTGCAAACCTTCCTGACCAAAGACTGGAAATGTGTATGCATCACAGCTGTAAATACACCTTGTGATGCTCAGTGGTTCCCAGTGGGTTTTTCAGTGCAGATTAAAGATGTGCATCCTCACTCATGTTAATTAGTTGTATTCATTCTCTCCACCTTCCCTGAGCTTTGTGGCCAATATGTGTAGTGCAACTTCCACATGATGCCCCAAATTTTGGTTAACTGTTGTTTTGTCTTTTCAACAAAAGTTGGCCAATTGTCAGATCCTATATGGTGTGGCAGTCCATGACATGGTATAATATCTCTCAAAAGTGATCTGGCAACTTCAGAAGCTTTTTCAGTTCTGGTAGGATAAGTCTCTATCCAGCCAGTATAAGTGACCACAAATACCAAGAGATACTTATAGGCTCCATCTCAAAGCATTTCAGTGAAATCTACTACTAGAGATTCACAAGGAGTGATGCTACTATACTGAATTTCTGGAGGCCTCTGAAGTCCTTGCCAAGGATTGTTTTTGGCACAGATAAAACATCTAGATGAGGCTACAGTCACCAGGGGATGCAATCCATCTATGTACACCTGTCTTTCCAATAGCTGGTCCAATGCACTTTTGCCTAGATGTGATGCAGCATACACTTGTTGCACCACCTCCCAGGCCAGGGTTTGAGGTACAAAAATTCATCCGTTGGGTAAAGTCCACCACCTTTCAGAGGTATTTTTAGCCTGCATTTCTTTTTCTGCCAATTGGACCTTGGCTTCATTATATTTTGGATGTAAGTTGAAAATTGGAATATGGGGATCGTTATGAGCATGCCCATTTCTTTTAGTTTCAAGGCTGCTCTTCTTGCTGCTTGGTCAGCTTGATGATTTCCTGACATCACTGGGTCTCTTACACTCTGATGACCTTTGCAATGGATCACGGCTACTTTCCTTGGGATCCATACTGCTGAGGCTGATCACCTTGATTACCTCGGCATTTTTCATAAAGTGCCTGAGGCCCGCCATTTTGGCTTGAAGCTGACTAAAGGTAGGCACAGTCCCCTTGTCCACCTCCATGTCTGATAGCTCTATGAAAGGAAGGCTTGGTTGTGAAGCGATCTCCTGAAACACCATAGACTCTGCTGGAAACTCTGCTGGAGACTGCGCAGGAGGTGGCAAATCAGGGCTGTTAGGGCCAAGGGGAGATTGGGTCTTCTCCGCCATAGGCTCATGGTCCAGAGAACATTCTGACTCATTCTCTGAGTCCTCATCCAGGCAGGGCACGATACTTCCCAGCATTCTTCATAGGTGTCTGCTGCAATTAGCACATCATCCACATATTGTAGCAAGACTCTTTTTCCTAGAATTGAAGGGAATTGCTGCAAATCCTGACTAAGGGCAGAGCCAAATAATATAGATGAGTTCTTGAACCCCTGTGGGCTCCTCTGTCCTGCTTTCGAGGACATAATATTGGACCTTTCGACCAGTTATTCTATTTTTGTGGGGTTTTCAGGCTGTGTAGCCATGTTCTAGAAGAATTTCTTTCAGACGTTTTGCCAGCATCTGTGGCTGACATCTTCAGAAGAAAAAGAAAAGAAGATGCCAGCCACAGATGCTGGTGAAACATCAGAAAGAAACTCTTCTAGAACATGGCCACACAGCCCGAAAAAACCACAAAAAATATGGATGCCAGCCATGAATGCCTACGACTTCACAGTTTTTCTATTTTCCCATTGAAAGGCAAATAATGGTTGACTCTTTGATGCAGAAAAAGGCATCTTTTATGTCAAAGATGGTGAAGTGGGTGGCCACAGTGGTAATTAGACCCATCAACACATAAGGGTTGGGCACCACTGGGTGTATGGTCACCACAGCTTGGTTGACCAATCTCAAGTCTTGTAGTGGATGATAATAGTTGGTGCCAGGTTTCTGCACTGGTAACAGGGGATGTTCCAGGGTGATTGACATTCTTTGATGATCTGGTATTACAACAGGTGGTCTAAATGCTTCTGGATTCCTAGGATTGCTTCTCTGGGGTTGGGATATTGTCGAACATGAAGTGGTTTTGCCTGCAGTTTGAGTTGTACTTCTACTGGAGGAGCGAACCTGGCTGTTCCTGGGGCATTATCCTCCACCCATACCCCTGGGACATTAAATTACTTCCATATAGTGGGATTCTCCTGGAGTTCATAAACTTGGTAACATCTCCTTCCATTGGGCATGGTGGTTCCCCTAAAGGCTGTGCAGGTTATCCATCTGTTTCAAAAGATATCTGAGCCCTTAATTTAAACAACAAAACACACCCCATAAGTGGTACTGGACATTCGGGCACATATAAAAACTTGTGTACCACCTGATGGTGGCCATTCGGGCACATATAAAAACTTGTGTACCACCTGATGGTAATTTAATGTCCCAGGGGTATGGGTGGAGGATACAAACTCATTCCTGTAGGAGAGGTTGGGATTCCTTGACTCTGGTGGTCCCTATAATTTGAATATTTTGATTGGTGAGGGGGGACAATCGGTTGAGTGACAACTGACTTATCAGTGCCAGTATATATCATGAAATAAACTTCTTGGCCGCCCAATTGAACTTCGATTATAGGTACCTCAGGGCCATGATTAAGGGGATTTGGTCAGCCTCAGTCCCAATCTTCCATCTCTGACATACCAATGAACTCTCCTTGATCCTCTGGAGGATACATGGGGGCCGATTGATACACATGATGACTAGCTTGCCCTCTTATGTTTCTCTCTCTCTCTGGGTGGGTTGTTGACTTCTTGGTCCTTTTTGTGGACATTCATTCTTCCAACATCCATATTCTTTGAACTCTGCACATTGATCCTGGCTTAATCTTCCCTGCAACCTTCCCCCTCTGACTCCTCGTCCTCTTGGTCCACACCACTGTCCTCTTCCTCTCGGAGTCCATCCTGGGCTAGCTTCTGTTTAAGACAGCCACCAGCAATTCTGCCTTCTGTTTCCTCCTCCTCTCTCTCTTTTTCTTCTCTTCCTGGTCTCTTCTTACATAAACCTTCTGTGCAATCTCCAGCAGCTGAGTAAGATTCATGCCCCAAAATCCTTCTTGTTTCTGTATCTTCTTTCTGATATCAGGCACACTTTGAGTCACAAAAGCTCCATTGACCAACCTCTAGTTTTCAGAATCTTCAGGGTTATGGGGAGTGAATTGTCAGTAGGCATCCAAGAGCCATTCCAAAAACGCTCCCAGAGCTTCATTTGGATCCTGAAGAATGTTCGATACTTTAGCCATATTTTTGCATGCCTTTCTTCATTCTTTCTAGGAGTAAATTCTGGTAATCAGTCAATAATTGGAACTGTGCCTCAATATTTGGGTTCCAATTCGGGTTTTGTAGTGGCACCCTAGTTCACGCCCACTCATCTGGATTCTTCTCCCTCTGGGGAATTTGTTCCTTGGCAGCTGCTTCAGCATTCTGAATAATGTGCTGTCTTTCTTCTATACTAAATAGAGACATCAACAATTGTTGGCAGTCCTGCCAATTGGGCACATGTGAAGCTTGGAGCACAAATCAATCATGGCTTGCAGTTTCCCATTATAAGGGGGGTAATGTGTTTTCCAATTTAACAGATCTGAAGTGGTGAAAGGAGTGTAAACATATGATTTTACCCTTTCTACTTGACCTTTTGCTCCAGGCAACATCTAGGCCACTTGTCTCAAGGGCATAGTCTTTTGATATATGGTCACATCTTCCTTTTCTTTCTTCTGTAACAAAATCTCATCACTGTTCAATTCTGCTATAAGGGGTGTCTTTTTTATACATTTCCTGTCCTTGTTCCTAAGATCATAAGGTGATCTAGAATCCTCTTTTCTGTCTGTCGAGTTAGAAACCTCTATTTCTTCAGGCAGGGTTGAGGTGGGAACCCCCTTTGGGTGAACCACCTGTTTTTGAGGAGGATTCAGTTGTTCTTTGGGTTGTCCTCAGTTTAACCCTGTGGTGAATAAAGCGATAAGGGGGTGGCACACTAGGACCTTCTGCCTCTTCTGAATCAACCAAAATTGGCTTTTGTTGTTTTTGGGCCATCTTCATCATTTGGGTAACCATTACATTAGAATTGTTTTCCCAACACCTTTTCAACCATGGAGATGAAGTTTTGACTACATTATCTGAAGAATCTACATAAGGAAATTGGTTAGGATGCTCAAAACTACAGAATACACCCATCTCACAGTATCTGAGTCTAGGGTTCCCTTCGGCTGCCACCCAACATTGAATGATGGCCATTCTATTCCACAAAAAGTACACAACTTCCCCAGATTCATGGGGGGGGGGGGTGTTTCCTTCATAATCTCCACTAAATCCTTTACAAAAGTTTTTCATCATACATTCCAGTGGAGTATTTTTACTCCCACTACCTCCCATCACCTCCCAATACAGTAAGACAAAACAAGTATACAAAAGGTATAGGGGGTTTGGATACTGAGTAAGGGGTCTCAGAATCTGACACAAGGGGTTTTGTAATGTTACAACTTTCACTGTTTCTGATTTGGTCACCTTGAATCTCATGGTCTGGGACAGGAACTCTGGCAACTACTCATCCACACAATCATACACCAACTACTCCAACAACATTCTTCCCAAACCCTATCCTAATTCCTAGTTTAGTGGTTTCACAGCTCCTCACTGGAACCACTATTCAGGCCAAACTTAGGGGGTGATCAGGCCCCTTATCTTCTCTGTATGGGAGGTACCAAATTATTTCCCCCTTATATTTGCCTGTTATTGTCTGTTCTGGAGGATGTTAGATGCCTGGATTCTAATCCTATTTTCAGGGTTCTGTAGCATGATCCCAATCCCAGGGTGGCAGCGGCAGGTTAGCAAGGCTCTTCTGATCAAAATGGTTGGTGGTGCCGGAGATGGCATGGCAGCCTCTCCCAATCCCAGAATGGGGTGATGGCTAGAGTGGGCATAGTTGCCATCTTGATCCTGGACAGGAGCCCCCAAGAAATGTAGCAGATTTTTAGTGGTAATCAGAGCCTGAGACGCAAATAAGATGGAAAGTACAGGTTTTATTTTAGCCAGCTGTGTTTCAGATGGATCATTCCCAAAGTCTGAGCCCTGATTGTACTGGGGTGAGGGCTTTGATATATTCTTAGCTTTGCTGGATTTGGCTTCAACATTCAGCCTACATATTCTACTACATATAAGGCACAAATATACAGTTCATCAGCTAGGTTGGTTACCTAACTTACATCACTTCCTCTCTTTGTTCTAGCCTTAGAACATGTCTTAACTTTCTTACTACTATCTTATGTCTACATTTTGCTGGCTCAGCTATGTACACAGGCCTTGCTACATAGGCAGTTTCCCTAGTTTATTTCTCCCTTCACTCACAGTTTCTATTTGCTTACAAATGTCTTTATTTTTCCACCTTAATACGGGTCCTCTTTTCCCACTTTTAAAAAAGATGGTAACAACATTTGCACTCCTCCAGTCTGTTGGGACTTCTCCAGTTCTTCAGGTATTCTCAAAGACTATTGACAGTGGTTATGGAACCACTTCTACCAGTTGCTTTAATACTCTTGGATATAGTTCATCTGGCCCGGGAGATCTGAATTCATTTATACTGGCCAGATATACATGTACTACCTGTTCATCTATTCTGTGCTTCATTTCCCCTTTTGCATCATCTGCTTTATAGAACTTTAGACCTAAGAACATATTCTCCCACTGAGATAAATGGAACTGCAAAGCTTAACTTTGGGATGGATCATCTGAAGTATTATATAATTAATAATGATGCTGTTAGTCATGGTCAGATACCGTATTTGTTAGCAATCTACAGTTATGATAGATAGATAAACAGACAGATAGATGGATAGATAGAGCAATAAAACAGGATATGTAAAATCCCTTTCAAATCATTAAAATGCAAGCCAATAAAAGGAAAGGTTAAGGAAATAAAAAGTGGAAATGGCATAAGATTACACAAAACTCAAAACCAGAGTTCCCACTCAGATTACTTACTGAAAGCAAGCAAAAGCACTAGATTCACAAATTACATATAATTTCTGAGCATGAACACAGTAACATACCAAAAAAACCTTGAGATGATTTCTTTTTCTTGATGGACAGGTCTTACAAAGATAGTCATAGATCTTGCTCTGGCTAATGCTAGTTATGACATAAATCTCACTGAAACCAAAGGGATACATTAATCCTGGTTATATTTGCTCCATTGCTTCCAGCATCCCAGTGTTTTCATCAATGCCTTCTTGGAGGATAGTTGAAAGACTATCCTCTGTGAGTGAGGCATTTCACTTGGTTTGAGGACTTCACCAACTACACCCCAAATTGGTAGAATTCAAAGATATAGCCATGTTAATCTGTAGAATCTGTATATAGAGAGATCTTGTATGTAGAGATCAGTATGTAGAGAGACCTTTGAGATTAACCGAAAGAAATTGGCAGCATGAGCTTTCATAGACTTTAGTCTACTTCCTCAGATGCATTGGAAGCATGGTTCTTGTACTGCTTTAGTAATGTTGTAAGATCTGTGGCAGTAGTAATGTTTGGATTAGCTACAGTGGTGGCTGGTACCTGCCATGTGAGTGAGGCAGTGAAATTAATTGTAGTTTAAACTTTAGCATTGAACTGTAATAATGTAGGTATCTCACCACACTTTAAAGGCCTAGAATCTGGTGACTTCCACATGTATGAAATAATACATTTTCTCTAACTTTTAGGTGGAGCTTTCTGGAAGCTGTACAAGATATTTACACTTCCCCACAAAATAAGTTCAACATGTTGGGTAGCAGCTACTTCCTAATTCAAAATAAAGCCCAGATTGATTTGATGACCAAACCATGAAATAACGAAACGACACACAAGACACTGAGTATAAATATGGGCCTCTTTATACAAACTACCTTCTATTCACATTTTATCTCCTGAGATGTGCAAAAGGGGGGAGTGGGAGCAGGTGTGTTAACTGGTCCCTTCTAGGTCTCCTCCCCAGCTTCTCTTGGGTGAAACATCTGAGCCCCAAGGAGACCCCAAAAGCTGGATTTCACCCTAGGTGGCCATCTACTGGAAGACCAACCCAAGGATCCAGTTTCCAAGCTGCTTGACTTCTAGTGAGGGCAAAACCCTCAGGCTAGCCCCAAGGACAGCATCCTTTCTCATCCCCGGGTCTCATAACATGTAGGAGCAGCTCCAGAGATATATTCTTCACCAAATGGGCACCACAGGTATTCACCAGACTCTTTCTCCATCCCCACAACCTGCCACAGATAAAGTAAGCAGCCTTGGATCCCTTTTTGGGAGAAAGGTGGCATAAAAATGAAAAAATGAATAAAGTAAAGTAAAATAATGTAAAATAAGTGTGAGTGTTTGCTTAGCCCCCATCCCCCACCAAAAAAAAAGGGGGGGGGGGTAATCTAACTTGTACCAAGAAAAATATAAGGCTGCTACTGCCTGGTTTGATCTGCAGAGAAAGGGGCAGAGAAAGGGCAGAAGGGGCAGAGAAAGGGGCAGAAGCTAGAGCTTATTACACCTCTTGTTTTGCCCCCCAGAAAGCTCAATTAACATGGCCTCTCTTCATGGGAGGCCATCAAACACACATTGACCCATTGATGCTGCACACTACATGGAGGGGGGGGATCCAAATCATCATCCCACTGATGTACAAGCCACTAGCTGCTCCAGTTAGCTGCTGCTAATTTCAATATTGTTTTTGGAGATTTGATTAATATCATTTGATTGTTTCATTACATTGTAATATTTATTCAGCATGTTTACTAAATTGTTGTTTGTCTTATTTGAATTGGTTTGATAACTCTTGTTTTGTAACAAATTAGTTTTCTAAATATGAGGCTGTACTTTAGTGTTCATTGTGAGATACTCTGCACATGGTCTAGACCAACTTTTACCTACCTCGGGCTAGTCCACTGGTTCGGAGCTCTTCCGCAGGGAAAGGGGGGGAAATGGCACCGCACGTGCACACTCGCTCACGCATGTGCAGTACGCTGGAAGTACTGCGCATGCGCTTGCATGCTCGCACATGCATGCGTATTACTTCTGGCATATTGTGCATGCACGAGCGAATCAGGGCTGCCATTTTGTTTTCCAAAATGGCAACTGTGACTTGTTTATGCATGCACAGTACTCCAGCACATGTGTGAACAAGTCGTGGCTGTCATTTTGGAAAACAAAATGTTTGGCCATGACTGGTTTGCGCATGCACAGTACTCCGACGCATGTGCAAATGAGTCACAGCCGCCATTTTGGAAAACAAAATGGCAGCCGCGACTCACACGGTGGCGGCGGCATGACTGGGCTGGGGCCGGTCCAAAGGCCTCACAGGGCCAGGGCTGGCCTGTGGGCCATAGGTTGCCGACCCTTGGTCTAGACTGAGGGAAAGGGATCAGAAATAAACAAAATGAAGCTAACTAAACTTCCATGCTGTAAATGACAAAGCAAAGTTTTTTCCCATTTATGCTAATGTATGCATTTCTGCAAATTGTTTTTCATTTTGACTCATAGTCTTGTGATCATAAATCAATTAACCAAAAGGAAAACCAAGAAGAAGGAATGACAAATAGCAAAAGTTATTGAAATGGTAGCTTGATATTTTGTTCTGAATGCCACTGGGTCTGATATTAGTGGCATTTTCATTGCACATAATTCATGTTGTGCATCATATGTGTTTGTTTTGAGAATACTACAGGCCAGCTGCAATTGTTCCTTTAACCAGAAGAAAATTACATGAAGTGACAGATATGAACATGTTCCTTTTTGTATTCAACAGGGACTTATGGGTCACAATTTAGAAGACATTTGTTACAATATTTGAGAATTGAAGCATAAAGGCTGCAATCGAGTAAGAACATTGGTGGGGCATAAGTCACCACTAGTATACTTATACAGGTCATCCTAGGGATGGAGACTTCTTCCTATTCCTTGCATCTTCCCAAGATGCATGGCAGCAGCAGTGGTGCTTCTCTTGCATATTGGAGATAGGAGGAGTGGTATCAGCCACAGTTTAAATATGCACCTTTTTTGTGGTGCTGTGCAGGAGCTGGAGTGCACTTGCATCTGCAGTTGGGTGAAAGGAGTTGTGTGCACAAGTCCTTGTATGCTGTTTCACACCCAGGTTCGGCTGTTGTACAAAGAGAATCAGGATACCTCCTCCAACATTTTCCAAACAGCAATTGATTTTGTGTCTCACTTTAAATGAGCAAATGCTCTCATCAGCCATGCTGAAACCAAACTTTGTTTCAGGTAGTTATTCATTCCTAGGCTGGATTGAATAATACAGAGACCTTTCAGTGAAACATTTGTGTTCTTTAATCAAACATTTTATTTATGATAATATTGGATGCCTTATTTCTTGATTCTGGTTACTTCATTTACTCTGACCTTCCACAAACTGTCATCAAATCAAATCAGTTGTGCCAGATCCTCCTAATGTAATATATCTCACTTCTCTCAGTCTATGAAATGAGTATGATTAATTTCTAATCTTCTAATGATAAATTAACTAATGGAAAGAAGCTGGGTATTATTATTTTTTTGTAGGGAAGAAACTATTTCAAACAATCTATGCATATTCTTCAAGAGCACATATATTTTTGACCACTTCACTAATCCTACACACCAACCATTATTTAAAATATACTATAGATTTCCAACTTTACATTTGTGAAGTCACAGTATAATTGATTTTTTTACAGACTACTTTATCAGTACATCAGTTGTTCTGAATAATTTTATAGTTCATCCATGGTCATGGTTTTTGTAAGTATTCATTTCCATTAATACAGTTTCTGTACTAGAGTGGACTGTTGCAACTTAGGATGTTTTGCTGTTGCATTGAATTTTAATATTTTTATTTTTAGTGTGTTTACAACAGAAAACTCATTCTATTTATTATTTATATATATTAATGTTCTTCATCCTTACAGGCAAGAATGAATACTCCTGAAGTTTTTCCCCTGTTGAATGAGAGTGCAAAGGTTTCTTCACAGTTCCTGATCGTTTGTGCTTTGGGAAGTATTCATCTTTATCTATTTATTTAGAGCTTTTCTACCCCACTCTTCAGCCACAAAGGCTTTCAGAATGGCTTTTTTTTCAATTTAGAAATACATTTTCCACATAGAAAGCATGATTTCTGCACAGAAGTACGTGTGGTTTTTCTTTGCAGAAATTCACTTTCTGAGCAGATATACAGGTGGCTTTTCTGTACAGAAATATATAGCGTGTCCTTTATATCTGCTGGGGTTTAGTTTCAGGACCCCCATGGATACCAAAAGTGGATAGTATAATGGCTAGTAAAATGGTGTCTCACCTTTTGCTCTGGTTGTTGCTAGAAAATCTGGAGCACTCAGTAGAGACACTGAGAAGCTGTCTACACATGGGTCTCTGTTGTGTTGTCCACCTTGCTTTCAGCCTTAGATGGAGTGACTCACACTAGCAGCAGTGGTGCTGGGCAGCACAGTGGCACACATATGTAGACAGCACCCTGCATTGTGCAGAGGTAATTCGGGGGGGGGGGGGTATTGGAGGCAACTCCAGTTTCCCCAGGAGCAGCCCAGAGTATTCTGGCTGGTGTAGATAAGCCCAAACTCAAACACCATCTCAGGTAAAGAAGTGTCTGAAACATAAAGGATGAATTAAAGTCATGCCTTTGCTTTGCCCCATTTTCTGGCAAGGTGCCTCTACTGAGTAGCAATATTCTCCTGGCTTTTCTTGTAGCATTTCCTCTCTCTTGTGGTTCATTTGCACTCTGCTTCTTCTAATAAACAAGTCCCTTTGCCAAGTTGATAGGTATCATGTCTTGGTCTCATCATCTCAGCATGTTTGGCAGAGTTGTAGCAGCAATCAATCCCCATTTTACCAGCATAAAAACCAACAGAATAGAGCAATAAGGAGGTGTTGAAGAGCAAAGGCAGCACCATCAGCATTTTTTCCTCAGGTATGTTGCATCAACAAATATGCTGGGATTACCTTTTAGGAATCACCAAAAGGGATGGATAACATGGCTGACAGTTTAAATACCTTCTTTCCTTCTGCCTCCAAGCCTCTCCCTCCATCCTCATACCATTTTCCTCTTAAATTGAATCCACCAGATGCCTACAAACAGGTTCTAATATTATCTCTGATTCAATAGTACCCAGGGCCCATGAAAAACAAAAAGAGCAAATTGCTGGCAAAGTGGTCATTAACTCACATTTGCATAGGTTAATTACAAGGGATAATGAAGGACATGGGTTTGTTTTCTTTCAACAAAAGGCTTTGGCTGCCAGCATAGACACCTTGATAATAGCAGATTACTCAATCTTTGCTTGACACTTTCAGTTTAGTTCTGGATAATAGATATGAGCCAAAGCAAGAATGAGAAGACCATATCCCACTAAATGTTGTTAGACTAGAACTTCCATCATCCCTCACCATGCTGGCTAAGGATGATGAGAGTTGCACTCTACCAACAACTGGAGAACCACACATTCCTCATTCCTGAACTAATACTAGTATAACATCAAATACAGACTTGGTGCTCCTTGCTTGCATCTAAGCTAGATATTTACTAGAAATTGCACCTGAGTTTTTGAATGACCAAACTCATGGCTGAATTTGGCTGAAATTCTTACTTTCCTCTCTGTCTTTCCCTGTGTCATGTTCCTCTTGACCTTGTTTCTATAGCTCCAAATATAAAGCCCACACATCATCCAGAGAGTTCTTGAAGATGAGCTAACTTCCAGTATTTAATGAGAATTGTGCCTACAGTTGAAGAGATCCTATAAACATTATGTTTGTGCAGATGTACCTTTGCCAGAGCTTGGAAAGACTTTTTTTGAAGTAACATTAACATTTACTTATTACTCTAACAGTCAGGTAGCAGGGTATTGAGAATTACTATGGCACCACGTGCCCCAACCACTGTAGAAGTCACAGATTACTGGCCACCATAGCACCTCCTGACATAATTATTCCACTTACCAAATGATAAGAACACACAAGAAAGATGACTGACTAAAGAGTGGGGTTAGGACAATTTCATAGCCACAGGTGTGGCAAGAGAAGGAAGGAGAGAGGAGGCTGGAGAGAAACAGGAGAAACAGGAGAAAGATGAGAAGGGGTTTGATTCCAGGACCGAACCCACCCCCCCCATGAATACCAAAGTCTGTGGATGCTCAAGTCCCATCAAATACAATGAGGTAGTAAAATGGTGTCCCTTATATAAAATGGCAAAATCAAGGTTTGCTGTTTGTACTTTTGGGGGGGAAGGGTGAGATATTACAAACCATGGATGGTGGATTCTGTGAAAGCAGAATCTATGGATATGGAGGGCTTACTGTGTTAATTCATGTAATTACTGCTGCTGCTGCTCCTGCTGCTACTACTATTACTATTATTTATTTATGGAGTTACCTTTTTCTCAATAATGGCAACCAAAGCAAACTAAGGGGCTGTACAGACTGTCATTTTAGGCCAGCTTGAAGGTGGAGTGGGACATGGCGACCACACACCAGCCATCCCGACTCTGTCCTAATGCCATCAAGCTGCTCACCCAACCAAACAGTGGCAGTGAAAGGGTGTGTCTTTGGCACAGCATTTAGATATGCTGCACCAAAGAAATGCCAAAAAGCCAATGTCACAGTGGCAAGGGCAGCTTTTTGCCACTCTAAAAAGGAGTAGCATTTTGCCAACTCTTTTTAGAGTGGCAAATTGGGCCATGACATGTGGTTGATGTGGCCCAATACAGTAAGCAAAGGGGTGGCTTGCCGCTGCCCCTTTCAGGCAGTCTGGTCAGCCCCTAACTTATAAAAGTTATAAAAAGAGAGAGAAAACATGCAACATGTGATTATTAAAATACAATTAAACAGTGTGTGTGTATTTAAAGCATTTAGGCCACTTCCTCTCAATAGTACCTAGAATTAAAACCCTTTACAACAGATCTATTAAAGAACAAAAGATAAAAATCAGTAGAACAACATACTTCAAAGAGAACACCACTAAAAGCTCTCACAATTAATTATTTTAAAAGCCCATAAATTAATGTTAGTGTGTATGCTGCACTTCTGAATAGCCAGATGTTTTAGGGGTTACTGTGCTAGTTCAGTTTCTTTAGAAGTTTCTTTAGAAGGTGTCACTGGACATTGATATAGTTTCTGTGGTATAAAGTTAATTTGGACATACATAGAGGCTGAGACTGTAATAGATATTCACAGAATAAAGACACCACCGGATTTCTAGAGGAACCCTTAGAATTTCTTACAGACAGCAAAGTCTGCCTCTTTTCTGACTCACTTACCCCACAGACTAATGTACAGCTGCACACAAAAATCTCACTCATCCTTTCCCTTGCCTAGTGGGGGTGAGAGTGGGGAAGATAAATTATATGTCCATCCATCACTCACACTTCCTTGGACCATCCTAGTTCCCACTGGAAAAAAAAACACATTACTAAAATAAAGTTGGGCAGCTCCATTTCCTGTTGTGTGCGAGGATATATTATTTATCATACGCAGGTCAAAAACTCCTCAATTCAGCCAACCACAAGACAAAGTTTGTGCAAAT
>CM034703.1:245995970-246010231 GCA_020142125.1 Phrynosoma platyrhinos | reverse complement strand
AATGCTGTGATTACTAAAAGGCAACATGGGTTTGTCAAAAACAAGTCATGCCAGACTAATCTTATCTCTTTTCTTGATAGTTACAAGCTTGGTAGATGAAGGGAATGCTGTGGATGTAGCATAGCTTCATTTCAGTAATGACTCTGACAAAGTTTCCCATGATATCCTTGCCCCACTAGAAAATGTGGGCTAGAAAATGTGACTGTTAGGTGGATTTGTAATTGGTAGATACAGGACCCAAACAGATTGGCCGGAAAAGCCAGCTTCTGTACTTAGGAGCATGGCATTTTGAAGAAAGCCAGCCAATCAGATGGGAGTGGTTTCAAGCCACCAAAGGGGCATAGTGATTTGATGACCCAGTGCCCAGAAGCTGCCCAGGGATTGCACCAGGGCTGCCTAAGGTGGCCCAAAACCAGCCCAAAAAGAGTGGATCTTTTCTGCTCCTTTTGGGCCGGCAACAGAATCACAGCATGTGTTTGGAACCACAGCATCTTCAGCAGGGGCAGCTTCAAGCCACCCCTTCATGGCCATCTGTTTCAGTCCTAACTAAACCCAAAGGCTAATCAGTAATCCTGGAGAGAAGTGACTAGTGGGGTGCCACAAGGTTCTGTTGTTGGCCCATTGATATTCAACTACTTTATCAATGACTTGAAGGTCAGTCACACATACATTTTTTGCATGGAGAGATTTGCATCTGTGAATCGAATCAAAATTGATTCATCGTTCCCAGTACATTTTAAAGCAGCAAATCTCTCCATGACATTTAAATCCAATTTTAAGCTCCCATTTGCTAGTGTTCTGGATCAAAATAGAGGCACCTCCATTTCTTGAATGGTGGCTATGCGATCCAAATTGATCTGATAGCACATTCACACTATTGGAGATGTGGATAGTTGTGGTTCTTAAGAAAAGAACTGCTAAGGGATCAGATGCCAAATGCACTACTTTAAGTGGGCTTTTTAATTGTCCCCCTATAAACTGCACTGAGGCAACTTGGTACCAGTGTGAACGACCCTGAAATACTGGGTTATTTTCCACACCAGTTTATTTTGTAGTGTGAACGACACCCTTGGATGATGGAATAGAAGGCATGCTTATCACATTCACAGATGACAATAAGTTAGAAGGCTAGCTAATACCCCAGAGGAGAGGATCAGAATTCAAAATGACCTTAACAGATTAGAAAGCTGGGCCAAAACTAACAAAATGAATTTCAACAGAGAGAAATGTATGATACTACACTTGAGAAGTAAAAATGAATTACATAGATATAGGATGGGTGGCCCCTGGCTTGAAATCAGTGCATGCATCAAAAGGGATGTAGGAGTAGTTGACCACAGGCTGAACATGAGTCAGCAATGTGATGCAGCAATTAAGAAAGCCAATGTGATTCCTGTTAGTTGTTGTTAACTGCTTTTGTGTCAATCTCGATCCATGTTGACCCTGCTGATGAGACACCTCCACCCCACCCCCATCCTCTACTGCTCTGCTCAGCTCCTGCAAACTCATATTTGTGGTCTCTTTGATAGAGTCTAGCTAGGTAGCATGTGGCTCTCCTCTCTTTCTACTTCCTTCCACCTCTCCTAGCATTATTGTTTTTTCCAACAGTTCATGCCTTCTCATGATGTGTCCAAGGTACACCAGCCTAAGTTTTGTCATCCTGGCTTCCAGGGAGGTTTCTGGCTTGATCTGCTCTAGGACCCATTTGTTTGGCTTCTTGGATGTTCATGTATCCTCAGCACTCATCTCCAGCACAACATCTCAACTCAATTGATTTTCTTCCTATCTTTTTTCTTAACTGTCCAGCTCTCACATCCATACATGGTAATAGGGAATACAATAGCTTGTAGGATTCTAACTTTTGTATTGAGTTGTATATCTTTCCATTTTAGGATCTTTTCCAGTTCTTTCATAGCTGCACTCCACATACTTAATCTTCTGATTTACTGGCTGCAGTCCCCATTCCTATCAATGTTTGATCCCAGATATGAGAACTCTTTTACTGTTTCTATTTCATCATTGTCTAATTTGAATTTGTGTAAGTTCTCTTGGATTCTAGGCTGCATCAATAGGATTGTAGTGTCTAGATCAAGGAAAGTGAGAGTACCACTCTTTTCTGCTTTGATCAGACTTCATCTGGAATATTGTGTCCAATTCTGAGTATCATAATTCAAGAAGGATGTTGACAAGCTGAAGCATTTCCAGAGAAGTGTGACCAAAATAGTCAAAGGTCTGAAAACCATGCCCTATGAGGAATGACTTAGGGAGGTAGGCATGTTTAGCCTGAAAAAGAGAAAGTTAAGGAGTAAGATGATAGCCACGTTTAAATATTTGAAGGCATGTTGTATTGAAGATGCAGCAAGCTTGTTTTCTGCTGCTCCAGAAAACATGGTGCCAGGATACCCTCCATGGATAACAAAATCTGTGGATGCTCAAGTCCTGTTTTATATAATGCCATAGTGAAATGGTGTCCCTTATACAAAATGGAAAAATCAAGGCTTCCTTTTTGGAATTTATACATTTTGTCAAAGATTTTCAAGCTGTGGATAGTTGAATCTGGATAAAATGTCTCTGGATACAGAGGGTCAACTGTACTGGAAAAGAGATTCTTTCTAAACAATATTATTATTATTATTATTATTATTATTATTATTATTATTATTATTGAACTGTTCAAAAATATTATTATTATTAAACTGTTCAAAAGTGGAGCACACTGCCTCAGAGACTGATGGAATCTTCTTCTTTAGAAGTTTTTAAATAGAGGCTGGATGGTCATCTGTCAGGAGTGTTTTGATTGTGCCTTCCTGTATGGCAGGGGCTTGGATAGGGTGGCCCTTGTGGTATCTTCTAAATCTATTATTCTATGATTCTATGCTCACTTAACTGAAAATACGGTATGTGTTAATAAAGCAGGGGAAACAACATGCATCCTAAAAGGCCTAATATAGAGGCCTGCCAAAGGTGCCCTGACCTCTACCCCTGCTATCAAATCCTCCATCACTAGATTTATACAAATCACTTTCATACAGGATATTTTCACCTCCCTGAGGCTCTATGAGGCTCTCTGCTGGCCTCTCCAGAGAGCTGGGGGAAGATTTCGCATACCATGTCAGAGAAAATTGTCCATCTTCATAGAGATTATTCTTTGCAGACTGAATGAGTGGAGAAAAGGCAGGGGACAAAAAGAGCACTGGGGAGAGAAGATCACTGTGTGCATGCATATGTATATGGCATATGCACATACATGTGCATGCTTGTGGCCTCCAGTCCCTGAGCCAGCATCACAAATCGTGGGACCCAAAACATGTGTATCCCTGCATTAGAATGAATAGAAATGGAATGCATACCTGGAACAGTAGGAAACAAATCTGACTGTGGTCAAATCATGCCCATTATTTATCCTTCTGTTGTAGTCACTTGGTTACATCCCATTTGGATTACTGTAATGAGCTGTATGTGGGGCTGCCTTTGAAAAGTGCTCAGAAACTTCAGTTGGCCCAAAAAGTTGCAGCCGTGTTGTTAACTGGAGCTGGCTACAGGGAGCACACAACCCCCTTGTTGCAACAGGTCCATTGAATGCCAGTTCATTTCCGGGCACAATTTAAAGTGCTGGTTCTGACCTATAAAGCCCTATACAGCTTGGGTCTAGGTTATTTGAATGACCATATCTTCTTTTATGAACCCACTAGAACACTGAGATTGTCCAGAGAAGCCCTCCTCTCTGTCCCTTCCCAGGCGCTTTTGGTGGGAACAAGAGAGAGGGCCTTCTCAGTGACTGCTCCCAAGCTCTGGAACTCCCTCCCTAGAGATGCCAGGATGTATCCATCCCTGCTTTCTTTTTGGCAGCAGATAAAAACATTTGTATGCTGCCAGGCTTTTGCGCACTGACATTGGTGCTTTATATGGTTATAGAAGAGTTTTGTGTTTTTTTAAAAAAAGAATTTTAAATTTAAATTTTAATAATGTAATGTTTTTAATATTTTGAAATTGTTTAATTGTTTTTTAAACTTTGTATTTTTAATGTTTCATACTGTTTTAACTTAGACTGTTTTAAATTTTGTTAGCCACTTTAGTGGCTACCTGATGATGATAATGATGATAAATCCTTCTGTGAGTTGCCTATTAAGGTAGGTTAGGGCACTACCTGGCCAGCCCCTTAGGATTGAACAAAAGAATGTTAATAGCCTGGCAATGTGTCATCATGGTAACCACATGGCAAGTCAATTGCTTCTTCAAATAAATTATTGGCATGTTCTAAAGAGAAAAGAATCCATGTGGGGGGAGGGGGAATTGACATGCCTTTCTTCCCTTCCTGACAATATGGGAAGGGGTCAAATATAGAGAACAGGTGCCTATTTGAGACAAAATGAGAACAGATACCAAGAGCTGGTTTCTTATTCCTTCAAGTTGTTTCCTATTTATGGCCTCCCCTAAGGTAAACCTATCAGGGTTTTCTTGGCATGTTTTGTTCAGAGGCAGTTTGTCCTTTTCTTCCTCTGAGGCTGAGAGAGTGTAACTTGTCCAAGGTCACCCAGTGAATTTCCATGGCTGAGAGGAGATTCAGACCCAGGTCTTCAGAGGCATAGTCCAATGCTGAACCCATTATACCGCACTGGCTCTCAAGAGCTGACTTGGACACTCAGTACACATCCTATGGTATTTGTCTTCTTTCTAGACATCTGATGGAGTAGCAGTGTCCTACTGCCTATCTTTAAGGAGCATTTAAACTGTGTTTCCACAAATACTCGATCTGCATAATTACAAATAAACACAAGTATTACAGAATGCCAGTAAGACTCCTGCAAGCTTTTTTTTTGGAAGAAAGCAAGGCTAGGTAACCATTGCATTTCTTAAATTCCAGACAGCTTAGAGAAGTATACTATTTATAACACTTATAACACAGATGAGCAACCATATCAACTTCAGAGGCCAATTTTCTGCTCTTGGGACCTCAACAAAAACAAACTGGAAGTGCCCAGAAATTACTTTGGTTTAGAAAAACAGCCAATGTTTGATGTTAAACAGTGCAGTCACGCATGGCAGCCTATTGAAAAGGTGAATTGCCTGTCTAGATGTAGAAAATTCATCCTCACTCTTTCCTTTTGCAAGAAAAAAGGATGGTCTATGAAGAGTGGAGTGGTTGAGGGCCACATGTAGCCACAAAGGCCATGTGTAGCTTCAAGGTCAAACTTTGCCCATTCCTGACTTAGAACAACTTAGAACAACTGTAGACGTTTATGTAATGTTGAAAATGGTTTCACAGTTTGTGGGAAAAGGCATATAAAATTCATCATCATCATCATTGGCAATACCCTAGAAGGAATGAATTCTAGCTGTGTTTCTGAGTGCATGTTTTGTTCAGTTCTATCCATAACTTATTCCACAGCTGGGAATGGTTTCCAAAGCCCAAGGCTGGTACTCTGAAGTACATTAGTCATAGTTTATTTCTGTTCCTCAGATATATTCTTGCCTGGGTGCCCAGACAGGAGTCACAGCATCCCCAGTGATGAGCAGCCAAAACAGATCCTCTGCATTTGGACATTCAAGGCAAGTGATATCTCTGTGTAAGTTAACAAATGTTAATTAAATAGAAATGGCTTGGTAAGGAAGGGGACAGGTGGATTCCAATGCTTCATGATGCCCCCAACTTCCATCCCTCCTGTGACTCTATCATTAATGGTTCCCCTTGAAAGCCTCTGGGCTCATTTGCTTGACAAGAGCAAAGCGGGTAATTTTTACTGTAGAACACTTGCAAAAACAATGCCATGACTGTGATCAAAAGTGACAGGCAAGTTATGTGAGCAGTTAACTGAAGGTTACATTTTAGGGCTGAACTACTGAACAGATCAGACATCAATTAGTTCATACATGAGTGAAATAGGGAAAATGTAAAATGTAAAGCAAGTGTGAGAGCAACAATAAGAGAGAGAAAAGAAGGTGGGCCAACAGAGCAGTGGATGCATTTTGATTCCTTTTGAGGCACAATGTAGTGCTGTAAAGCAGAAGAATTTTTGGGTGCAAGACATTATCTTAACATTGATTATTGAATGAGTGGTAATGGAAGCTAGTGTACCAAATAGCTTAATTTGTTCAACAGAGATGGAAATATTTGAGGAAGGTTTTTGTGGGTTTTTCAGGCTATGAGGCTATGTTCTAGAACAGGGGCTGGCAACCTATGGCCCCCGGGCTGATTCCGGCCCAGGTGGCCGGACTTACCGGCCCAGGTGGACCCCTGCCGCTGCCGCTGCCGCCACCGCCGCACGTTTTCTCATTCGTGCATCTGCGTGCACCGTGGCTGCCATTTTGAATTCCTAAATGGCAGCTGCGACTCATTTGTGCATGCGCAGTACTCCTGTGCATGTGCAAACACATTGTGGCTGCCATTTTGGAATTCAAAATGGCGGCCGTGACATGCGCGGTGGCGGCTGCGGCTGTGTGCTGTGGTGGCAGCGCGCGTGTGGGGTCGCGCGCAGCAGTGGTGTGTGTGCATGCATGCATGAGCCATTCCTCCCCCCCTCGGCCCAGCGGAGACGAGGACTTCGGAGGACCGGCCCAGGACTGAAAAAGGTTGCCTACCCCTGTTCTAGAAGAATTTATTCCTGTCATTTCTCCTGCATCTGTGGCTGGAATCTTCAGAGAATGGTGGTATGGAGTTGTGTGGGCTATATATATTGTGTGACCCTTGGTTGAGAGGATCAGCATGTAAATCTATGTATTGTGAACTTCACCCAGGGTTAGGGGTTTTTCCAGAAGACAATGGATCATTAATTAAATGGACACATATCCTCTCACCCTGAGGCCTTGCATCAACAGATTACACAGATTTAAATGCTAATTTACATACTAATCCTCTTAACCAAGGGTCACACGTATATATACCCCACAGACCTCCATGCCACCATTCTCTGAAGATACCAGCCACAGATGCAGGAGAAACATCAGGAATAAATTCTTCTAGAACATGGCTGCACAGCCCAAAACCCCCACAAAAACCTATGGATGTTAGCCATGAAAGCTTTCAACTTCGAATTTGGGGAAGCATTATACAGATAAAGAATCCTGGTGCCTGTGACTCTACAGAGCTCTTTTATTCCTTCCAAAATTGTTCCCTGTGATTTGGGCACCCAGCAGGCTGTTCTTGGAAGCAGTATCAGCTGGTGTCTTCCATGTCAATGAGGCTGGGATTCCACCACAGGTTTTAGTACATACTTTAAATCAGTTATTAGAGGTGCTGAGACCTGTCCCCAAATAGGTTTCAGCACCTTGGATAGTATCTTTAAAATTCAGGCTACAACTGGAATGGAACCTGATGGCTTCCATCCCCCATTGTCACGCAAGCCATTTGGACTGAGCTGATAGTTACTTATATTTGCAGCTCAGTCCTAAAGAAAAACTGCTGTGACATTTGAAAAGAGGGATATCTGCTGAAGATAACTATGTACATTACAGGAGCAAAATATATGCTGGCAGCTCAATTGAGGAAACGATGGATGGTTCACCACTATTCTCAGTTTGGAAAGAAATTGCCTGATGTTGAGTTGATTACACTTACAAATATCCTCATGTTGGGTTTAATTCTAGTTTGGGTTGAGTGTAAGCCTGTCAAAATCATCCTGGACAAAATGAACCTGAGGGACATTATCACATACAAAATATTTAATGATTCAGTGAACCATTCTTTCCATTTACTAGGCCAATTGTCTGATTTGCACAATGGAACAATAATGCACTCATCTGTTCTACCCCATACATCATGCATAAAGCTGAATTTCCATCCTGAGGACCATATGTATAGTGGACTGAAGAAAATGATATCTCTTTTCTTTTTGTGGAATCAAAGAATTATGTAAATTAGGTAATTGAAGATACAGATATTTCACATTTTTTTGTTGAGCATTTGCTTCTTACACATATTACTTTATCTGATAATGGATGGAGAGGAAATGCACTATTCAATTATCATTCCAATTACTGTTCAAATCAGGACATAGTTTCACTAGACACAATTGTCTAGTTCTGACTTAGATATGGTTTTATACCCTTAATACTTATTGTGGAAAGAAATTCCATTTCTAATGCTATACAAATCACATTCTTGATCCTACTGTCACCAAATGGTGTGCTATCTAAAGCACCCCCTCCCCAAGACTAACCTCATCAATGAATGGCTTTGGGCACCTCCAAAACAGACACCTCAGATTTCTTTAGTTTTTACTATAGAGTCCACATTTTGAGTCCGCATCCACTGATTTTGATATTCATCTTCATACTTAGGCTGACATTTTGAAAATTTTCAGGAAAGCTTGAGACTGGCTGGAAAATGTTGCCCTTCTTTTCTTAGAAAATGACTTGGGGAGGATTGTCCATTTGCATAGAACTTAGTGCAAAACAGATTTTATGACTTGTAGTTAATACCAGACAAACTTTGGAGCCAATCTCTGAAGGCTTATTTATATCCAGTGGCCTTCTTCTGAGGTGTGTATTTATGGAAATGTTGTTTTTGTTGTTGTTGGTAGTTGGCTTAGTATTTTTGAGGTGAGACATCTTTTTGTCATTGTTTATTGTTCTGTTATTCTGATCTCATTGGCCATCTTGAGAACATTGTATACTATAAAAGGTGGTCTAAAATATTTTAAATGAATTAGCAGTAAATAAAAGTTGCTGGATCCATTTTATTTAGCTTCTAGCTCTTCCTGGCACAGAAGTTACTTATGAAGAGAAAGAAAGTAAGAACATTTCCAGTGTGAAGTCGTTTTCTCTGAAGATGCTAGCCACAGATGCTGGCGAAACATCAGAAAGAAACTCTTCTAGAACATGGCCACACAGCCCGAAAAAAACCACACAAAAAAAAAACTAAAGTAAGAACAATTTTCATAAACATAGCAAACTGCAAGAAGTAGCACAAATATACATGTTCAGGCTTTCTGTAAGCAGATCTACAAGGACAAGTTAGATTGATTAGCTGGCCTTGAGAGTCAGAGGTGGGTTGTCCCTGGTGATGAGGTAAGTTTACTCCTACTTCTGTTTGTGTCCATTGACATTTTAGATAAGGTTATTCCCCAGGTGTCTTCAGAAAAAATCTAGCTATTGGATTTCTTTGTCCTAGAGCAGCCCTAGTGGAGATCAGAATAAAATAGTTCATAAAGTGACCTTTAGTTTCTGTGTACTCTATCTTTCTCTATATTGCAACTGGATGGGTGGATGGAGAAACTCTATGCTGCCGAACACAGGAATGATCATCTGAAGGCAATGATCATCACCACCCTCCCTGCTGCCCTTACTTCTTGATGGCTGAAAATCTTTTGACTTTGGAATTAACTGAACTATTGTAAAATTTACTGGTTTTTTAGCACTCTCTCTCATTTCATTAATTAATAAGTTAATTGATTACTTAATTGTGGAACTAGGTCAATCCTTTTCTACTATCAGACATGTAATTATTTTAGCAAACATTTTCTCTTCCTAAGAGAGTCTTTGAACTGATTCCAAACCAGCTTCCACACAAAGCTAAGAACGTTAATGCTCAGAATGTTATCATTTAGCACAGAGTAGAAGATATTTAAAGCTTGCTAAATATGTTCCTGGTTAAAACTAAGGTCCAGTTTGTGTTCATTGCCATTTTAGATGAAGTTATGCCCCAGACCAGCTTTTTAAAAACGTTTTAACTGTTGCATTTCTTTGCCATAGAGACATTTTGTTAGGTCAGCCTTAGACATATCCAAGCAAGTCACAACTCTGTGTGGCACAATATTTTTTAGAAAAACCAAAGAAATATCACAAAGGGCCTTTGCAGACTGCTAGAAATAGTGCAAACTGAATCCACTTTAAGGGTTAGGGTTAGGGTTAGGGTTAGGGAATCATGGGAACTGTATTTTATTGTTTCACCAGAGCTCTCTGACAGAGAAGGCTCAATGTCTCAGAAAAAAAAAACAATTCCCATGATTCCCTAGCATTAACCCTAACCCTTAAAGTGGACTCAATTTGCACTATTTCTGGCAGTCTGCAAAGGCCCCAAGTCTCAGCTTTCAAACATTTGCCCATACGGAAAACCTGGGATCCAAGATCTCCTTTTTTTAAAAAAATGGGGGGCGGGGAACGTGGAGGAATGTCCCACAAAATGTTATAGAAAAAAAGAATGTAATTATTTATTGACAGGTTCACTTCTAGATCTGTCAGCCTTGATGAACATTGCCTTTGTCAATGTAGTAAAATCTTGGAAGTTTGGATTTGATCCCTTGGGCTTCAAAGGAGTGTGATTGTTTCCTCCACCCTTCTTAATTTTCTCCATCACGTCAACCCTTCTCACCATCTTTCCCAATTTTCAAATCCCTTGGTAAGAAGGTCACTCAGTGTTTTGCTGTATCTGCAGCCTTGCAGGGCACACACTAGCCTGATTAATAGGAGGAGACCTGACGCAAGCAAGTACTAAACCTTATAAAGAACGCCCCTTAGTTATCCAATCACATCCAGAACTGGCTGTCAGGCTGCAAAGGCACCAAGAATTATAGCATTAAAACGAAGCACCCACAACATTCATCTATAAGGAGACACACTGCTGAAAAGAAGAAAAAGAAATGGTGCAAAAGGGATTTGGAATCACTTGGAGAAAGAGATAGGTTTTCATTTTTAGTTTTGCTGCAGTTCTAAGTACCTTCTTTTGGTTGTTAGCAGAAGGAAAAGGGCATGCAATTTTATATATGCTAAGTGTATTTCAGTCCAGCTCTCATTCTGCTTTCCAGAAAGGTCCAGCTGACTGCATTGCACAGAGATGTGATGCTTCTGAGGATCCTGGTGCAGTGAAGAGGAGAGCTGTTTCTCTATACAGTTTGCAGGCACAGCTTCCTTGAGCCTCCCACAGAAAGGTGTAAAGGTTTCCTCTTCAGAAAAGCCCTCCAGCAATAGCATTAGGATTCCAGTTGTTTGAAAAGCAAGTGCATCCTTCAAATCACCCTTTTCAATTCACCAATTTAAGGCAGAGCTGGGCATAATGTGTCCTGCATGCCACATGGAGCACCCGGGCCAAACTTCTATGGCTCCTAAATTCCCTGCCAGTCCCCCAAAACATCCATCCATTTGTTGTTGTTTTATAAAAAGTGTTCTCTTCAAGCAATTTTTGTCCCATACCCACACAGAAAACCTCCCAAATGCATGAACACATTAAAAAAAGACACACACACACAACCCTACCTTTACAAATACCCATTACCCAATAATATTCCTCTGTACTATCACTCAGTTTTCTTCTGTAATTACTCTCAAAATGGTGATAAGACACCATGTGATTTTACTTCCTGTCACCACTTTGAGAGGGACTGGAGAGAAAATCAGAAATATCTGGAGTTGCTGTGGGGGCTATATGGACTTGAGGGATATTACCACTAGATCCAGTGGCCTGCTTCAATTTAGGGGATTCTTTTATTGACATTAATTTCACCTGTAGCAAATACAAATCCTTAGGATACCTAGGAAAGTTTTTTCTTGTCCTTGAGCATTAGTGTTAGCAATATCTGGTTACAGCCAGGGGAAGAGGACTGCTTGTTGTGTCTAAATCTCTGGAGGAAAAGAAATGTTTATCTGCACTACACAATTATATCAGTCTCACAACACTTTGTCATGGCTCCCTCCTGAGGAATAGTGGGATTCATATTTTGGTAGAGGTACTCTGAAGTTACTCTGAGAACAGAATGATGAAGCCTTAAATCTAATTCTACAGCATATGCAGGCATTCAAGGTGCCTTGGGAACTGTAGTTCAAGGGAATACAGGGAATGCATGTTGTCTATGCGATTCCGGGAGTTGTAATCCAAAAAGGTAACTTTTGCCAAACTCTGGTTCTGGATTTCCCCAGATGGACCCATTAAAATT
The DNA here is from genome assembly GCA_020142125.1 of Phrynosoma platyrhinos. Classification (NCBI taxonomy): domain Eukaryota; kingdom Metazoa; phylum Chordata; class Lepidosauria; order Squamata; family Phrynosomatidae; genus Phrynosoma; species Phrynosoma platyrhinos. Next base: position 245,998,364 of record CM034703.1, on the reverse strand, counting down.
AATATAAGTAAAAGCAAATAACAAAATCCATCTCCTTCCTTGTTAATGTATCCATGCCCGGGTTTTACTTTTGATTTTCCTGACTGAGGTAGAAATAGATGGCAATCCCATCTGAAAAATCTGGCACCAGCCTGCAATGCTGCAAAGCAAAGTGGTGGCTCTGTTACTCAAATGTGCTCTCACAATTATTAAAAATGTTTGTTCCTTGGAATCCTATGACTTATTGTATCGGAATATCATCACTTAAACTGAAGTATATTCAGAATGAAAGTACATTGACCTCACAAGCCATGGGATGGTACAGAATACTGATGTTGCAAACAGTTGAGTATTGGAATGGCAGTAACATTTTCTTTGGGCTAAAAAATAAGAGTGTGTAGAATGAAAAAGAAGCATGAAGTATTCAGCAATTCATATCTTTTATCACAGCCTTCCTCAATCTGGTGCTGACCAAATTAATTGCACCAGAGCTTGGAAACCTCTTTTTAAGAAGAATGAATATAATGCATAGGGATTAAAAGGCTAATTGCATATTTGTAAATTTTCTTTCTTTAATGTGAGATTTTTCTTTTGCCTTTTTTTCCACATTACACAACTGTTGGGTGGGGGGGAAATCACAAAAGAGTAGAGAGAATGAATGAGTGAGTGTGAGAGAGAGCATCAAAAAAACATTTTTTGGGGGGGAAGCATTGTTTGTGCAAAAACTAGTACATATGGGGGAAAATATTGTGCTTTGCACAAAAATAGTGATTTCCAGTCAAAAAACCCTTTCAACATTTTTTGAAAACATCCCAAAATTCAAAAACAAATCATTGTAAAGTCCAAAAAATATTCATGAAAAACATTTTTTTTTCATTTCCACATATGATAGTGAAATTAGCTAAGATTTAAATTCCTAAAAACATGCTAATGTCAACCATAACTGAGCAAAGGTAGACTATACCAGGACCCATGTCCATATGACATACAGGGTAAAGATTATGGGAGATGTAGGTCAATCCACCCAGGTAGTACTATACTGGAGGAGGCTGTTTTAATATCTGTCTTTAAAGCTGCATCCTTAAAGATCTAGTTTGGCACCACTTAAAATGCCATAATAACCCAGTTTGACACTGCTTAAAATGCCATAGCTCAATGCTATCAAGTTCTGGAAATTGTAGTTTTGTGAAATATTTAACCTTCTCTGTCAGAGAGTTCTGGTGCCACAACATACTACAGATCCCAGGATTCCATAGCATTGAGCCATGGCCATTAAAATGGTTTCAATTCTGGATTATTTCAATCTGGATTATTTCTACAATTGCAATTTGGATTATTTCTGAAACCATTAAAATTGTTTCAATCTGGATTATTTCTGCAACTTATTTGTCACCTCACATAGTTTCACTGCCTTGGGCTGGATTTGGTTTAACAATGGAAACTCAACATTTCAGTTTTGGAAAGTTCTCAAGGAGCTGCTTAGGAATTGCCCACAAATGGGGAAATTAAGCGACTATGATATGCATATGCTGAATTTTAGATATAGATGGGAATTTATTAAATATTCCTATAGTTTAAATAGATATACAATACATTTCACCAGAGCTATGGAGAGTATGATCAGGTGTTCTATGCCTTTCCACTGAGACTGCTGTTCAAGTCCTATGGCAGGTTGGGATGCATCTACACTATAGAAATAAGGCAGTCTGACACCACTGTAAATGTTGTAGTTCCATCCTATAGAATCCTGGGGTTCGTTCTTTCACAAGGTCTTCTGCCTTTTCTGCCACTGTGTGTTGGTGCCTCACAACCCAGAATTCTGTAGGATAAAGCCATTATTATTTCTATGGTGTAGATACACTCGTTGTGGCTACTGCTTTCCCTTGTTATGGTTCTTGGTCTTAACACTGAACTTGGACAGGACAAGCTTTCTAATACAGGACGCCCTCTAACAAGGACAATCAAATAAAGGATCATCTTCTGACAGCCTTTTAAACTGAGGTTCTTTCCTCCCGAAGGCATAATGCCTGAAGAATAGACATCTCTGTTGATACCTGCAAAGATTTAGACATGATTTGAACCACTGGTGAAGTTTTGGCAAATTCTGAAATTCAGTCCCAGCCAATACAAACAGGCTTAATTGCCAATATGTACACTGCCAGTGGGTACTGGTTTTACTTTTATCTTAGTAACACCAGGCAACAAGATAGGAGCATGCAAAGAATTCTCCTAGCATGGACGAGAGACTTTATGCTGACACAGGTTTGGAGAACCTCTAAGATGACCAAGAAATTATACAGTCACCCCTCCCTTCTCAGTTTTACATATTCAGGGAGGAGTGACCTCCATTTAAATCAATGGGGTGTGCCCCATTCAAGCCTATGAGCCTTGATTATTCACTAATCTCCATATTCA